>LPNX011099649.1:552983-741305 GCA_001517045.1 Pseudotsuga menziesii
CGCTCCCGCTCCTGCTTCCGCTTCTTGCTTTCACTTCTGTTCCCAAGTAACACAGATCCCTTGTGCTGAATATTGACTTGAAGATGACCTCTTCTCCTTCAAAGAAGTCCACTAGCTCCTTCATTCTCCCTCCTCAAGCTCACCTTCAATCCTTCAAGCTCAAGAGTCAGCATTGTTCTAATATGTTACTATGTACATCAGAGATTATGACTCTAAAGTGGAGACACATTCTATGTCAGAATCTTGAGAAGGATTGTGAAGTACACCATGTCTGAGAGAACTATCAAAATTGTTTTGAACATCTTTGTCACACCCTCAAGCACTCAAGTAAAAAGTGAGATTGTTGGTACCTTGCCAACCCTAATTGGCTCATGAAAGGCAAACATGTCACAAGTTGGATTTAAGCCTGGTTGGGGAGGATAACAACTCTTAACCACCCAAGCTAGTGGCAACTGGCAACTGGCTGACATTCTGTTAATCATGAATTGTCTGATCTCTTTTTGGTATTGAGAAGTCTACTTTCTCATCTAGAGTTCGATGTTTTGTCAGGGATTGTTCTGGGTTTGCTCATTTTTTTAATTTTTAGGGACTATATTAATCATTTAGATTTATTTTCCTGTAAACTTTTGCAATTTTACAGTGACGGATATTATTATAACTTTTCTAACTATATGTGCCCTTTTTTTCTTTCTTTTAAATCTTCCAGGTGAAGGATGAGACTGCTACAAGTCCTGCAACATCAAAGACTGGGTAAGCAACTGTTTTCTTTTATCTTATGACTCAGATGAATGATGCTGTCATTTCACATTGTTAACCGGGTTCAATATTGAAGAAGAAACATACTTTGCACAATGTAAAATGCTGCAAAATTGGAAAAGCTAGCAAGTTTTCTATGTCGTTGGTTAAAAATATAAATTGAGCAGATACCCTGGGATGCCCAATCTACTAATGGTCCTGGAGATATATGCAATGCATCTGTTTTGCACCTTGTCTCTTAGCATAGGCTATGCTTCACTACATGAACTCTTTTAACTTGTAGCGGAAAAATATTGTAAAATATGATTGTGATGAAGTACATGCAACTAGAGCGGTGTCTGAAGGTTGAAGAGTGCTTTCTTACCAATATTAGTAACTTATTCTGGAAGTTTGAATCTGTTTTTTTTTGTTTATATTTAGTAATATCTTGCCTACATGTTTTCTATATAGGCATGAGTTGCTCTTATTTGAGGCTCTTCGTGAAGGTTTGGATGAGGAAATGGAGAGGGACCCTCGAGTTTGTGTTGTGGGAGAAGATGTTGGCCATTATGGAGGTTCTTACAAAGTAACCAAGGGCATGGCTGAAAAATATGGTGATTTGAGGGTGCTTGATACACCCATAGCCGAGAATTCTTTTGCGGGGATGGGTGTTGGGGCTGCCATGACAGGGTTAAGGCCTGTCATTGAAGGAATGAATATGGGTTTTCTTTTGTTGGCATTCAATCAAATATCAAATAATTGTGGCATGCTTCATTACACTTCAGGTGGACAGTTTACTATTCCTGTTGTTATTCGAGGCCCAGGTGGTGTGGGGAGACAGTTAGGTGCAGAGCATTCACAGCGGTTAGAATCCTATTTTCAGTCTGTTCCTGGACTGCAGATGGTTGCTTGCTCCACTCCATACAATGCAAAAGGGCTGATGAAAGCGGCAATTAGAAGTGAGAATCCTGTTATCTTGTTTGAGCATGTTCTTCTCTACAACTTGAAAGAGAAGATCCCAGATGAAGAGTATGTGTGTTGTCTTGAAGAAGCAGAAATGGTGCGCCCAGGTGCAGATGTAACCATTCTGACTTATTCTCGTATGAGATACCATGTGATGCAGGCAGCAAAGACTCTAGTGAACAAAGGATATGATCCAGAGATAATTGACATCCGCTCTCTGAAGCCATTTGACTTGCACACGATTGGGAACTCAATAAAGAAGACACATAGAGTGCTGATTGTTGAAGAGTGCATGCGTACTGGTGGCATTGGAGCTAGTCTCAGGGCTGCAATAATTGAAAACTTCTGGGACTATTTAGATGCACCCATTACGTGCTTATCTTCACAGGATGTTCCAACACCATATGCAGGTACACTAGAGGACTGGACAGTGGTGCAACCTCCTCAAATTGTATCAGCAGTTGAGCAGCTTTGTCAATAGGATCCGACTTGAGCTCCCACTTGAATAATGTGTATTGCATCATCTTTATCACCTTCTTCCGGCTGATTTCCTTCATGTCATGTATTCTTGAATTGGTCTTCATGCAATAATTAAGTCAAATGAGATCATGCAATAATTAAGTATTTTATGGTATCATGCTATAATTTTTCTATGCAGTAAGATTTTGAGGAACTACCAACAATTTGATTATGCTCCTCTGTCACGCAAAGATGATTACATTGTGCAAACTGTATCTGATTTTCTTCGGTACAGGGAGGTTTAAACCTCATTTGGTCCGGTAAGTTAATCTGTTGGCACATCCACGTCAGGCCCATATTAACTTTGACATCTTCATAGTTAGACCTAATAGAACTTTGACATCTTCATAGTTAGACGGAGACCTTCGGCCTATTAGGTCAACTTATGCACACTGATAATTCAAATCCTTCCCTGGTGAGGAAACATCACTTACCCCCGAGTTAGTATTTTGATCCAGAATGGACGAATTTAGCCTTTACCAATGGGTTTGTTTGACTCTATGCAGCGATTTTACCAATGGGTTTGTTTGATCCTATGCAGCGAGTATTCCTATCTTTTCCATGGTCCGCCGACTCCGCCCAGCTAGAGAGTGAAGTGGTATTTCCCGAATAATACGACGACACAATGCTAACAGAATAGATCGCAGCGGAACCGAATGAGACTAGAGGAGCTTTCAAAAGAAAGAAGCAGGGAATATTTTTTTTTTAACCATGGGAACAGCAATCTCCCAAGAGTATATTCAACAGTCGCAAGCCAGATATACCAATAACTTGTGACTTAGGAGGGGTCGAGACGTCTCAAAGCCCACCGCAAGAAGCCATAAAATTAAGGTGTTGGTAAATAAATGCGCGAGGGACGGAAAGAGTTTGCTATCTGTGCGAGTTTATGAGCGTGGAGGATGAAAATCACTAATCCTAGAGTGCCTTGCTTACACCCACATTAAATCTGAGTTTCATAGTATTTGCTACAATATGAACCTTTATAAAACTATAGTGAGTTTGGAAAGCTTTTTAGCATAGGAACAAGATTTTAAAGTAAACCAAGTATTATCTTTCTTAAGGTCCGATAGACCAAAGTTGGTCTTAGTGGACGTTAATCATAATCATCACACACACACATATATGCTTTCCCAACCAAGCTAGCTACAAGAAAAGACTATGTATGTGCCTAATAAAAATGGGCATTCGGGGTGAAGAGGGTAGTGCAGATCAACCATTATCGAGTAAAAAAACATGTATAATTCATATGTATTAGAAGAATGGGGGAGATAGAGATGATCTGAGGTCCCTTCAACTCAACCCGTGCTCGAAATCTCTTTATTTTTGACAAATTCATGTCCAAAACAAGAACTATGTCTAATCTCTTAGGTATAGCTGAGGTCCCTTCAACTCAACCCGTGCTCTAAATCTCCTTATTTTTGACAAAATCATGTCCAAAACAAGAACTATGTCTAATCTCTTAGGTATAGCTGGTCTGCTTGATCTCTTGCTTCTACATGTTGGATTTAGATCCACTGGCCTCTACATACATGTTGGCTTTAGATCCACTGGCCTCTACATCTCCTAGCACTTTATCTTCAAAAACATGTTAGAAGAATCCTACCAACATATAAGGTCTCCTGTCATCACTCGATTCGCACTCCTCCTTAGAACAAGCTTTAGATCGTCCCCACCCACAGATTTAGATGGAAGAGGATGGTCGTTCATGATCTTTAGCCAATGATCCTTTCTATGGTCGTAGGGTGATTCCAGAACAGTTACCATGATTTTAATAACCACCGTCCGAATCCCATGGGACTACAAGCAGACGTGAGGAATCCCATGTGGCGACAAGCATGTGTTAATAACCATATTTCTTTGAGAGCAGTTGCCATGATTTTAATAACCACCGTACGAATTTGATAAGTAACTTGTGCAAGAGATTCGGGTCGATATGGTGAAGACTTCAGAAAAACGCCTATAAGTTTGTGAGTTTGTTATTGATTATTACACATTTTTCTAAGTAAAAGAATTACAGAAGAGAGTCATAAAATATTTTCAAAACATAAATTTAAATTTGTAAGATCTGTGGATGCTTGAAACAATTTGATTTTAAACAGTAATTTTGGGTTTGAGATTTCCCCAAAACAATGTGGGGGTGGATATGGTCTTTAACCTTTGAAAATGGCTAGTGTAGCCCATATAATGGTGAATGGAAACAAAACGTTTAATGGTCAGATTTTTTCATGAGCAAAAGATGTCCATGTGAAAAGTGTGGAGTAAGATCCATGTGATAGATCAAACCCTCAGACAAAAGTAGAATGTTTTTTCTTAAAAACATGTTATTTTTAATTAAAATGAAGGAGTTTGACACCTTGAAGGATCACTTGTTAAAAATCAAGGATATGAGAGATTAATTGAAATCAATTTAAGGGACAATGGAAGAAGATATGGTAAAAGTAGAAAAGCCCTTAAATACTTTTATTGTGTCAAGTTAGAAGCTAGGGCACATAAATAGAGTTTGAAGGAAGCGTTCGTGGGATGAAAAACACAACCTAGAGCATCCTATATGAATATGGAAAGAACCACGTTAATGTGGCTGAACACTAGGAGAAAAGCAATATAAGCAATATGTTTTCATTGCTAGAAACAAGGATTGAATGAGTGGTAAGGATGATTGATAACTTTGATTCAGGATCATTTAGACATTTTACTAACTGTGTCTATTGATATGCTGATTTTGTAGAGAATAAATTTCAATATGATTATGTTGCTTTAATTAGCGGAGGAGAATCAAGATTAGAGGAAAGGAAAACACCTTACTTTAATTAAGAGGTAAGAAAGCGATGATTAAAAATGTTTATACATTTTACTAACTGTATCTATTGGTATGCTGATTTTTTAGAGGATAAATTTCAATATGATTATGTTGTGGTAATTAGCAGAGGAGAATCAAGATTAAAGGAAATGGAAACAACCTACTTTAACTAAGAGGTAAGAAGGTGATGATTAAAAATGTTTATGATGTTCCTTGTATGGAAGAAGATTCTACTTTGATAAGTAGGATGAAACATAGGCCACTCTGCACATTTAAAGAAACTTTGTAAATGCTTGGTAGATAAAATTTAAATCCAATGACGTTTAGACTTCTATTTTGTGAAGAATCTACAAACCTTTAATGAGAAAATCTTATCACTAGAAATATTAGTCTGAATTACCAAGGTTGTAAGTCTTCTATAACTCAAGAAAGATATACCCTTATCACCTGAGTAGTTCTTCCTCTCACTGAAGGTTGGTCTTTCTCCAACACAAGGGGTATCCCTAATAGGATTGCTAAGGCTTCGTAGGGGGCTCATGTTGAAGTTTGAAGAGTAAGCCTTGACAAAACATGTGGTTGTTGTAGCATATGAAAATGAAAATAAAATAGGAATAGGGAATATGGAAATAAAGAAACGAAGTGAGAGAAGAAAATGGAATGATGTGAGAATAGTGCCTATCCACCTATTCGACTAGTGGAGTCTTGAAATATTGAAGAAATGAAGGGACTATTGTGTCATAGTCAACTATTTTTCTAGACAAACTCAATATATTCAGATGAAAGGACCTAGTTTGTTTCATTCATATTTATGTATGTACTCGAGGTAATAATGAACTAGGTTTTGATACACTCTTACAACTAAGTATTTGATGAAAATAGGTTATAGAATTAAATCTTGGAGGGATGGTGGTGCCACTCATCATTACAAATGTGAAGTTGTTTTATGGCTGAAATGTATTTTCAAATCTGCAACTTCATTTGTTAGAAGAAAGAAAAAAAAATGGAAAAAAACAAGAAATATACAAAAGGGGAAACCTCGTCACATTGCTTATTCATAATTGAATATTGGTTTCCATATTGGGCCTTCACATAGGTATGATATCAAGAAGATTCTAACATTTGAGGGGCATAAGAAGACCATATGACAAAATAGTTCAATACCTCTATGTTTCATTAATTTTTAAGGTTGATATACAAGAGTGCTCAACATCCTCATCTCCAAGCTCCTACAATTTCTTACTCTTTACTCACTCCTAAATCATCTAATACCCAAAATCACAAATGAATTGTTTTATGGCTGAAATGTATTTCCAAATTTGCAACTCCATTGATTAGAAAAATGGAAAACACAATAAAAATAAAATTCTATAAACAAGAATTGAAGAGCATAAGAAGATACACAAGAATTGAAGAGCATAAGAAGATACAACAAAATAGATAATACCTTTATGTTTCATTAATTTTAAAGGTTGATATACAAGAGAGCTCAACATCCTCATATGCAAGCTCTTACATTCTCTTACTCTTCATTCGCTTCTTTCTCATCTAATACCCAAATCATAAATGAATTGGAAATAAAGCTCCTTTATATAGAGTGAACTAAATCCTTATAATAATCATATACACTTTTTTCCTTATAACTCCAAACAATAAAATATTGGATTATTTATGCAACAATGTTGTAAGTGGTCCAGCAAGTGGTCTCCAAGCCTCAACGACCATCCCAAAATAAGAATACATAGGAATATGTGCATTATGTCCATATTGACCAAATAAAATAACCATAAAATATTTTCCATAAAAGATAAAAGATAGTGCACCCTCCAAGATGTGTAGGGGAATTAATTCTTAGTCACTTAAGCTCAACGACCATTCCAAAATAATAATACATAGGAATATGTACATTATGCCCACATTGACTAAATAAAATAACCATAAAATATTTTCCATAAGAAACAGTGCACCCTCCATAGCTGTGACAACTCCCAAAAGGTAGGGAAATTAATTTTTAGTCACTTAACTTTCAACCCATTTGAAAAAAAGTGTGTACAGAACCCATTAAAGATGCAAGTGGGCCACTTAGCGGAGTGCACCACCGAGAAGATTGTTCAAGAAAATAAAGATGAAAAGGTAAGTAGGTGTGTGAACAAGGGTAGGTGAATGAATGAGTGTGAATAGATGGAGTTGGTAAAAAGGAATAGGATGCATTCATAATTAACTTATTAAAACAAGTGCAAGTTCAAACACCTCCTCAATGTGTGCTAAAGGGGGAACGCTACCTTCAAGGGTTGTATTCAACCACCTTCTCAACATGTGTGCTAAAGGGTGAACATTAACTTCAAGTGGTGTACCACACAAGCATAAGTTGTATTCCATAGTGGATGTACTTAATTCTTTTTTTCTTGGGGCCCCTAGGGTAGCTATGCTTTACTTAGGGGCAGGTAACTCAGAGAATGGAAGTACAACTTCGCCTTCCTGCCATTGATGGTGGTACCGACACTCACCTAAAGGTATGGAGGGTACAATAAATCTTTCTTCTATCTATAGTGAGGAGCATGCATGGGTCACTTACTGATTGGTCGAGCTTGCTTGTGCAACCTATAAAAGGGACAATTTATCTAAGCGTTGTTGGATTAGGGGGAAGGAAGAGAGAGAAAGGAAAGATAAAAAAGAGGAAATAAAGAAAGAAACTCCTGGCATCAAGTACCAACATTGAGTACCTGCATCTATTTATTCTTGGCATCGATTGCATTGACTATTGGGATCGACTATAGGATCGCCTATTTTGGAATATGGCTGGGGTACTACTATGCAAAGGACTATTAGAAGAGGGGGTGTACTTAGCCAGGCATAAGTTGTATTCCATAGTGAATGTACTTATTCTTTTTTTCTTAGGGTTATGGTTATCTCAACATGTGTTTGAAAGGGGGAGCACTAATCTTATGCATTGTACAACTTGGGACATAAAGTTGCATTCTTTAGTGAAAGATTAAAACATTTTAAGATGAAACTTAGGAATTGAGGCCTTAATGAAGGCTTATAACATATGAATATTAATAGACCAATAATTTAGTGTTCAACTAAGGTTGAGTTTAATAGACCAATAATATCCCAAACCACTTTGGCATGTCCGCACATGAAAAATGTGATGACAAATGAAATGTTGATTATGAAGTAAAACCTCTATGAAAATGGATGAAATGACTCCTCCATCTAGGAGTAGGAATATGTTGGAATATGAGTGTGATGTTATAAACCCAATATAAAATTAAGATCATACACAAAAGATATCAACGACCTGAATCAATACACGAGATATTTAATAAACTTCGATCTTATTATTATTGAAGTGATTCTTTTGATGGGATGAATGAAACCTTGTTCTCTTGACTCTTTGAGGGGGCTATACAAAAGATATTCAATAAACTTTGGTCTTATTATTATTGAAGATATTCTTCATATGGGATGAATCAAACCTTGTTCATTTGCCTCTCCGAGGGGGATTCCTCCTAATGAGCTAAGATCAACACATACAATAATTCTTCTTCACACCATAATACGAGGAGTTTTTTATTTATAGATCTTATTAGAATCTAACTTCCTAACTACCTAGTGTACCTTGGTCCCATTATATTTATTTACTTAGTGAGTTTTATTTAATAATTACAATATAGTGGACACAACCCACTTTATATTGAATGGCCCCTACTTCTACTCTAATGGGCCAATCTAGACCCCCCATTACCCCCTAGGTAGGGTTATAACATGTGACATGGGTTATACCAAGGTACAAAGTGGAAAAATGATGAAATATGAAGGTTACCTAGGTACAATGATGGAAAGGTGAGTGATACGAAGGAAAAATGCTAGGAAAGTACATCACCATCATGACACAAACAATTGAGACCAACACATGAGCCTACCATTCAACAGTCGAGTGAAGCTAGTGACTAAAACACCATGAGCAAGGGGAATAATTAGATTCTCTTCCCAACAATGATCTACAAATAAAAGTTCGTCCAACAAGATGAAGATATATGATATGTAGTGGAAGCTACCTTCCCAAATATCTCCATAAAAAATGCCAAGAAGAGATGATGTTCCATGATGTGTATGACTCCAAGTCTATTCAATGCTCCAAAGGTAGTAGCTACCAATTCTATCAATGTGATGAAAACCACAATGTGAAACTTCAAATGATACGAGGTGTAACACATTGCATAGCTTATCCTTTCAAGGATGCTTTGTTCTCAAAACATTTTATGGAAAAAAAACTTTTTGTCTTTGTTTTGACTTGTAATGCCTTCTCATGATTTTCTATTCTTGAAGTTGTGATGGTTGATGAACGAGGCAAATATGAATTATGAAGTGTTGAGTAGGACAATTTTATTGTGAAAGGGTTAGAGCACCCTAATTCAACTTTCTATAGATATGTGTGGCGATGACTTTTGCGATTTGAAAAAATAACAAGATTACACATCTATGCTTCTCTTCAATATAATAGGATATTCATTTCGTTTCTCATATTGGTTTCATCTTTGGTTAGTTAGTTAAATAAGATGATAACTTTATAATTATGATGACAATAAGGTATTGTTATATCTCATTTCTTGATTTTTTATGCTAATTGTGATATGATTTCAATACAAGTTTTTTATTTTATTTTTTATTTTTAAATTTTATGTTTAATGTATTTATATTGGTTCCCTTTTCCAATGTTTGGGAATTTTACCTCTTATGATTCCTATGTTTCAATTGGATCAACGAGGAAATGCTTCCTTGCTCGTAAGTTTCTCTAACTTTTCATGTAGTGACTTCTATCATTATTTAATACTTAGTTTATGTAAAAAATCTTAGATTACGATCTCTTAAGCATAGAGTTTTTATTTCCAGACTCCTCATTTTTTAATGTTTTGATTTGTTCAAGCAACCTTAAAGTTCTTTAGGCATGAACTTTCTTCATGCTTTTTCTAGTAATTTCTTCATGAGATCTTGATTTCCATGCTCTATCTTCTAACTGCACTGCACCTTATCCTTTGACTTCTTTATTTGTACAATTAATTTTTTATTGCGATCTATTAGACAAGAAATTTCATCATATTTTTTCTAGTAATCTAATTCTTTCCTGTGGTGTTCATGTTTTTTACAATACTTTCTCACTTTACTGATATTTTGCTAATCCATCCTCTAATTTCTTAATTAGTGACACAAGTTTCCATGTTTTCTATTCCCTTGTATATACTCTCTAATAGTTTTAACAAATAATAATATTTTATTTTTAATAGTTACATATTCAAAACGTTTTAGAATTAAAACATTTAGTTCAAAATATTAAATTATATATGAAATTCATAGTTCACAATTTACTTATTCAATAAAATTCAATAATAAACAGAGACATGATTGGAGGGATCACAAAGTAATATCCATTTTACTTTATATTCACTTCCCTTTACTTTTACTTAAACTCTACTTGTGATTAAAACTAATAGATCACAAAGTAATATCCATTTTACTTTATATTCACTTCCCTTTACTTAAACTCTACTCGTGAGTAAAACTAATAAATCATTTTTATAATACCTCTTATCTTTTTGATTCTATATTTTTTTGAAATATTTGGTGGAATCGATAATAGGCCAAGCTCATACTCACATGACACACAAAACTCATTAAAATTTGAACTAACAATATTAAAAGTAATGCCATAACAATGCACCATATTGACCATTATTCTACACCTCGAAGTTGGTCCCAATTAAAAATAATAAAGTTTGAATAATACTTTTAGAATCAACTTTTCCCTTTTTCCCACTTAGTATTAAAAGGGAATCTTTCCCCATTTTCCCACTTAGTACTAAAAGGGACCGTAACATTTATTTGGTTGCCTATACCTTTTGTATTCATAAGAATAATATTTTAATCACTTACATAACCATTTTAACAACACGATATAGTGAGTGATCAAATTTGAAGTGTTTGGTTTTAATTTTTCAATTTGAAGCGTAGATATCCAATGAACCCTTCCAATAATGAAAAGTTTTTTTTTTCAGAGGAAAAAATACCAGTCTTTGATATTCATAAGAATCGAAAAGACATCTTATACAATATACAATCATATGACTGAACAGAATTGCCCCCGCCCATTCAGCAATAAAGTGAAAAGTATGACAGTCAGCCAACAAATGTAATAAATACACAAAGTCTGATCATAGCAGACTTTTCTCATCATCCCTGAAAAATTCAGGTCAGAAAATCTCGAAGATCAGAAGTGCCCTGCAAACATACAATCCAAAGGAGCAGCACAGCTAGCTGAAAGTCTCTCAAAATAGACAATGATAGCATAATACATAACATACAAACCCAATGCATAAAATAGCACATAAAGTGCCATAAAAAATGGTGAAATGTGACCATCAAAAAAGTGTAAAGTGGCCATCTCCAATAACCTTTCCATCCATAGTTTCTGAGAAATGTCCTTTACCCAATTCCAAATTGAGTGCCTTTTTTGATAAACCATCAGCTAGCATATTGTGCTCCCGAAAAATATGATTGAAGGTCATCGGTGGAACTAGTACTAGCATAGAAAATATCTCATCGCACCAATGTTTCAATGAGGGTATCTCGAGTGCAGAAAGTCTTTTAACCCAAGAGATAATCACCATTGAATAACCGAGTATCATCTGAATAGGCAGTCCCAACAACATGCTAACTCTGAGAACAGACCAAAGAGCCAGCAATTCAGCTCGGGTATTGGTGCTGTTCCCACAACCCACAGAAAAACTAAATATATGGGTTTCACTGATATAGATCACAAACCCAGCTCCTCCCTTATGCAGTTGAGCAGCACCATCAAAATATCCAACAGGAAAAATGTGCAATGGCTTAGGACCAATCTGCCTACAAGATTTTTTTATTTGAGGCACAGGGTGGATGGCAAGGCAACCCTCAATTTTGGATATAATCAGGGAGGCCATAGGTTTATCATTTTCAAAAGTACATCTGTTATGTAAGAGCCATAAGAACCAGAAGACTACGACTGGGGTGTATCGAAAAGACGCATCAAGGGTTGTGGTATAAAACCAATGAGTTAAGAAAGACAGTACAGAGCTGTGTGATGTGAAAGTGAAGCCCAAACTAGACGAGAAGTGTTTGAATATTTTTACAGAAAAAGGACACAGCAAGAATAGATGTCCACAACCCTCTATGTGTCTTCTGCAAAAAACACATCTACTAGGTCCACAGAAACCGCGAGATTGAAGATGATCCCATGTGAGTATTCTGTCCCTAACCAATAGCCAGGTGAAGCATATAAGCTTCAGGGGTAACTTCATGGCCCACAGCAGGAACAAAACCTGGTTATGTTCTTCATCATAAATGTTGTGTAGTATACTATCATAACCACGAGCAACACTGATAGGACCCACAAAATTACCATAAGTCCACAGGAGTGAATCATTCTCCTCGTTTAACCGGATTCTATTGTATTCGAGACCCCTGATATATGAATTCCATTGAATGCTCCAGGCTTCACATAAATCCAACTTTTCTGCTGAAAACCATTGACCAGTCATATGATTTTTTGCCTGATCGAGAGTGCAGATCCCATAGTCTTCAAGGTATAATCTCAAATCATCCGATAGAATAAAGGAACAGCCAAGTCCAACAATGGGGTCCGCCCCCACTCGAACCTCAGAACCATTTCCCACCAGCCAAATTAAACCTTTTCCAATCCATTGCAATGTTTTTAAAAAACCTTTCCAAATGATTGAAATATCCTGGTGCCTGAAATATTTAATTCTGCACCAAGATTGGACTGTCATATTTTTCATATATTTAGCCTTAAGAATCTGATGCCAGATGCCTCCATTGTTCAATGCAAACCAGAAATTTTTCATCCGGAGAGATATACTGAAATGAGGGAGATGTTTGATTCCCCATCCACCCAAGGAAATCGGGCGAGCTAACAAGTGCCAATCAATCAAGTGGAATTTTTCTTGGTTGGCCGAAGACCCCCAAAGGAAAGTGAAAATGAGAATTCTGAGTTTGTTCAAGATGGAAAAGGGGATAGGAAAGAGAGCACACCAGTAGACCGGCAGGCTAGTAAGAACAGAACGTACCAATACCAATCGACCACCCAGAGATAAGAGCCGGTTAGACCAATGATTTATATGTCTCTCGAATTTAGTGATGAGCCAATACCAATCTTTTATAAGATAGCCAGAGGGCTTCAAATGAAAGCCAAGGTAAGTGAAACCATGATTGAGGTGAGCAAATCGGTAGGGCAAGATACCCAAAATTCTACCCAACAATGCTGCATCCAAATCATAATGTAGAAAACATGACTTATCCACATTGATCTTCATGCCAGATGCATCATAGAAGGTTTCAAGGATGACCTTAAAAGCAATCCAATCCTCAAAAGTACCCATCCCGAACAAGATCACATCATCAACAAAGAGTAAGTGTGTGAGAGAGAGATTAGACGAAATCTTAATTTCCTTGATAACACCATTACGCTTGGCATCCTCAATCAGTAGGCTAAGTCCCTCAATGACCAAGATAAAGAGTAATGGGGATAAAGGACAACCCTGTCTAATGCCCCGAGAAGCAGGGAAGAAGGAAGATGGAGAGCCATTGACAAGGACAACATAATTAGCAGAGGAGATACAACCCATAATCCAGTTTACACCCACAAGAGGGACCCCAATCTGAATAAGAATCAACCTGATGAATGTCCAATTTACCCTGTCAAAAGCCTTAGTCAAGTCCAACTTGAGAATAAGAGCTGATTTCTTCTTCAATTTTACAGAATGTAGTACTTCTTGTGTGATGGCAATAAGCTCATGTATCAGGCGGTTCTTGAGAAAGCCAAACTGCTGGGGAGAGATAGAGGAGTCCAAAAAGGGCTTAAGTCTTGTAGCCGCCACTTTAGCTATCAATTTGTAGCACAAATTGCAAAGGGAAATGGGCCTGTATTCACCAAAACAGGTAGGGCGATCAACTTTTGGAATAAGTGCTATAAAGGTAGAGTTTATTGCAGGGGCAACTTTTCCCATAAGATGTGAAGCTTCCACCAAATTACCCAGAGAGGGACCCAGAAGATCAAAAAAGTGTAAATAAAACTCCACCATCCATCCATCCGGCCCAGGAGCTTTATCTTTTTTAAAAGACTTTAATGCCCCCTCAACTTCATTAATGGAAACAGGACAGGTAAAAGCAGATCGTTCTTCCCCAGAAACATAAGAAGGAAAGAGACGAATGAATTTCAGCTGAGCTGTGAGCTTGGTCAGTCCATCATCAGCAAAGATAACTTTAAAATGTCGTACCCCCAGATCTTTAATGCCCTAATCATCGGATATCCAGCCACCCAAATCATCCTTTATGCCCCAAATAGCATTCTGGTTTTTCCTAGCTGAGGCTACAGCATGGAAAAATTTGGTGTTTGCATCACCAAAACTTGCCCAGGTGACTCGGCTTTGAAGTCTAGCAGAGTTCAATTCATGATTTAAAAGCTTTTGATATTCCGCTTTAAGGTCATTTAACCTGAATTGTTGATCCCGGGTCAGAATAGCAGATCGAGATGTGAGAAGAATGGCATTAATTGTCTCTTCTAGATGTATAGATTTGTCCTTCATTCTCAAAGACTCCTCCCTTGTCCAAACCCTGACCTTTTATTTCAAAAGGCGAAGCTGTGATGAGAAATCTAGCATAGAATCCATAGTGGGCTCCAACAGGGGAGCAGACCAAGTATCTCGGATCAAATTTTCAAAATCCTCATTCCCCAGCCAAGAATGGTTAAATTTAAAAGGGTAAAGGCAAGGACCCTGGGGGTCACCCCATTCAAGTAGTATGGGGAAATGATCAGAAATCCCGCATCTATGAGCCCACACACGATGACGAGGCAAACAACTGATGAGATGATCTGAAAGTAAGAAACGATCCAGTCTTTTAGATATGCCCTCCACCCCAGCCCTCCCATTTCTCCAAGTAGGGCCAGCATATGGAGGAGCAATGTCCACAAGATGATGATCAGAGAAAAAACTGGAAAGGTAAGGGCCCAAAGGGTCAGGAAGAGCTTTTGTGCCCCAGATCTCAGAAGCACCCAGAGTAAAGTTCAGGTCTCCAGCAAGAATGAGGTTTGGAAGCGAGAGTAGTCCTCCTGAAGCGACAACATTCCAAAAAGTATCCCGCTGAAGGTAAGGACCATAAACATTTAGTATGGAGAAGGGTAAAGGATTCCCCCTCATCGTAACATCAAGCAAAATACCCGCCATAGTATGAAAGGCTTTACATGTAAGTACCAGAGGGTTCCATCCAGTGAGAATGCCACCCGAGAGCCCCGCAGAGTCCAACGCAAAAAATTCCCACCCAGGACACAGCTTGGAAAAATCAAAGAGAGCCGGGTACGTGCTGGTCATAGTTTCCTGTAATAGCACCATATCCGGGGAAAGAGAAACAAACAACTAGCGAAGGCTTTTCTATATGGCTGAGCCTCCCAACCCTCTGACATTCAATGACAGTATTCTCATTAGGTATCCGAAGGAGGAGGGGTCAATGCTCTAAGGACCCTTTGGTTTGTGGACCCCAACTTATGAGCCACATTCTTCAGGCGCGTGGAGAAAGGCATGTGTGGAGCAGGAGCATGTGACTCTGGTAAGACCGACGACGGTTTTTTCTTCTTTCTCCTAATGGTGACATTTTCGAATCAGATGGAGTCAAGTGGGAGAACCGAAGGCGACCGGGGTGTCTTGTCAAAGAAGATGTTCAAAGATTCGTGGAGTAAAGGATCGAAAAATGATGGAGCCTCGATCGGACTGTGGGGTGGAGAGGCCGACAGTGGACCTGTATGAGCAAGCAGGGGGAAATCAGATGGCGAGAATAAGGGCCGGTTATGTGCATCATCCTGCCTCGAGGAGATAGAAGGGGAGACTTCAATAGGGGATGCTTCAATAGGGGATGCTTCACAGCATGGCTCGACAAGGTAGGCATCATCATCCCCAGAATCATGAGTAGTGATAGGCGACGAGTCGAAGCCACAAGAATACAGCGAAGAGGATGGTGGAATATCGGGTAAAGAGGACGTCGACATGGGATTAATCGGGGAAGATTCCTTCTCTACATCCCCCACCACCTTTTCATCAGAAGTAAAATGTGGAGAAGGGGTGGTATCCGAAGGCTCCGCAGGGTGGGCAATCAAAGGGATAGATGCACCATCAACAGAGGGAGAGATAGGAGGTAAGATAGACCCTTCAGCCTCAACAAAAGAATCCTTCGCAGATGGGATAGAGTGGCTCATAGAGGGAAATCCAGAGACAGGCGACAACACAGGTGCGGCTCTCTGAGCTAAGGAGTCTAAATCGGCAATCTCGGAGTCATAAGCATCATCGAACAAAGCACAGACATTATTCAAATTATCGACAGATGACAGAGGGAGAATTGATGTCTGAATTACCTTATGTGGCCCCGACGATGTGAAGAGCAGCGACTGATCTACGGTAGGGGAGAGAGTGCCTGTAGTGCTAGAATATCTACGAAATGATGGGCAGCTGCGTCTCAAATGCCCAATCTCCCGACAACAACTACACCGAAACGGTACACCCTGATAATCAATACGCTGAGAAAGAATGCTCTCGTTGCACAGAATATCGATATCAGCCGGCAGCCCAAGTGAGGTATCAAGTTCAAAAAGTATCTTAGCAATCCGTTTGTCGTAGACGTTCATAAAATCTTCATCTACCGCAATGAAATGTCCAATCGTGTTACCGATCCCTTCCAGTATCGAACGGTTCCAAAGAGGAAATGGCAGTCCGGGTAATAGAGTCCAAAGGTGTCTTTTTTTTACCCGCTCCCTGGCCGGATCGAAATTTACATGCCACCTTTCAAGAACTAAAGAACCCTTACCAACCCTCCATGGCCTGTTCAAAACAGATGCCGCATGCCCATCCTCCAAAAAAACAAACACAATCCACCCTCTGACCAGAAGGCTGATGGTGGGGACGTAATGGATGAGAGGCTTCCACCTCTTAGTGGCCCACTCCACCCACTACTTCTTATCCAGAGATGCGTATTCAAGCCTCCCGACGAGGGCCCGGGAGCATAAGGCTTCAACTCTATCAAAGTAAATGTCTTTACCCACCACGAAATTTAATCTGCCATCCCGAGCCTTGAGTGTTTTCGACTTTCTACGCCTCCTATAACGGCCAGTAATTCCTCCGTTAGACATCGCTACCCGTCAATAACAAATACCAACCGAACAATGGGTACCCGTTTCACCAAACCACCACTTTTAGTCGCCAAACCACCACATAGCTACTTGTCAGTAACATACCCACCGAACAATGGTAACCCGAGTCACCGAACCACCACCACTATGAAACCCTCCACCAAATATGGCACAAAAATCATAGCTGGAGCAACAACCAAGCTTCAAAGTAAACAATACCATGAATCAAACCCTAGGGAAAAAGAGCCCCCGAACACAACCGGCTCCAAAAACCCCAGCAGAAAGTCGAGGTTCGACCCAAAACACCAGAAAAACCCATGAAAAGGTGACCCCTATCTCACCGCGCGTGAAGCCACGGCCTCCCGTACCTCATACAACCATCCAGAATATAAACCAGACAATGACAGCCACGAGATACCACAAAGAACTCGAGACCCCCTGATAGTACCCGACATGAATTTGGAGGTCAGCCCAATGCAGCAGAGTCACGAGCCGGGCGAAAAAACCCCGAAAACCAAATCATTCCACCCAACGCAGAAAGCGACAGAACATGTAGGGTCAACCCGACAAAAATGATGGCAGAAAACAACGGAAGCTTCTAGAGGCTATTGTGATAGTAATCAGCACAAACATCGTAAAATAATACATAAAGTCAACCACACAGTGCAGAAACCCAGGTGCAAAAACCCCACAGCATACACCAACTACTATTTATAATTCCCACTTGATTATGCTGGTTGGTACTAGTCCTCAGCTATGAGGAGGGACTCCAGCCATTGATGTATGCCATAGGTCATGGACCAGTGGAATATAACCAAAATAGACCAAGAAATGTAACCAACGTAATCAGGACACTACGCCAGGGGTTCCAAGAATCTAGCTCAGAGAAGAGGCCAGACAGACAGTCACAAGTAAAAACAACAAAACCCTCACAACTGACCCATGAAAGCAGGAGGTTTGAAGTGAAGCGAAAAAAACAAAAGGTACCGAAAAATGGAAATGGCCACCCCAATTAAACCGCTAAATCGAAGACCAGGGATAGGCCGCCATCAGCGCTGCAAATCTCCATCCAATAATGAAAAGTTAAAAAACATAATTGTGCTCCAATTGACAAGGGTAAAAATAATTGTGTTTTAATTGATTGGAGTAAAATTAGTATTCACTTTATAAAAAAAAGTTTAATAATATCTTTACTTTTCCAAATTTAACAACATTAAAAACTAACCAACTACTTAATAAAAATATTGTAAAATTTCAATAAAATCTAATAAATTAATATATTTCATTTCTATTCAAAATCATTTAAAAAATAGTTTTACATAAATGATCACTCAAAAGATATTATTTAAAAAGCTTGTTGCCAATCATTTCACATTCTTCAAAATGTTTGAAGATTACATAATGGGAAAGATGAAACTATTTGTTGAATGGAAGAGGCTTTAGATTTCTCATTAGTTTCCATGGATCAAGGGCAATAGAGCTTTACGAACACATTGTTAGATCGTGGATGGTGCAGAAAAGTGTTTAGAGCATATCGTAATTAGCGCATCTCTATGTGAAATTACCAAGGAATGGGGTGAAAAACTATTTTTTCAACAACTGAGCCGATGCATATGTTAAATATAAGCGCACAAACTTGGTAGTGCGAACATATTATAAAGGTGCACCAATGTATGTGGTGAATATTTAATTTTTTTTTTTGTTAGTGCAATCGTGCATCTTAAAATCTAGAAAACATTGGTCAGACGGTGCTCAAGGTGATTACCAACATCGATGCATTACCATATTTAACTACACCGCTCACGATGCTCTATGGTTTTTGAAACACACTGAACATTGATTATGCGAAAAATGTTTTATTAAGCTATATTGGTGTCTTATGAAAAGTATAGTGCACCATCAATGTGGTGCACTATAGATTCATAACACATCGCTACCAGTGCACACTATAAATTTATAGGGAGCACCATCTTTTGCAATGTGAGATGAACAACTCGAACGAACCATGCATAATTATTATTTTTTTTTGTAAAAAACTACAAATTGAAGTTGAATTTTAAATTTCAAGCTTCCAAAGTTTAAAATAAAAGGTAACAAAGACATTAGCTAGGCACTTGCACGTCAAGGAGGCATGGTTGCCACGTAGACGAAAAATCAAATTTTCCCATCATTTGGCAAAATTCGAAAGTCTCATTGCAAGCAACGAAAGAGAGAAGTTCAACCACATGGAGCATCGATGGTAGGGCACTTTAAGGAGGCAACTATAGCACTGATGCTTAGGTGGTCTACAACATTGAAGGATGGTAAAAATGGTTTTTTCATTTGTTAATATTATTTTATATTTTACTATGTTTTGGTGTGGCCCGATAATAGGACGCATCCATGCATTTGGAGCACATAGCTACACCAACAATGAATATAAAATATATAAAAAAATTGAGTCTTTTTATTATTATTAAATTTAACCATAATTTGGTGCCCTCTATTATGGAAGAACCAATGTGTCTCCGATATATAAACACACCATTCATAACTATAAAATTATAAAAACATTTTTTGTTAGTTTTTTTTTTTACGTTTACCCTACTTCGATGCTCTAAATTATAGGGTATACCAGTGCGTTGTGAAGATAACAACACACCATTAATTAATATAATGATATAAAAATAGTTTTTGTCCCGCAACTTTTTTAATTGTACCCTACATCGTTGCATATATTAGACAATACATCAATGTGCTTGAGTGAAGTAAACACACCGCTAGTGAATACATACATACATACATATATATATATATAATTATTTTCGTTCGGGTTTTTCTTTTAATTTCACCTTGCATTGATGCTTCGAATTACACATTGCACTGGGGTTGTTCAAATATAACACTACGCAATTCCTTTTTTTTAAACATATTTTCTAAGTAGGGGGGTTACAATTTTGGTTGAAAGAGATGCATCAATTACGTGGATGCATCGATGCATCCTCATAGTTTAAGTGCATTGGTCATTGTTGGTTATAGAAATATAAAATTTTTTTTTTTTCACTCCGCTTAACTGTGATTTCGATATCAGTGCGGTTTGTTTTTGTATGGATTGATGTGTTTATAATAAGAGAACAATGGTGCATTTGGTAAGTATAAAAGCATTGAATAAAAACATCCATTAAAAACTCCACCCGCTCACATCTACTAGTGACTTCCGCTATAAATGGATATTTGCGTTGTTTTTAGAGGAGCATTTGCAAAAACCTCTGCTAGACGGTCTTTTCCTTGTAGTGATTACAACAATATAACCATTAATATCTCAACATGTCACTTGTGGGAATATAATCTAGGTGTGGAGGATAACACTCCATCCCACAAGCACTCAAGTTAGACCTAATTCACTCCAAGATTGTAACTTACACGTGTGTATTTTCTCTGTCCTTTTCTTTAAAGTTAGGTACTCTACCCTTTTTTGTTCTGGCCAATTTCCAACCCCAAATGATTTCTCACCCTTCTACCATTTTCTCCTTGATCTTAACATCACAATGAAAAGGGTTCCTAACAAAGATACGTCTACAAACTTCAATTTTGTTGGGTTGTATCTATGTAGGCCGCTACGATATTTGAGGTTTGAGAACCATGTGCCTCTTAGATTCTTTGATATGTAGCTTTGCATGCAAAGTAAGGAATATGTTCATGTATTCCAAAACATCCTAATCTTTATTGCATGCATTGGTCATCACAGTTTCCAACTAGATAATACTCTTCCTTGATGGCATCGATAAATTACCCCCAAGTGGGTTTTACTTCATTCCAAAACAATCCTATAAATATTGCTTGCAATGATAATCCCACTAGTTTCTGCCACAGGTAAGAGACTTTAGGTGTGAAAAGGTAATAACTATGAACACATAAATAACTCTCTAACTAGTTTAACCACCTCTCTAAGGCTCTTTCATCTATTTTTACTTCAAATAGAGGGATATAAACTTACCTTATACCTTAAAGGGTGTTGTTTCCTCCAGAAATAATACTAGATGAAGATGCCTCTAATTTTAAGGGGCACCAAATGATATGTGCTTAATGATCCGTCATCTCATTCCTTTATTGCTTGAAATATTCCTATATAAACAACTTGATATGATCTAATTCTCCATTGTCTTTCTTTTTGTATATCATTTGGTGACACTTATGTCAACAAGGAGGGTTGTTGGTGGCTATGCTAAATTAGTTGAGACCAAGCTTCTTGTACATTGATCTCGTGGGGAACATGGATGGAAAACCAAGGGATTCATCTACTATGCTTATTCACAAAATACCCATGACAATACATTGAAATTGCATTTTAACATAATGACCAAAACCATGAGAGGCAAAATCCCTAACCTTGGGGGATAAGGTTGTAGGAATTCAAGGCCATAAATAGCCTAATTAGTATGTTAAAAACTCCCCAAGATCATAACTTACACATGCAAATTTTTTTTGGGGTGCTCTTTGTATTGTTATAAAGCTTATTATGAACTCTATGAGTTGTGGGACTAACTATTGAAATTACTAAAAAGACAAAAGAGACTGAAAAGTATGTCAAAAATTTAAAAAATATAATATTGGTACAATATTAAGAAAATTTAAAATAATTTATGATATGGTGACTGGCTCAAACAACCACCTAAATCAATACCAACTTTTTTAATAACCTAATAAAGTTGACCAAACTTGATGTGAATGGAACTCGATGTTATATCTTATCATAATATGCTCAAGTAAATGACCTTATCTTCGTTAAGTTGAAGCAAGTTGACTATAATTTGTATTAGCTCTCAAGTATGACATTTGATCTCTTCCTTCTCCATAAGAGAGCATTTGTAAACAAGTACATCGAGTAAAGTGGCACCCAATATTAAATAAATTGCATGCTCTACCTCACAATGCATAGGTATTCTTGTAAGTGGGAAGAAGATGTCCTTATATTCTTCTACCAACTCATCTCCTTGTCTCTATTACATCAAGGGAGTTCTTACAATGACCTTGGTGACCACGATGATTATCGTTACTCCTTTAACTAAACCATAAATAAGACAAATATCTCAATTTGATATATTACCTCTCAATGATCCAAGACACGAGAGTAGCTGAGGCTACCTTTGGTATCTTGTAGAGTTAATATCCCATGCTAATAATGATACTATAGGGCCTACACTAGTAAACATCACGATGCTTCTACATACATGGTTTCCCTAACATAACATCACAATCCAAATAGGGCAATAACTCATCTCCAAGTGGCTTGATGTCGTCATCTAGGTAGCATTGTTCACTAACACTGATGTCTCATTCTTGACTCAGCTAATCGACGGTGTATGGATAGGGGTGCAATGTTGTAATTAACAACTTTACCTTCTTGATATGCTCCACTTAGTTTAGGTTCTTATTTTTGTTGATATCAACAATGGCATGAAAAATGTCCACATGGTTCCCCTTCACCCACATTGCACTGAATGGAAGAGGCACACATCTTCCTTAAGCTCTTCTTGTTTTACTAGTTGGACCTTAATGCCAATAATATTAACATTGGGTTCCACATCAATGATGCATAATTTAATGTTGTTGGTGGTCTCTAGTAGTGTAATTGGGACTAAATCAAAGTCCAATGCTTTTACCTCAACTAATAACAATTACCTGACATGAAACAAAACATTATTGTGCCATGAGATCTATGGGCATCGGACCGTTTGTCTATGTTCTCTTTCGATTTCACATTTTTCTTCTTTGCATGCAAAGGGTTTTCCATGTTTGCTTTGTCCATAGTTTAAGAGTTAGGCATGCCTTTACTATTTTTGTTGTGTCTGATTTCCAACCCCAAATTATTTATTTTTACCTTTCTACTGATTTTTTTTCTTTAGTTAAAGAATCATTGTGAAAAGGGGTCTAAGGGGAGAAATATCTAGAAACTGCAATTTTGTTTAGATGTATTTGTGTAGGTCATTGCAGTATTTGAGGACCATGTTCCTCTCGGAGTCCTCGATAACTACCTTTGCATGCAAAGTATGGAAGGATTTCATGTACTCCAACACACTTGGACTTTAACATGGCACAAAGTTGTACATCTTGTGCACTGGTCATCATAGTTTCCAATAAGGTGACACTTCTCTTGATAGAATCAACAAAATAATCCCAAGTGGGTTTTGTCTCATTCCACTACCATCTTGGAAATGTTGCTTGCAATGAGAATCTCACTAGTGTTTGACATGGGTAAGAGACTTTAGGAGTACGAAGGTGTTGAGACCTAGAAATTCGCAGGCAACAATAGCAAGGAATTCTCCCCAGTCAACATTCCCAACTAGCCTGTGACTGTTTAGTGTAGAGAATCCGTCCGGTTTGTGGTCTGGCTACCGTAGGTCAAGTAACAAAAATAAAAGGTTTTACCGGTTGCGGCCCGATCCACCGCGTATATTTTTGTGTTTTTAGTTTTAAATATGACATGCAAGTGCCTATCTAAAATGCATATTGATAGAGAATGCGAGGAGCGGTCACAATGTAATGCGCAGGTTCTTACCTTTCATCTTAAACTCTCTCGCATCTAAATCACACGCAACAAGAAATTAAAACTAACTACCTAACCTATCCCTAGGGAGAAAGATTGGCTATTTTGTACATGCATTATGAAAAATCATAGATAGCTGATACTTCTTTCAAAACACATGAACATTTAAATATATTTGAACAACGAGATAGCCAATTGTTTATGAACAACATTCATTACTCATAGTGGAATTTTTCATAAAATAAACCAGAGAACATTCATACAAGAACATAGGTTCAAAGAGTTAAAACGATCTCACAGTTAATGGACACAGAGCTGAAAACGAAATAGTTCCTCTTCAACAATTCCATAGCACAACATTTGAACATTCCACCAAGCTTTCTCCAATAGGCAAATTGTAATTATCTATTGCAAAAGGAAATAGTTCTTCTTACAATATGTCTTCACAAATCTAACTGGGAAAAAGACCCTATTCCCTTTAACTCTCCTATACTTATACTACAAGCAAACTCTTGGGATGCCCCTTGGTGAACTTTGGGCTCCTTAACCGTTTAACCTCACAATTTTGTCCTTTTGTGAGTGCTCATAATTTAGGAAATATGTTACATTTCATTGAAAATTAATAGTGCTTTTATAACGAGAGACCAACTTGATCAGTGATAAACTTTTCCTGGGCCTCTGTTGCTATTAAATCTGCTGGCCCTGATTTTTCTTGCTCAGTAATCTGTTAGTCCCTTGCTAGAGCCTGTTGAGCTCAGACTTGTCGAGCACCCTAAATGCAGATAAATTGTTATCGACACACAGAGCATACGAGATTTATTGTCAACTCGAGAAAGTCTTTTATTTCAAAGGATAGATGCACAATTTATGCTTAAACACCAGATCATTATAATTAAACACTTTATCCCTAAACAACCATGTTCATCCCCCAGAACCTGTGTAGCCCCACCAATATTCTAAACACTACAAATTCAAATTCTTCCTACCATGTATCAACAGGAAATGAAATCAGATTCAAATAACAATTGCAGACAGAAAGGAAATCCTATTCATATCCCAAAATAAATGATCTGCCTATTCAATTTAATCGCTCTTGAAATCCATACACATAAACTAATTGTAATCTAGAAATTCAATTGCAGCAAATTAAGTTCGGCTACTTAAAAGAATTGAATTGCAGAAATGAAAGTCAACAATTATAACAATAAAATGATTGCAGGGATTCGTGGGGCGACAATCTGAAACCGTGAGATGAACAAAGCTGTGTATAGCTATTGGCAGAATTGCACAAAGGAAACTTCCTATTCAGTCGACTGTTATCCTGTAGCAATTATCAATCTCAGGAAAATATAACACTGCAATTTCACACATCCTACTGCGGCGCACACAAGCAATATAATCAACAGAACATCACACCAGAATTAATTCAGAAATCCTACTTTAACTCAGCAATCTCTGCAGAAGGCGGGCCCAGCCTTCACGCAGAGACGCTGGATGAACAATGTACAGCTCCCTTAAATCAACAACAACTCTTTGTATTAAAAGAAAGAATGAGTACAGATTACTTCCACTGTCAATACAAGAATGAATTATCTATTTTCCAACCCCCTGGGTCGAGACATCCTCTCACTTTTATACATACAAACTATAACAGCCGATCCTATTACAAAGGGCAGCCATGAAGATCTATGATCTTCATGCGCCCTGAATAACACTGGTTGTTACGAAACGTGGCATGGTGCAAATATAGAAAATGAGAGAAAGCTATAGACTGGCCCAGAAGTGGCGATCTTCCCAGATCGTCATGATATTCGAACAGCTATACTAAAGATCCCCCAATCGTAGCACATTCTGTTACAGCTACTTTGTACGGCTCTGTCTGGAAGGTTGCATAAGAACCACGTGCCTTAATTGATGATTGAAGAAGTGAGGATCTTCTTGGATCATGAACGCCCCTTGTTTCAAGACTTGTTCAGCTCCATTTCCCTGCAGTCAACTCATCTTGTGCTATCTTCATAAATCACAACATATTAGCACAATTTCGAGAGATAAACAGCCTTAATTGTCACAGTCATAAGCATTAATAAGATGAAACAATAATCAGTCTTACCTTGGCAATTTAGGGAACAAAGTGAGGAGAAACAGGTCTAATTGGCATGCTGAACGTGTAAAACGAGGGAAGAAAAGGTGATTAAATATGGTTAAAAAGGGACCAATTGTGGACTCAACATCTCCCCCCAACTACCCTGTTGCATGTCCTCATGCAACAACCTGCATCATTCGGAGTCTGAATCCTGCATTGAGCTCTATTCGTGGAGGGAAAAGAAATTGTAGGGAAACTTAGGTTCCTCATCTGTCTTCAAAAAACCCGTGTGAATAACCCAGTACTGCCAACATCTTTGCTCCTCTACCCTAGTCAAGGAAAAATCCATGTTGTATGGTTTTGTTGGCCACCAAATAAGAGGAAATTTAAATTTTAAACCCAGCCAGTTAACTCCACACTCCTTCATACTCCCTACGTAACCCTTGACTCTAGAGAGTGCATGTTTAAAATTCTTAAAACAGTAGGGATCTCGGTTCCTAAGTGCAGAAGAGGTAGCCTGCCATTTGTGCTTGCTGCCTTCCAATGCAACCTGCTGCTGCCTGGAAATGGATTTGGTACATGTGGTGATTACCTCTTCCTGCAAATTCATAATACGTTGCACCTGGGAAGGACTGGAAAGGAGACTTTTGTACAGTTCCAAAAGGATGCCAGGATTCTGAGGCTCACTACGAATCCATAAATTAGTATGAGCTTCATTGTGGGAAAAGGTTTGAAAAGACATTTCCCACTGAACATGGTTGCTCATGAAGGAGGCAAAGGCTCTGAGCTGAACATCCCCTGCAAATGGAACAGGATTCGAGTGGCAATCCAAGGGGCAAGCCATCTCGTGCAAGTATAGTTCACATAGTAAGTTCTGCTCCTCAAACTTACTTCCAAAGAATGTCTCCAAAAATTTCTCAGAGGTTGCGATTTCAAACGACCTCCCTTCCTGTACAACTTTTAATTTAAACCAGACGAACTGCTCGAAGAGAAATACCGGATAAGAGGAAGAGGGCTTCCTGGTGCCTATGAGTTCTTGAGATAGGGCGTACATCTGATCCTTCTCCTTCTGCATGCCTTGAAACTTTTTCAATTCCCTCATCTTGTTCTCCAGCTCCTCTACCCGAACTCTGTGGGCTGTACGTTCTTCAACCCCCTGCTCTTCCAATGCTCTAATAATTCTTCTATGCTCACTTAAAGCAATCATCTTTTTTTGGTTTTCTTCCACCTGATTTTTCCATTTGGTCACTTCCATCCTCAGGGCTGAGACTTCTGCTGAGAGGTTTAAAATCTCCTTTTTGTAATGCTCTTCCTGCTCTGAACCCAAATCAATAAAATTTATGAGAGGAAGAAGTATTGGTTCTTGTGTGGCAGTGTCTTCTCCCTGGTCAGCCTGCATTTCTGAATCTGATTCTTGTGTTGCTGTTTCTTGTGTAACAGCAACATCCCCTGGGTTATCTTCCATAGCTTTATTCATGGATTGTTGAGACATTGGTTCTTGTGTGACAGTGTCTTCTCCCTGGTCATCCTGCATTTCTGACTCTGATCTTTGTGTTGCTGGTTCTTGTGTAACAACAACATCTCCTGGGTTACCTTGTTGCATTCCTGAGATTGGTTCTTGTGTTGCTGGTTCTTGTGTAACAGCAACATATTTTAAACTCTCCTCAGCATCCACCTCCATTACTTTTAGGGGCACTGGTTCTTGTGTGGCAGTGTCTCCCTCCTGCATTTCTGAATTCAATGTTTGTGTTGCTGGTTCTT
The DNA here is from genome assembly GCA_001517045.1 of Pseudotsuga menziesii. Classification (NCBI taxonomy): domain Eukaryota; kingdom Viridiplantae; phylum Streptophyta; class Pinopsida; order Pinales; family Pinaceae; genus Pseudotsuga; species Pseudotsuga menziesii. The sequence continues at coordinate 580,594 of LPNX011099649.1, forward strand.
GTGTAACAGCAACATCTTTGTTCTCCTGCCTCTAAGATTGGATATCTTCCCCATCATGCAATTCTTCCTCTAGGAGCTCAGTAGCAAATGAGGCCATTGTCTGTTCATCCTCACTCCACTATGTATCGGGTATGATATCCATCCCCGGGTCATCTTCCAATTGAAATTCAGGACTCCCTGCTGCAATTCCCAAGGATGTTGGTTCTTGTGTTACAACATCCTGGATTACCTCTTCATCCTGGATTAGCTCTGTATCCTGGGAACTTTCTGGAGTTACCGTGCAGGTCTCTTCATTAAGTTCCAGGGTGTCCTCCATCCCCAGTTCTTCTACCACCTGCTCTGCCATTTGGACAAGAATACTCAGGGTCGCTGGTTCTTGTGTTACAGCCCCCTGTTCCAGTTCATTAATGTCCTGCCCTTGTGGTTCATCTTCTATCATTTCTGTATCATGGGAGCCTTCTGAGTTCAGAGTGCAATCCTTATCTCCATCATCATTCCCTATTTCCTCCTTTTTCTCCTCTGTCGCAAGATCGGTGGCAGCTTTAGCAAGGATGATCAAAGATGCAACATCTTCTTTTTCCGCAGCTTCCTCTGTTGTGGCCTCGGGCTGCTGAGCTGTACAGGTGCGAAGTATGATCTTATGGTCTGCCTCCTTGAAAATTTCCCCACAGGCAGGACAAATCACTCGCTCATCTTCCTTACCAGGCTCGGTAGAATTTGATTCCTCCAACTGTTCTGCGGCTTCCACCAATGTATACATTTTCTTCTCTCCTTGTTTCCTGCAGGTTTCCTTCCATGTCTCCACTTCCCTACGAAGTACTTGGACTTCCTCCTTTAATAATGTATTTTCTTCCAAAAGTCCTTCAATGCTGGGTTCTTCCTCAACTGGCCTCTGTGGAGCATCCATTGGCCTTGGTACAAGAATCGGGAACTCAACCTGTGCCTCCAAGGTTGTCCATCTTCTTTTGACCGCCTCTGTCGCTACAACTAATTTAGTTCTTTTTCTTCTGACTGGTGAGGTTATATTGAGTTCCCTAATTAATCTCTTCCTTTTCCTTTGAGCTGTTTCCTTTTGTGGAGCTAGCATATCAAGATTCACTGCCGGGGTCACAGGAATATTTTCTTGCTCCTCCGGCCGTTCCTCCTCAATTAGGGTTCCTCCTCCCCACTCAGGTGAGGATTCAATAGTGATCGGTTCAATATGTTCTTCAATTGCCCTGGCTCTGCCATTTTCAGGTTCAATTGTCGCAGCATTCAATGCTGCTCCAATTTCTCCTTCTGATGTCAGAGCTGCCCCGTTGTCTGTGTTTTTCTCAGGATTTTTATCAACACCCTCCCCCAATGGTTCTGCTGGTGCAATGTCATCCCCCCCCCCAACTACATTGGGGGGACACCGATCCGCCTGATGTAGTTGAAGATGTGCCTGCTCTACTGGGATACCTAGCAAAGGAGTAGGTTCCTGAGGGCGAATTGTGTGCGCCACAATGAATTGGTCCCAGGTTATATTGTGCTGGGCGAGGGTTTTTGAAATAATTAATTTTATAAGACCATGGTGGGTTAGGGAAAAATGTTGATGTTTAACACTTTGGACATATGCCGCCATATGACGCAGGGCATGAAGCAGATAATATGGAATGTTCAATAAAATACCATGGCGGAGATGAGAAAGCAATGGTAGATCAGAACTGTAAACAGTTTGGTACCTACCTTCACAGGTGATGTACTTCTTGAGAAAGACAGCAACCTGATCCCATGGCCGCGGTAACGAGGACAGTGCAATTCCTCTTCTTGATGATTGAACTTGCTCCCCTTCTCGGAAAAATTCTTCCCGTGCAAGCGTCGTGGAAACTCGTTGTCCAAACCATGCTTTTCCCTCCAGTGGGATAGCAGTAACCTCAGATATAATGGTCTCAGAGACTTCTATCCGCAACCCCCATACTTCGGAGTGAGTGTCTCGGAGGTTCAAAGCAAATTGCAACGCTGCTTCCTGGTTAAATCCGTCCAGGCGCTCAAAATATTCAATCCAGCCAGCGGCTTGAAAGATAGCAAAAACCTCAGGATTGGTCCTGAGTTCTTGTGTATTCAAAGGTTCATGACGAGCTGGAAGCCCCATAGTCCTAGCTGCAGAGTTACAGAGTCCGAAAATGGAGATTGCAGAGCAGAGGATGCACAGATCGCTGAGCAGAGATGTTGAGAAAAGGTGGCAAATTTGGAAAGTGCAGTACAGAGGGAGGTTCGAAATTTTTATGCCAAATTGGGGAAGGTGGCGGTGATAAGTTGTTACGTCGCACAAGGGAATGGATTAATTAAGCCATAATGATAATACGTATAAAGGTACGACTGATATTATTAAATCGAATCAACACTTAATCACGTGAAAATCAAAGCCATACCTCGTGTGACTGTGCGTCGGATAGCTTGCGGAGAATGATGAAACGTGTAATCGCTGACATTGCAAAGCCGAGCTCGTACGCAGGCATTAAGTTGATCATAATGACACGGATAACGCCATAATGCCTTCTGCCAATGAAACAAAAACCATCGCGTCGCCGGGGTCGGAATGATGCCAAGTTGGCCGGCACAAGTAGGATAAAACAGGGCCATATCTAGTAGTGGAAGCAATTTTCTTTCGTTACTCAGGAGTTACCGCTGCAGATTGGAAAAAAAAAAAGACTCTACTGCTGGAAATGTCCGCAAAATAGAGCGGAAGTGCAGTTGCCAAGAATAAGATTGCGGCCAACTAAAAAGGTGGTGCAGCTGCCCAAGGTGGTTCATGGTGTTGGAAAAAGATTGGCGGACATAGGAACAATCACGGTTGCGGAAGAAAAAGTTTGATGGTCCTCGAAAAATATGTCACAGCCGCCGGGAAATTATGTTCAGCTGCCGGAAAGTTATGTTCAGCCGCCGGGAAATATGTTTCACGGCTGCCGGAAAAGGGATTATTCTGGTCATCGGGAAAAGGGTCACGACTGCCGGAAGATATATTGCAGCCGCTGGGAAGTTTGTTTCACGGCTGTCGGAAGAGGGATTATTTTGGTCATCGGGAAAAGGGTCACGACTGCCGGAAGATATATTGCAGCCGCTGGGAAATTATGTGTCATGCACCGGGAAGTGATGTTCGTCCGCCAGGAAATTATGTTCAGCCGCCGGGAAGTTATGTTCAGTCGCCGGGAAATTATGTTCAGTCACCGGAAAGTTATGTTTAGCCACCGGAGAGTTATGTTCAGGCTCCGGCAAATTTTATTTTGGGGGAGAAAAAGAAAATGCGACGCAGGGAAGCAGAGGAAGACGACGCCGGTTCGATAGGCCCAATCTGGTCATTCGCCTGATACTTCCCTGTAAATTTTTGAAAAATAACAACAACCGAAACGATCAAATGCAAAAGGAAAATAACGAATTATACACTACAGTAGGAATTTTTTATTATTTATGTACAGTGATTCAAAGTGTGATTTACAGTTCAAGGGTTGGCAGAGGCAGGGAGAAGCTCCTGCCCTGATGTCAGCGGATACTCTGGATCGGCAGCGATTTGCGAAATGAATGCATCTTTCGAAATAGGTTTACGATACAGTCGTAGTCTGTGGCCATTAACAAGTAATGGTAGGCGATTGTCATCAATGGTCACCAGACGGACAGTGCCGTTGTCAAAGACCCTGTCAACCAAATATGGACCTAGCCACCTTGTACGCAATTTACCTTTAAAATCCTTTTTGAATCTGGAGTCATAGAGTAACGCCCGGTCTCCTTCGCTGAAGACTTTCTTTTTAATAAATCGGTCATGCCAATTAGATCTTTGTTGCTGAAGCAACAAAGTCTGGTCCACTGCAGCCAACCGCTTCTCATCTAATTCATTTAATTGATTCAATCTTTGCTTCTGGGCCTCTGTTACATCCAGATTCATTTCGGTGGCTGTCCTCAGGGTTTTAATCTCAAACTCAATTGGAAAGATGACACTCTTTCCATACACTAAATCATATGGGGAGAAACCTGTGGTGTCGCGCCAAGTCGTGCGATATGCCCATAGTGCTTCCGGAAGCCTGTCAGCCCAATCCTTTCGATGGCTGTTAACTGTTTTAGTAAGGATGTTCTCAATAACCTTATTGGTACTTTCCACCTGACCATTGGCTTGGGGGTGGTAAGGTGAAGACACCCTGTGCTGCACATGATATTTCCGGAGCAGGGATTCAAATTGGTGTGACATGAATTGCGACCCCCCATTGGTAACTACTTCTTTTGGTACCCCGAAGCGGGTAAAGATCTCACTGTACAGAAAATCAATCACTGCCTGGTCATTAGCCTTGGCCAAAGCTACAACCTCCACCCACTTGGTCATATAATTAGTACAAACCAGTATGTAGACCTTCTGTCTGGAAGGAGGACTAATAGGGCCAACGAAATCCAGTGCCCATCTATCGAATGGTTCAGCTACAAGTTGAGCCTGTAGGGGCATCTGATCTGTTTTATTCAGTTGTCCCATCCTTTGGCAGCTGTCACAGGACTGGACATACCTTTTAGCATCCCTAAACAGAGTCGGCCAGTAGTAGCCCATCCACAGTTCTTTATGCCCTGTTCTTTTATCTGCAAAGTGCCCTCCACACGGCCCCTCATGACAGGATTTTAATATAGGAAAGATCTCATCTTCTCTTACACATCTCCTGATCTCAAGATCAGGCCCTGTGTAGAAGAGATGACCATTTAGCCAACAAAACCTGGCACTCCGCTGGATGATTTTTCTTTTTTCTCGTTTTGACATATATGGCGGAAGCTTTCCTGCAACCAAATAGTTAGCGACGTCTGCATACCATGGAGAATGAGCTGAAAGTGCGAATAGATGTTCATTTGGGAAAGAATCCTCAACAGGCAGACTGTCATCACTGTTAGTAAATCGGGATAAAAAGTCAGCAACAACATTTTCCTTCCCAGGTTTATCTATAATGGTGATATCAAATTTTTGCAAATACAAAATCCATCTGGTTACTATGGCATTGGTAACAGGTTTATTCATTAATTATTTAATGGCAGAGTGGTCAGTGTGCACGAATGTAGGATACCCGGTGATATAATGTCGAAATTTATTGATAGAGTAAACAATAGCTAGGAACTCTTTTTCAGTAACAGTATAATTAAGTTCAGCAGGGGCTAGGTTTTTACTAACATAGTAGATGGCATAAGGTACTTGGCCATCCTGCTGTCCTAATACTGCTCCAATGGCAGTGTCGGAGGCGTCTGAAGAAATATGGAAGGGCAAGGTCCAATTAGGTCCCCTTAGGATGGGGGTTGTGGACAGCTTCTCTTTAAGCACATCAAATGCTGTCTGGCATGCTCTATTCCACACAAACTGTGCACCCTTCGTTAACAGAGAGAACAAGGGAGAGGCCAGCTTGGAGAAATTTTCTATAAACCTTCGATAATACCCTGCATGTCCCAGAAAGCTTCTCACCTCTTTTTGAGTTGAAGGGGTAGGTATATTCTTTATCACTTTGATTTTTGAAGGGTCTACCTGAATGCCATTGGCAGAGATAAAATGCCCTAATACCACCCCCTCGCTCATCATCATATGGCACTTTTCAATGCTTAACGAGAGCTGAGTCTGTTCACAGCGAATTAAAACCTTCTTTAAATTCTCCAGTGCTTCGTCAAAGTCCCTGCCATAGGGAGTAAAATCATCCATGAAGATTTCCATACTATCATTGACTAATTCAGAGAATATGCCAATCAAAGCTCTTTGGAACGTTGCTGGTGCGTTACATAATCCAAAGGGAAGCACTCTGTAGGCAAACGTTCCCCAGGGACAGGTGAAGGTGGTTTTATCCTGATCCTCAGGAGCAATCTGGATTTGGTTGTACCCACTAAAGCCATCTAGGAAGGAGAAAAACTTCTTCCCTGACAGGGTATCAAGTACTTGGTCAATGAAGGGCAAAGGGAAATGATCCTTTTGAGTTGCTTTGTTCAATTCCCTGTAATCAACACAGACCCTCCATTTCCCATTTTTCTTGGGTACAATCACGAGTGGAGAGACCCACTCATTATCTGAAATCGGATATATAAACCCTGCCTCCAAAAGTTTCTGGATTTCCTCCTTCACTGTATCCCTAAGCTTGGGGTTCATGCGTCGTTGGGGTTGACACACAGGCCGGGAGTCACTTTTAATACTAAGGGCTCCGCAGCAAATAAAACATATCAGCGAAAACCATACAAAACATCGGCGAGCGGAGCAGTTATATGGCGGATGTTTAGTTTGCTCGGGAGCCGCAATGGCGGAAAACAATCAGACTACAACCTTCGATCAAAGTCATAAAACTTTTCGATAGCGAAGAGAAAAACAATAAGACATGGAATCGGCGAGGATAAGCCCTAATTCTTCGGAACGTTTATTATTGATCCTCCAAAACGGCGGCTGCACAAATGAGTATAGTTCCGAATCAAACTTCAACAGGCTTCCAATAGCGAGTAGAAAAATCATCGAAATAGGAAAAATCACCGAAAATGTTAAGTGCTTGGAAAATTTTAAAGTTGCAGCGGTTAAATAGTTCATTTCATCTCCGAAACAACGGCGACATAGAGAAGAAAAAACCCGACTCAAACTTCAACCAAACTTCGACAACGATAGAATCGAAACAACGGAAAATTTCTAAGTTCCACAGTCAAAGCATTGGCAGTTTTTTTTTATAGCAGAGAAAACAGAGTTCAGGAATCCAAACAATCCTAGGCAAGATAAAATAAAAAGGAGTGTCCAAAATTTCAAAAATTTGGGAAAACAGTTGCAGCTACAACAATTGGCGACTACCTGGTGAACCTAGATCTCTGGACAATTTATTTCTTAAGTAACAGGCTGTTTAACAATAAAACCAACATGTTGAATTCTTCTAGATGTCTGGATTTCCCAAATGGAAAATATTCTACTTTTAATCATTGAGGGTAGTCCAATTTAGGAAAAAGGAAACCAAGATTTCAAAGTCAAGATAACTCTTTCAAGGTCAAGAAAATGAGTTTCATTTTTTCCTCTGTCTTTGGGTAGCTTCCAGGTTGGACACCACAGGATCGTAACATATGGTAAACAGAAATATTCATTTGTTGCTCATTCCCATGCCATTTGCACTTTTTTTTTTGTGCTTTTGGACTCGTTTGTTCTTTATGAGTCCTCCTGCATGTCTTTCTTTCTGAATTTTTTATTCAGGCTCCTCTATCCATAGTGTCCTTTTGTGTGAGATGCATTTGACTTTCAGCTCACGGACGGAGAAGAACTTTGGCAATTTTGTACTTAAATGATTCAGTACTTTGTTTTGGTACCTATTGCTTTCATAGGAGTTTTTGACTCTTATTTGCCTTTTGACATTCAATTCTTGGCATGGGATCATTTATATATAATATACTGTTTACCCTGCTTCCTTTCCATGGGCCTTTTGCTGTCACTCCCTAGGGCATTTTTAAATGTGAGATGGATGAAGCCTCAAAATAGTATTCTAGACCTTTTGATCCTGATTTATTTTACAAGGATTAAGTAGGACTTCAATGTGTTCATAGCCATTCAGGAAAACTACTAAACAAGAAGAAATTCTTTCAGATAAATCAATAGTACATAGTCTTATACTCAAGGACTTTAGTTAGTCCAGAATTCTGGTGTCCTCCATGCAACCAAAAGTTTGCCTCCTTTTATTGAAATCAATAAAATCTAGACTAAAGCAAAACAAAAATCAAAATAAACAACCAAATCAATTTATTTATGTACAAGATAATCAAGAAACATAAAAATCAAGAAAAATAAAATTTGAGAACTAAACCACTAACTGGTTAGTCCCTTGCCCACCCTTGTAAATCTGACAACTTGTAAGTTAAGGGGCTAGGCTTGACTACAAAATGAGAAAGACCTACCCATTATCAAAACTACATCTAATGGTCTTGAAAAAACTATATCTGAAACTGAAACTACTATTTTACAATCAATATCATTAGCCCGTGAAAATCGAAGGAGATTGGGCTGAGTGTCTAATGTACTGCTAGCTTCTTTCGCTTGGTAGTTTCCCGGTTCTAGTTCAATTAGATAATTTCCCAACACAAAATTCACTGATTCATTTTTTTCTTCCAATCGTGTAACATTGTGCTTCATGTGGGGCTCTCTTAATATCTTAATCTGGTTTGGACTTCCCTTCTGAGGCAACCACAAGTGTTACCAATTTGAAGCAAAATACCCATTTAGTCTTGCTGACCAGTCTCGATTCAAAATCAGTCCATAGGCATCAGGTATGTCTACTACTACAATATCAATGTACTGACATATTTTTTTATTTGCAGACAATTGAATCAGGACATCCTCCATTTCACAGACTACTTTCACATTGGTCTTGTTTAACTGAGTAACCTGCCAGTCAATTGGTTTAGGTTGTCCATTAATCTTTTTGCAGACTACAAGTGGCATAACATTTACTAATGACCTAGAGTCTACTAGGCAATTGTGCACATTATGGTTTAAAATCTCCAAAGTCAGAAGGAATGGTGGGGTTTTAAACCTAGCCTTACTTCCCACACTTGCTTCAACAATCTCTTCTATAGGTTGGTTGTTGGTGGGAAATTCTTCCTCTGGTCCTTCAGGTGCTTTGAGGTCTTCTTTGAAATTACCCACTTTGTCTTCAATGTTGACTTGTTTTGGATCTTGACTGCTAATGGTAAGTTAAGGTATTTCATCATCTGTGTTGTTCTTCTGTAATTTCTTCATATTGTCTTGAAATTTCTTAATCTTTCGAAGTATTGAATTGTCTTTGTTTAACAAATCTTGGCTTTTATTTGTCATGTTTGTTTTCGATATCTCCTCCCATTTTAGGGTACCTTCGTCTTCTGTATCAAAAATTGAGACACAGTCCCATAAAAACGTGGAATCATCCTTTTCTTCCTCATCATTAGCCTTTGTTAGTTTAGAGTCCAACAACTGATTCATTACTAATGTCATTGAATTTATCCATTGAGAACAATTTTTTTTCAGAGTGGGGCTGCTGGTGAAAGGTGCAGAAGTTATCCATACCTACCTCCGTTAGGTTCATTGATGCAGGGCTATGTGGAGGAGGTTTAGATTGATTGTTGTCTCCTCTCCTTTCATAGTAAAGCTTATATGCTTTTCGAGCCTCCTTCTCTTTTTCCAAATCTATCACCCTGTTAGATAGTTTCTGCATCATTCTCAACATTCCTTCAAGGTCACATGACTGCTCCTCCTTAGGCTCAGAATAATCTTCTATGCTCTATTTTTCAGCTTCTACCCTCTCAGCTTCTTCATAAGTTTCCGACAATGTAGGCTTGGCTTTCATTTTGGAGAACATGGCCAAATCAGGCCATAGAGATGAAGTATAGTACTCAATCAGAACTTTATCAGAAGGCTTATCAGTTGCAGAAAAATTCTTAAGATAAGTAGCAAACCTCTGGGTGAAACTATGCACTTTCTCTTTTCTTTCTTTCTTCAAAGTGCATAACCCTTTCATTAGTGCTGCATGAGTTTTCTGGGATGCATATTTATTTCTGAATATTCTTTCAAAAGTATCCCAGTCTGGGATTGAGTTTGTAGGCATAGCAAAATACCATGAAGCTGCTGCCCCTTTCAAGGTATGTGGAAAAAGTCCACAGACTACATCTTCGTGTTCTCCAGCCCTTAATCCTTCTATGGCCAAGTAAAAGCTTTGCAGGTGATCATCTACTAAAATATTTTCACTTGGGTCAAATTTGGGAAACATTTTCTCAAAAGCCAGAGGTAAGTCATGCAAAGGAGGTTTTAGGTTTAAAGGTGATCTGGCTTTCCAAGCAGGTGGTGGATTTGGTGGGTTGGGTGGCTGATTTGTGTTTACGCATGCCATGATTTTGGGTGGAGAATGAGGAGGTGAAGGAACATGAGTCCGCATAGGAGAATAGTAAGGTGTGTTTGGGCCTACTTGATTCAAAGGCTGAACAACTTCCTGTAAAGCTACTTCTACTAACTCTTCCAAATCTCCAACCAACACTGAATCTTCCAATATGGGATGGTATTTCTTCTTGTACTCTCTTCGGGGTAGATCAGGGATAATGGGTAATCCTCCAATACTCTTTACATAAGCCCGTGTGTGTCTTCTCAGATCATTTACTACTTGGTTGGCCACAACAAACAAATGTTCTCTATTCTCTTCAGTATTTGGATCAGGAAATAAACTGCTTTCAAAACTATCACTGGTGGAGTTATTTCATGGAAATGTATTTCCCCGGCTAGCCATGCACTGGTGGCCCTCCTTCTAGTGCCAGCAACTGTTGAGGCCTGGAAATTCGCAGGAAACACCAGCAAGGGATTCTCCCTAGTCAACATTCCCAACTAGCCCGTGACTGTTTGGTGTAGGGAATCCGTCCGGTTTGTGGTCCGGCTACCATAGGTCAAGTAGCAAAAATAAAAGGTTTTACCGGTTGCGGCCCGGTCCACCGTGTATATTTTTATGTTTTTAGTTTTAAGTATGACATGCAAGTGCGTATCTAAAATGCAGATTGATAGAGAATACGAGGAGCGGTCACAATTTGATGCGCGGGTTCTTACCTTTCGTCTTAAACTCTCTCGCATCTAAATCACACACAATAAGAAATTAAAACTAACTACCTAACCTATCCCTAGGGAGCAATATTTTCATTTATTAATGAGTAATGTATTTTGTACATGCATTATGAAAAATCATAGATAGATGATACTTCTTTCAAAACACATGAACATTTAAAGATATTTGAACAACCAGATAGCCAATTGTTTATGAACAACATTCATTATTCATAGTGGAAATTTTCATAAAATAAACTAGAGAACATTCATACAAGAACATAGGTTCAAAGAGTTAGAACGATCTCATAGTTAATGGACATAGAGCTGAAAACGAAATAGTTCCTCTTCAACAAATCCATAGCACAACATTTGAACATTCCACCAAGCTTTCTCCAATAGGCAAATTGTAATTATCTATTGCAAAAGGAAATAGTTCTTCTTACAATATGTCTTCACAAATCTAACTGGGAAAAAGTCCCTATTCCCTCTAACTCTCCTATACTTATACTACAAGCAAACTCTTGGGATGCCCCTCGGTGACCTTTGGGCTCCTCAACTGTTTATCCTCACAATTTTGTCCTTTTGTGAGTGCTCATGATTTAGGCAATACGTTACATTTCATTAAAAATTAATAGCGCTTTTATAACAAGAGACCAGCTTGATCAATGATAAACTTTTCCTGGGCCTCTGTTGCTATTAAATCTGTTGGCCCTGTTTTTTCTTGCTCAATAATTTGTTAGTCCCTTACTAGATCCTGTTGAGCTCAGACTTGACTCTCTTCTTGTTGTCTCTATTTATGCTTCTTCATTCTTCAGCCAATTCCTTCCTTGCTTCCTCCCTCATCAAACTGGGTCTGGAGAATCTTCTAAGTCCATCTGTAATTAAAACGAAAAATTCATCGTTAATTCGGATTGCATCTTTTCAAAAAAAATGTAAACCATACTAACAGTAAAACTAATCATCAAAGTGAGGCCCTGTATTGCGCTCTCGTCCCGAAAACCCCAAAACGATAAAAGCATCTGAAACCTTCGCCATCCATAAAATAAGGTAAAAAGTCGGGAAAAACCCTCACCGACGGGAAAACTAAGCATCGGGCAGATAAAAATCCTCATTGGTGAATGGAAAAACTACAATTTGGAAGGTTAGTCCACTAAGCCGCTGTAACGGCAGAAACCAAACAGACTAAGAATCCCGGGTCAGCATAAAGTGCCGGCGAAATAATGCATTAAAAGCTGTCGCATCGGAGATCAGAAAAACTATAGCATCGGATGGTCAACTTGTAGCTTGCTGAGGAGCCGCAATGGCGAAAACCATACAAACAATGGCTTCCATGATTAACATAAAAACATCGGCGAGCGGAAGAACTAAGGACTCCGGAAGCATAGTCCTATTCATAGCCGCAACGGTGGATAGCGAACAAACTACGGGTCCCACGAGGCTATTACGCCAATTGGCGTCAGAAAGACTAAATACTAAAGCATCGGGCATAAAAACTCCTTGTCGGCGAACGGAATGACATAACGTCGGGTGGTTAGTGCATTACGCAGCCGCAATGGCGGAAGATGAAAAGACTACGGGCTTTGCGGCAAATAAAACATATCGGCGAATGGAACAACATAACGTTGGGTGGTTAGTGCATTACGCAGCCGCAATGGCAGAAGACGAAAAGACTAAGGGCTCAGCGGCAAATAAAACATATCGGCAAAAACCGTACAAAACATCAGTGAGCGGAGCAGTTATATGGCGGAAGTTTAGTTCGCTCGGGAGCCGCAATGGCGGAAAACAATCAGACTACAGCCTTCGATCAAAGTCATAAAACTTTTCGATAGCGAAGAGAAAAACAATAAGACATGGAATAGGCGAGGATAAGCCCTAATCCGTGGGAACGTTTATTATTGATCCTTCGAAACAACGGCTACACAAATGACTACAGTTCCGAATCAAACTTCAACAGGCTTCCGATAGCGAGTAGAAAAATCATCGAAATAGGAAAAATCACCAAAAACGTTAAGTGCTTGGAAAACTTTAAAGTTGCAGTGGTTAAATAGTTCGTTTCATCTCCGAAACAACGGCGACATAGAGAAGAAAAACACCGACTCAAACTTCAACCAAACTATGACAGATACAATAGAAACAACGAAAAATTGCTAAGTTCCACAGTCAAAGCATTGGCAGTTTTTTCTTTTTAGCAGAGAAAACAAAGTTCAGGAATCCAAACACTCCTAGGTAAGATAAAATAAAAAGGAGGGTCCAAAATTTCAAAAAATTGGGAAAACAGTTGCAGCTGCAACAAAAGGTAATATTCTCACTATTAGAAAAATGATAGAAAAATAAATAACTCTCTAACTAGTTTAACCTTCTCCCTAGAGCTCTTACATATATTTTTACTTCGAATAGAGGGATATCAAAATTAACTTGTATCTTGAAGGGTCACTATTTCTTGCTAAATGACTACTAGACAAAGATGCCTCCATCATTGTTAAGAGAATCAAACAATTTGGGCGAAATAATTCCTCATCTCATTCCTCTATCACTTGAGGAATTCCTAGAGAAACAAGTTGATATGACCTCCTTCTAGATTGTCTTTTTTGTTTTGCCTTTTTTTTCCTTGTGAGGTCGCTCTCGAGAAGAACGATTGTTTGTAGCTAGGATTAGTTAGTTGAGACCCAACTTCTTGTACACTGAACTCGTGGAGGACATGGATTGAAAAAAACATAAATCATATAAACATGGATGGAAAAAAACATAAATCATATTTATTCACATTGATCAATGTTACCTTAAGAATGAAATGAAAAAAAAAATTATCACATAAAACTTAAACACACACATATATAGTGAAGAACCAATTGAATTTCTCAAAGAAGATAATGGCTAGAACGATGACAACTATCTTTTAGAATGGATGTTTCTACTATGCTCATTCACAAAATTACCATAACAATACCTTGACGAACCATCTTCACATGATTGAATGGAGCATTTTCGATCGGTTTAGAATATTAGGACACGTCTTTTGATTCACTATTACAAGTTATCATTATCATTGTTAACAACCCTACTTAGTAGAAGTTCGAAAAATCATAGTGAAGAAGAGGTAATGGTTGTTTGCAATACTTTGGTTAAAATTTTATAGTATGAAAACATGCTGAAAGACGAAAAGCGAGGAGTTATCAAAAGATCCTATGGTGCGAAGTGAAAAGGAGAAGATCAACGGCCTATATTATGTCCGCTATTCAAAATATGTGAGGAGAATAAGTGTATGTGGGCGTTTAATATGATATATGGATCAAGGGTCGTCGATCCAGCTCGAACAGATCCATGGTCTGTATAAAATCTGCTTTGTGAACCCGCGCGATTGAAAAAACAACGGAGCCCCGACGGAATCGAGTACATATCTCTTGATCTAACAGTGGAGAAATAAAGGTAGATCACATCGACGGTCATGGATGACTCCAGAGTGGAAACTTGCACGATGGATAAGACCAGGACGCCCGGCGGAATTAGGTACGTGGCGCTTGATCCGATGGTTGAAAATTAAAGATTAAATAGATCAATGGTCATGAATGGATCCGGAGTGTGAAGGTGCGCGGCAGTTAAAGGTTAAGGGAGGTTGCGGAATATAAACCACTGTCCACGTGGCCGATCGTGGTGTACTCCGGAGGCGAAATTGGTTTAGTGGAAACCGCCAAAGGAACGCTCCAGAGTGGGGTCCTATAAAAGGGAAGTTGACTTGTCCTATGGTTATTTCATTAGCGCCGGACGGGTGAAAAAGACCTACGGATTCGTCAACCTTCGACTGTCAGTTTCGAACACACACCGCTACAGTTAACAGGTAAGGCTTAAACGGCCATAATTCGTCCATCTAATTGCCAATTATCAACTGAATTATGGACTAGGGGAAGGAATTGCAAGGGTCTGGTCGTATTATAGATGACAGGGAAGATTATTTAGTTGATAGGGACAGAGGCGTGTGCAACCATTTTCTGTCTATAGGAAGCGTATCAGTCAGTAAAGAAAGATTGTGGCACTACAATTCACAAGGAAATGATGTCTTGAATGTGTGTAAATCCTTTTTGTATTATTCTGCTCTCGAACAAACCCTGCATTTTCCAGAATTCCTAGAATGGTGCACTGTTAATTATTCCCCTTCTCAGAGAATCATCGTGAGTCAGTCCACGTCTCGAATACTCTGTAAAATTAATGCCAAAGTCATCCGCAAAAACCTCAATTTGCCTGACAGTTACCCTGACAGTCGTGAACCTGTGAATGAGTCGATTCTTGCTGAATTGTACAAGAGTTGTGAAACTGAAGTCCGTTGCCAATTCCTGTCCAGTATTTTGAAAGAAGGTCAATCTTTAGATGGTCTTTTCGTACCTTACCCTGTGCATATTTTTAAAAATGAAGTTCAATTAGTGGTATCTCTGGTCTGCCAAATATTGGGTCTTGATGATGATTGTCGTGTGAGTGAAGTCATCCTTGGTTTTTTATTGAAAATAAGTTCCTTAGGTTCTGAATCCCAGTCGGTTCCTATATTCAATATAGATGAGTACTTGGCAGAAACAATTCATCTTCAACTAAGTGAATGCCCAAAGGTCAGGTTCTTTAAATTTTAGACTTACATGTTGAACATGCTGCTATGTTCAAACGTCACTGAACTACAGTTTTTGAGTACTATATTCTCTTCTGATTTGCCCAAGCAAATCAACATGTTTGAATTTTCCAATTCAATCATGTCAGAAATGTATAAAATGTTGTTCGATGAAGAATTGCCCCGTGTGTTGGAGGAGATTAAATGTCTGATGCAGTCCTCACCAGAAGACCGAATTGGAGACTGGTTCCTGCATAAAGATTCCACTGTTTTGAGGGTATATGGATTTACTGGGGAGCCTTATAGGTTACCCGCTTTCCTAACCCCGAGAATTTTTGCATTAGAATTCATGAGGCAAAGATTACATTCAGAGGAAGAGCATTTTGGAGCTTTTAAAAAATCTTCAAATATTAAATTCCCTCTCAAGGTTGGCTCTTTCATTTTCAAAAGTAAAGGTGCCTTAGTGTTTATTGAAAAATTATTGGCAAGCATGGAATTCAAAAAAGAGCCAAAGATAAATTATGATCCCCACCATGTAATCTCCCTGAGGAAGCAAGAAAACAAAAACAAGCCATTTGACCACCAGTTTATTGAAGGTTTAAAGGAAACAACCAATCTGTTGCAGTTTATGGAGACTCCCAGGTCTGATGAAGATGTAAGTACTATACCAGTTGTAGTATCCCAAGTAACAGAGAGTCATAATATTGTAATTAAAAGAAGTCTTTCTCAGGTCGAGAGCATGGAATTGGATGAAGACGGATCACATAAAAAAGCCAAATTGTTTCAAGGTGGTGGAATTTTAAGTGAAGAAATTTCGGATGATTTCAAGAGAGTTGCTTTAGTCCCAACAAAAGCTATACAAATAAATCAGTTTTCATTTAAAAGTGTAGATGGTTCAGAATCAAGCCCAACCTTCAAGTCAAAAGAGGAACTCAAGGTCAGTTATATGGAGAAGAGAAAGCAGTCTATGGAAGAGACAAGAAATTTGCTCCCGCGGGTAAGAAATTTAAACAATCCAAAAACTTCTCTGATTTCTGTCAGAGATGCCGAAAGAAATACCTTCAAGTTGGCCATGGTAAATGACAAAATGATGTCAGAAATGGAAATCCGGTTGGATAAAAACAGTGTACCCGACAAGATATAGCTACACAAGCAAACAAGTGACATCATTTATTCAGACCTGTTACAAGCTATGGTAAGAATCAATAAATTGCAAATTTTGGTAGATAATTATGAGATTCAATTGAAACATGAAAGAGTTGAAAATAAGGCCAATGCCATTCAGATTAAGAAACTACAAGAAGATATTATCAGTTCAGATAACACCCAGGTAGTCAAAAGAATGCTGGAAGAAAAGGACAATGTCCTCCAAGTTTTAAAGAAAAAGTTGAAGATCCCAGGCAGTGAGCATGTTCAATCATCTGAGTTATTGGCTCTGCAAGAAGAGAAAGACAAGATCCACCAGGAAATGATGGAACATAAAGGGAGAGCTGTTGAATTACAAGAAGAAAAAGACAAGTGGGAAACTGAACGGAGTGAACTAATATCTCAGATCTCCCTGCTGAAAAAGGACCAAAATGATGAAAAGGAGATCATGGAGGAATTGATGAGTCAGAATCCCACCGATGAAGACCTGCCCATTGTGAATATTGAGAAGCCATTGAATGATTTTTCTGCGGATGATTTGTTGGTACCTATGTCCCAGGTAAGCTTAAAGGATGAAGAAATAAAAGAGTTAAAAGTAGAAAATGAAAAGATAAAGTCTGAGTTGGCCAAAGTAAGTGAGAATAAAAATAAAATATTGCAAGACAGGAATCAGCTGCAAAAGAAATTCAATGAACTGAAAGAGAGAAACATTGGGAAAGGTCCTCTCCAGGGGGCGAAGCATATCATTTGGGACACCTTATCTGTGGAGATTACAAAATTTAGGCATTATCTGAACTTTATTGATGATTAGAGTATATTGATCAATTTGGCCCACCAAAGATTAAAGTTAGTGAATGAACATATGGAAAGAAAACCCCTTGCCACAGCCCAGAACACATTGAATTTTTTAAATTCATTGACCTATCAGAAATTACATGATATGGGAATAAAGGATAGGATATCAATAGTACTGTGGGCTAAGAATTTTATCCACAAGCATCATTTAATGAAGACGGTCCAGGACATAGCCGACGAAATGCTTTCACAGGTTAATAACTTCAAGCAGGTTTTCAAGGAGCTGTTCGAGGATTGCTTGCCTTCCTTTTGGGATGAGGAGGGACAGATGTTTTCTCAGGAGCACTATCACAGCTTGTTAGTTCAGAACCGCATGGACGACTTCAAATTTGATGATTTGGAAAAGGGCCTAAGAGGGAAAGCTATTGTGGATAAATTGACGGAGGATTTTGAGATTTTACAAAAGTTTCTGATTGTCAGAAGAGGATTGCCCAAGGTGTCATATGAAGCTTACATGGAGCTTGAAGTGTCAATTAGGGAGATGATGGAATGTGACACCCCGAGCGCGGAGCAATGGAAAGCCGTGGAAAGGTTTGGGAAAACAAAATACATCCTTCATTCATGAGAACAGCTGTCGTGCCCTGAGGAGTTGCTGGGATAAGCCTTGTACCAAGTTGATTTAATTTAATGATCAGTTAGGATTGAAGCTGTAATTTATTCCTAGAAGTTAGGGATTTAGTTACAAGACTTTAAATTAAGCCGATCATTCAATTATGAATCTTCTTGGAAGATGAATTAGTTTATGTATATATTTGCATCTATTTTATTTGATGGGGGTTGGAACCCGTCCCGTTGTTGAATGTTTTGAAAGACATATATTTTTGAGCAAGAAATTGAATGCGAAGAAATTATCAGAGATTCCTGCGCCATTTGTATTACAGTCCGTGCTTCTTTATTTGTGATTGTTTTTCCTGTGTTCATTCCATTCTATTTTCTTCATATTTGAAACAAAGTGTCAAATGATTGGAATTCATATTTATTATGCTCTGGTCATTGTTTCAAATATTTTATAAACCTTTCTGCTAAAGTCAATATTGAATTCATATCTTGATGCTCTGTATTGATGGACTGTGCTCTACTTCTTCTGCTCCAAATGGATTAAATGAATGACTGTAATTGAATGGTTACCTTGCCTTTGATGAACTTCTGTGCATATGATTTATGTGATTTATCTATATATGACCCCATGCCCAATGGTTATGCGTATTGTTTCAACCACCCATATAATTTTGAGTCTTGATACCTATATCTGGCCTTGTTAAATTTGTATTTTAGAGATCCCTCTCTGGAAAGAAAAGCCAGTTTCTTTTTAAAAGTGGTTTTTGCTGTTACCTTGGGATATACCTTTTACAACCTGGGTACTTTCTGAGTGTCAACAAATTGGCGCCGTTGCCGGGGAACGAAAGTGTATATTTTCCCTGGGGGAACGACATTGTTTAAAGAAAAATTTCTGTGGGCAGACGAGAATTTTATCAAGAAGAAAAGGTTGTATATTTGCCCTGGCGACTCCACAGTGAAACTTTTTCAGAACTTAAAAGAGTCATTCTAGCTTCGAGAAGACACACGCGAGGTAACTCTGATACCGAAGTCTTGAAAAGTTTTGAAGACCCAGAAAAGTTGTTTAAAAGAAAAAATAAAGAAAAGTTAGGTTTTCCTTTGTTTGGTACATCATCATCTCAAGATTCTCATATTGACCCAGAATGGGAAGGTAATGCTGGAAAAAGTCTGTTGAGAACAAAATCTGAGTCTGACCTTAAAAATACTGAGTTTAATCCCCGTAGGTTAGAGTCTTATTTGTTAGATTCCCTCTGGAGAGATTTGCAACAAACCACAAAGGCTAAAGCATTTACCTCTCAAAATACTCAAAGCTCTTCAATTCCTGCGAATCCACCTAGACCAATGGTGGCCAGATTTCCTCCCTTGCGATTGCCTGCTGTATTACATGATCTCCCTCAGAATTATTCCCAAAGAATTTCTTTGTTTGATGGAGAAGGTGACATAATCGCAAAACAAGATGTTGTCAAGTTTGAATATTTCATTGACCTAGAAGAAATTGATTATCCAGATGTTAAAATGTGGTTATTTGCCCAAAGTTTGTTCGGTGAGGCAAAAAAATGGTTTAAAGATTTGCCAAATGGGTCTATAGTGAATTTTCAGGCTTTTCAAAATGCATTTCTGGATAGGTGGGATGATAAACAGAACCCTTTACAACTCTTATCTCAATATAACGGTCTCAAGAAAGGAGGTTTCCAATCTGTCCATGAATTTTCTAGCAGGTTTATGAGGGTTTACAATTCCATTTCGGAGGATATAAAACCTTCTGCGGCTGCAGCCAAATTACACTATACTGGAGCTTTTGATAATGATTTTGCATTTTCATTACGGGAGAGGAAATCAACAAATCTTGCTGCCATGTTTACAGATGCTCTATAAGTGGAAGCAAATATGATGGCAAGTGGAAAGATGAAACATAGAGATATTGACAGGAGGAAAAATGAAGAAAATTTGCCTTCTGCTTCTTCTTCTACTAATGATGCTAAATTTGAAATGATGTTGAAAACAATGGAGAAGTTAATGGATAAATTGACCATTGATAATAGAGGATTCAATAGAGAACAAGCTGAACCTCAGATCAGGAACCCTAATTTTAGAAGGCCGAATCCTCCCGTTCCTCCACAAAATAGACAAAGAGACATGAGGAATCCAAGGAATCAAGAGGAACAACAAATCCGTCCACCATTTCCTGAAAATTATGTGGCTGATGAAGAAGATCCTGCTGAAAATGAGATTCATCTTTTTGGAGAATAGGATTTAGAGATATATCTTACTGAAGAAGAGCATAACATGTTTGAACAGGAAGGTGGAAATGAAGAATTTGAGATGGAGACCGAGCAGTATCAAAGGGGTTATTTACATGCTATGGATGATGTGCAGAGGAAAATCAGACTGAGGAATAGGGATGTCCTCATAAATAAAGGAAAGGCAAACCCAAATCAGCCTTCCACTAGTTCTTTGAATGTAGAAAAGGGAAAAGAACTACAAAAAGAGTCTTTTGCAAATAAGGAGGTTCAAAATGATGTACCAAGAGATAAAACAATAAAACAGGTGGCTCCTGTTGATGTGGAAAGAATTAGTTTTGGCTTTAATTTACAAAATGAACTTTCAAAGCTAAAGATTTCCGTTCCATTTAATGAGTTATTGAGAAATACCGAATACAAAAATAATATCACGAAGATGGTCAAAAATCAAGGAGAATGGCAATCTGACATTTTAGAGTTGAACGATGATAACCCTGCTATTTCGTTTGGGTCAAAGGTTGAGAATTTAGAAAGTGAAGAAGTCCCTCCTTTCTATTTGAGTTTAAATGTGCATGATAAGGTGGTCCACAATGCTATGCTAGATTCAGGAGCATCACATAACCTAATGCCGAAAGGAGTGGTGGAAAGTTTGGGATTGGAAGTAACAAGGCCCTACAGATATTTATATTCATTTGATTCTAAAAGAGTAAAATGCCTTGGTTTGATTAAAGATATGGTGGTAACCCTAAACAAATTGCCATCTAAAACTATAGTCATGGATGTGGTAGTGGCAGATATTCCACCTAAATTCGGGGTACTGTTGTCAAGATCTTGGACTTCCAAGCTGAAAGGTAGTTTACAGATGGATATGTCTTATGCTACAATTCCTGTTCGAGATGGGAGCAAAAGATTATATAGTGAAAAAAGAACTCCTTATGTAGTGAGCAGTCAAGATAAACCTGAAATTCATCACATATATGCTGTTGATACTGATTTGGGGTCTTCTATTTTCTTTAATGATGCTGTCCCACATGATTTAGAAGAGGCATTGCGGAAGAAGTCTAAGGAAAATAAGGAAAAAGAAGTAATGGAATAGGATGCTTTGGAAGCGAAACAAAAAAAAGAGGGCCAATGGATTATGTATTTTGATGGATCTGCTACAAAAATTGGTGCCGGAGCTGGTGTGTATATAATTTCTCCTATTCGGGATTTCAAGGCTTTGTCATATAAATTAACATTTGAATGCATGAATAATGTGGCAGAATATGAAGCTTTGTTACTGGGATTGCATGCTTTGAAAGATTTGGGAGCTCAAAAAATAAGGATCTTGGGGGATTCAGAGTTGGTAATAAATCAAGTAAATGAAAGCTATCAAACTAGGCATCCTCGGATAAGGGCTTATAGAAATGAAGTGTGGTATATGTTGGGAAACTTCTTTACAGAGCATACAATTCAGGTAGTTCCTAGACATGAAAATTTGGTAGCTGATTCGTTAGCTGTGGCCACTAGAAAATTTGAAACCCCTGTGGCTGGTCAGAGGGAATACCAGGTAGAAATTGTGAATAGACCGTCTATTCCTGATAATTCCAAATATTGGCAGGTGTTCGAAGATGACATGTAGGTCAGAAGATTCCTAGAACTCTCAGCAGAGTTTGTGATTACTCCTATTGACACTGAAAATGACAATGATGAAAGTATTCAAAATAATGATGAGGGACCTGATGAAGAAAGGGATGGTGCTGAAAAGTTAAAGGGAACCTTGGGAGGTAAGGACATTATTCAATTGAAAAACAATTTCATACCAAGGGGTTTGATTCCTCTAGAAAAACTTTTTGATCAGAATGATGTTGCTAAGAACCCAAAGGTAAAGCCCGTTGATGATGCTATTGAAGGTAGGAATATTGGCACTAAAGAGAATCCTAAGGTCGTAAAATTATCCAAGAAACTGCCTGAAAAAGAAAAAGAAGAGTATGTGAAATTAATGAAAAGGTATACCGATGTATTTGCTTAGAGTTATGAAGACCTCAAGGAGTATGATACATCTATCATACAACATACTATTCCTATAAAGCCTGGAGAGAAACCTTTCAAGTAGAAGCTTAGAAGGATAAACCCTAAGTTGCTTCCTATTATTGAGAAGGAAATTAAAAATTTATTTGACGCCAAGATCATTGTCACTCTAAGGTTTTCAAAGTGGGTTGCAAACCTTGTTCTTGTTAGAAAGAAGAATGGAGAAATAAGATTGTGTATAGATTTCCGGAATTTAAACAAAGTTTCTATGAAGGATAATTATCCTTTGCCAAAGATGGACCATATATTGCAGAAAGTAGTTGGGGCTGAAAGAATTTCAATGTTGGATGGTTTTTTTGGCTATAATCAAATCAAAGTCTTACCTGAAGACCAAGAGAAAACTGCCTTTACTACACCTTGGGGCACTTTTATGTATGCAAAGATGCCTTTTGGCTTGATGAATGCAGGAGCTACTTTTCAGCGAGCTATGGACATTGCTTTTGCAGGAGAAATTGGGAACTTTGTAGTGATCTACATGGATGATATCACAGTCTATTCAAAATCTGACAGAGAGCATCTGCATCATCTAGAAAAGGTGTTTATGAAATGTAGGAAGTTTGGTATATCATTGAATCCAAAGAAGTCCAATTTTGCATTGGAAGAAGGAAAATTGTTGGGCCATATAATATCAAAAGATGGAATAAAAATTGATCCTGAAAGGGTGAATGCAATTTTGAAAGTAGGTGAACCCAGGAGTAAGAAAGAAATACAATCTTTCTTGGGACAAGTAAATTTTCTAACAAGGTTTGTGCCAAGTTTCGCTGAGATCCTAATGAACATCACTAGTATGTTGAAGAAAGGTCATG
This sequence comes from Pseudotsuga menziesii, assembly GCA_001517045.1. Lineage (NCBI taxonomy): Eukaryota > Viridiplantae > Streptophyta > Pinopsida > Pinales > Pinaceae > Pseudotsuga > Pseudotsuga menziesii. Next base: position 603,394 of record LPNX011099649.1, read on the forward strand.
AGATAAAGTGGAATGAAGGAGCTAGAAGGTACTTTTGGGAAATAGAAAAAGCAATATCAGAGGCTCCTGTGTTGATGAGCCCAGTTATTACCAAAGACTTCTCAGTTTTTTCATATGCTTCAGAATATACTATAGCAGCAGTTTTATTGCAGAAAAATGATGAGAATTTGGAACAGCCCATAGCATTTTTTAGTAAGATGTTGCGGGATGGAGAATTGAAATATGATATCATGGAGAAACAAGCATATGCTTTAGTCAAAGCATTGAAAGATTTCAGAGTGTATATTCTGCATTCACATAAAATTGCACATGTTCCATCTGCTGCAGTAAAAGGGATTTTGACACAACCAGATCTGGAAGGCAGGAGAGCGAAATGGATAGCTACATTGCTGGAGTACGACGTGGAGATAAATCCTACTAAGCTGGTTAAAGAACAATGATTAGCTAAAATGATGGCTAATTTGAATTGTGAGGCTTTACAGATTAATTTCACATCTCACCAAGCTAATCAGTTGGATACAGAAGTAGAAGTGATGGTTGATTTTGTGGCATCTCCATGGTATTCCGATATCATATATGTCCTTCGAAATTTGCAAGCACCAGAAGGATTGAGTAAGTCAAGGGCTCGGTCCATAAAACTGAAAGCTGCTAAATTTTGTATTTTGAATCAGTATCTTTATTGGAAGGACCCTGGGGGTGTGTTACTAAATTGTCTTTTGGAAAGTGAAGCTCAGCATACAGCCAAAGAATTTCACAAGGGGGATTGTGGAGGACATCATTCTTGGAAGGTAACTGCCAATAAAATTCTAAGGGCACGATACTACTGGCCTACATTATTTGCAGATGTTTATAAGGAAACCAGTAAGTGTCATCAATGCCAAATTTTCGACGGGAAAAGGAAAGTGCTTCCTCTCCCTTTGAATCCCATAACAGTAGAGGCTCCTTTCCAGCAGTGGGGTTTGGATTTTATTGGTGAAATAAACCCCAATTCGTCAGGACAACACAAATGAATTTTGACAGCCACAGATTATTTTACAAAATGGATCAAAGCTATTCCCACTAGAAGAGCCACTGAAAATGTAATCATGGAGTTCCTTGAGGAAAATATATTGGCTCGATTTGGGTGCCCCAGAAGAATAGTAACAGACAATGCAACTGCGTTTAAATCCAAGAAAAGGATTGATTTCTGTCACAAATACAATATAAGCCTAAATCATTCAACTGCTTACTATCCACAAGGAAATGGGTTAGCTGAATCTTCAAATAAAAGCTTGGTAAGAATCATCAGGAAGCTGTTGGAAGATAATAAAAGGTCCTGGCACACCAAGCTCAAGTATGCTCTATGGGCTGACAGGATTAGTACCAAAAGGGCGATTGGCATGTCTCCGTTTCAACTAGTGTATGGGATTGAAGTCGTTTTTCCAGCGTCATTAGGAGTTCCAGTTATGAGATATTTCCAAGATCAACAAGAAGAACCAAATCATATGCAAAGGAGGATAAATCAAATTATTGAGCTGGACGAACGAAGGAATAAGGCTTATGACAAGGTGTAGTCACATCAGGAAAAAATGAAAAATACTTTTGATAGAAGAATCAAAGAAGAACAGTTTCAGATTGACGATTTGGTCTTAAAGTGGGATGCTCCCAAAGAAGACAAACATGGGAAATTTGATCATATGTGGGTGGGTCCTTATGTTGTTGCTGGCTACAGAGGACAAAACACATTTTTGCTAAAATATCCGAACGGGGTTCCTCTGGATAGTAACCCTATAAATGGAAGGTATCTGAAACATTACCTGTCCTTATAAAGAGGAGGGTAAATTTGTATTATAGCCTGTAAATACTTATTTTTCTTTACAAAGTCAACGGAAAAGGTAAGATGAATGTATCTGAAGCCCGCGGTGAAGGCCCTAAGATTCAGGAGGCATGCTTTCCTTTATAAAAACAAAAATAATATATTTACGAAAAACAAAAGATGAGTTTTTTGGGAGTTATTGCGAAAAATAAAAAACAGGCACCTGGTCTACGAGTTCTTTGATACCTCGTGGGGAGGATATCATCCCTAGATGGAGCCAGTTGTTAACAACCCTACTTAGCAGAAGCTTGAAAAATCACAGTGAAGAAGAGGTAATGGTTGTTTGCAATACTTTGGTTAAAATTTTATAGTATGAAAACATGGTAAAAGGCAAAAAGCGAGGAGTTATCAAAAGATCCTATGGTGCGAAGCGAAAAGGAGAAGATCAACGGCCTATATTATGTCCGCTCTTCGAAAGATGCGAGGAGAATAAGTGTATGTGGGTGTTTAATATGATATATGGATAAACGGTTGTCGATCCAGCTCGAACAGATCCACAGTCTGTATAAAATCCGCTTTGTGAACCCGCGTGATTGATAAAAAAATGGAGCCCCAGTGGAATCGAGTACATATCTCTTGATCTAACGGTGGAGAAATAAAGGTAGATCACATTGACGGTCGTGGATGACTCCGGAGCGGAAACTTGCACGATGGATAAGACCAGGACGCCCGACGGAATTAGGTACGTGGCGCTTGATCCGATGGTTGAAAATTAAAGATGAAATAGATCAATGGTGACGAATGGATCCGGAGTGTGAAGGTGCATGATAGTTAAAGGTTAAGGGCGGTTGCGGAATATAAACCACTTTCCACGTGGCCGATCATGGTGTACTCCGGAGGCGAAAGTGGTTTAGTGGAAACCGCCAAAGGAACGCTCCGGAGTGGGGTCCTATAAAATGGAAGTTGACTTGTCCCGTGGTTATTTTATTGGCGCCGGACAGGTGAAAAAGACCTTTGGATTCGTCAACCTTCGACTGCCAATTTTGAACACACACCGCTACAGTTAACAGGTAAGGCTTAAACGCCCATAATTTGTCCGTCTAATTGCCATTTATCAACTGAATTATGGACCAGGGGAAAGAATTGCAAGGGTATGGTCGTATTATAGATGACAGGGAAGATTATTTAGTTGATAGGGACAGAGGCATGTGCGACCATTTTCTGTCTATAGGAAGCGTATCAGTCAGTAAAGAAAGATTGTGGCACTACAATTCACAAGGAAATGATTTCTTGAATGTCTGTAAATCCTTTTTGTATTATTTTGCTCTCGAACAAACCCTGCATTTTCTAGAATTCGCAGAATGGTGCATTGTTAATTATTCCCCTTCTCAGAGAATCATCGTGAGTTAGTCCACGTCTGAAATACTCTGTAAAATTAATGCCAAAGTCATCCGTGAAAACCTCAATTTGCGTGACAGTTACCCTGACAGTCGTGAACCTGTGAATGAGTCAATTCTTGCTGAATTGTACAAGAGTTGTGAAACTGAAGTCCGTTGCCAATTCCTGTCCAGTATTTTGAAAGAAGTTCAATCTTTAGATGGTCTTTTCTTACCTTACCTTGTGCTTATTTTTAAAAATGAAGTTCAATTAGTGGTATCTCTGGTCTGTCAAATATTGGGTCTTGATGATGATTGTCGCATGAGTGAAGTCATCCTTGGTTTTTTATTGAAAATAAGTTCCCTAGGTTCTGAATCTCAGTCAGTTCCTATATTCAGTCTAGATGAGTACTTGACAGAAACAATTCATCTTCAACTAAGTGAATTCCCAAAGGTCAGGTTCTTTAAATTTCAGACTTACTTGTTGAACATGCTGCTATGTTCAAACGTCACTGAACTACAGTTTTTGAGTACTATCTTCTCTTCTTATTTGCCCAAGCAAATCAACATGTTTGAATTTTTCAATTTAATCATGTCAGAAATTTATAAAATGTTGTTCGATGAAGAATTGCCCCGTGTGTTGGAGGAGATGAAATGTCTGATGCAGTCCTCACCCGAAGACCGAGTTGGAGACTGGTTCCTGCATAAATATTCCACTGTTTTGAGGGTATATGGATTTACTAGGGAGCCTTATAGGTTACACGCTTTCCTAACCCCGAGAATTTTTGCATTAGAATTCATGAGGCAAAGATTACATTCAGAGGAAGAGCATTTTGGAGCTTTAAAAAAATCTTCAAATATTAAATTCCCTCTCAAGGTTGGCTCTTTCATTTTCAAAAGTAAAGGTGCCTTAGTGTTTATTGAAAAATTATTGGCAAGCATGGAATTCAAAAAAGAGCCAAAGATAAATTATGATCCCCACCATGTAATCTCCCTGAGGAAGCAGGCAAACAAAAACAAGCCGTTTGACCATCAGTTTATTGAAGGTTTAAAGGAAACAACCAATATGTTGCAGTTTATGGAGACTCCTAGGTCTGATGAAGATGCAAGTAATGTACCAGTTGTAGTATCCCAAGTAATAGAGAGTCATAATATTGTAATTAAAAGAAGTCTTTCTGAGGTTGAGAGCATGGAATTGGATGAAGACGGATCACATAGAAAAGCCAAATTGTTTCAAGGTGGTGGAATTTTAAGTGAAGAAATTTCTGATGATTTCAAGAGAGTTGCTTTAGTCCCAACAAAAGCTGTACAAATAAATCAGTTTTCATTTAAAAGTGTAGATGGTTCAGAATCAAGCCCAACCTTCAAGTCAAAAGAGGAACTCAAGGCCAGTTATATGGAGAAGAGAAAGCGGTCTATGGAAGAGACAAGAAATTTGCTCCCGTGGGTAAGAAATTTAAACAATCCAAAAACTTCTCTGATTTTTGCCAGAGATGCCGAAAGAAATACCTTCAAGTTGGCCATGGTAAATGACAAAAAGATGTCAGAAATGGAAATCCGGTTGGATAAAATCAGTGTACCGGACAAGATATAGCTACACAAGCAAATAAGTGACATCATTTATTCAGACCTATTACAAGCTATGGTAAGAATCAATAAATTTCAAATTTTGGTAGATAAATTAGAGATTCAATTGAAAGATGAAAGAGTTGAAAATAAGGGCAATGCCATTCAGATTAAGAAACTACAAGCATATATTATCAGTTCAGATAACACCCAGGAAGTCAGAAGAATGCTGGAAGAAAAGGACAATGCCCTCCAAGTTTTAAAGAAAAAGTTGAAGATCCCAGGCACTGAGCATGTTCAATCATCCGAGTTATTGGCTCTGCAAGAAGAGAAAGACAAGATCCACCAGGAAATGATGGAACATAAAGGGAGAGCTGTTGAATTACAAGAAGAAAAAGACAAGTGGGAAACTTAACAGAGTGAACTAATATCTCAGATCTCCCTACTGAAAAATGACCAAAATGATGAAAAGGAGATCATGGAGGAATTGATGAGTTAGACTCCCACCAATGAAGACCTGTCCATTGTGAAAATTGAGAAGCCATTGAATGATTTTTCTGCGGATGATTTGTTGGTACCTATGTCCCAGGTAAGCTTAAAGGATGAAGAAATAAAAGAGTTAAAAGTAGAAAATGAAAAGATAAAGTCTGAGTTGGCCAAAGTAAGTGAGAATAAAAATAAAATATTGCAAGACAGGAATCAGCTACAAAAGAAATTCAATGAACTGAAAGAGAGAAACATTGGGAAAGGTACTCTCCAGGGGGCGAAGCATATCATTTGGGACACCTTATCTGTGGAGATTACAAAATTTAGGCATTATCTGAACTTTATTGATGATCAGAGTATATTGATCAATTTGGCCCACCAAAGATTAAAGTTAGTGAATGAACATATGGAAAGAAAACCCCTTGCCACAACCCAGAACACATTGAATTTTTTAAATTCATTGACCTATCAGAAATTACATGATATGGGAATAAAGGACAAGATATCAATAGTCACTGTGGGCTAAGAAGTTTATCCACAAGCATCATTTAATGAAGACGGTCCAGGACAGAGCAGACGAAATGCTTTCACAGGTTAATAACTTCAAGCAGGTTTTCAAGGAGCTGTTCGAGGATGGCTTGCCTTCCTTTTGGGACGAGGAGGGGTGGATGTTTTCTCAGGAGCTTTATCACAGCTTGTTAGGTCAGAACTGCATGGACCACTCCAAATTTGATTATTTGGAAAAGGGCCTAAGAGGGAAAGCTATTGTGGATAAATTGACGGAGGATTTTGAGATTTTACAAAAGTTCCTGATTGTCAGAAGAGGATTTCCCAAGGTGTCATATGAAGCTTACATGGAGCTTGAAGTGTCAATTCGGGAGATGATGGAATGTGACACCCCGAGCGCGGAGCAATGGAAAGCCGTGGAAAGGTTTGGGAAAACAAAATACATCCTTCATTCATGAGAACAGCTGTCGCGCTCTGAGGAGTTGCTGGGATAGGCCTTGTACCAAGTTTATTTAATTTAATGATCAGTTAGGATTGAAGCTGTAATTTATTCCTAGAAGTTAGGTATTTAGTTACAAGACTTAAAATTAAGCCGGTTATTCAGTTATGAATCTTCTTGGAAGATGAATCAGTAAATATATATATTTGCATCTATTTTATTTGATGGGGGTTGGAACCCGTTCAGTTGTTGAATGTTTTGAAAGACATATATTTTTGAGCAAGAAATTGAATGCGAGGAAATTATCAGAGATTCTTGCACCATTTGTATTACAGTCTGTGCTTCTTTCTTTGTGATTGTTTTTCCTGTGTTCATTCCATTCTGTTTTCTTCATATTTGGAACAAAGTGTTAAACGATTGGAATTCATATTTATTATGCTCTGGTCATTGTTTCAAATATTTTATAAACCTTTCTGCTAAAGTCAATATTGAATTCATATCTTGATGCTCTGTATTGATGGACTGTGCTCTACTTCTTCTGCTCCAAATGGATTAAATGAATGACTGTAATTGAATGGTTACCTTGCCTTTGATGAACTTCTGCACATATGATTTATGTGATTTATCTATATATGACACCATGCCCAATGGTTATGCGTATTGTTTCAACCACCCATATAATTTTTGAGTCTTGATACCTATATCTGGCCTTGTTAAATTTGTATCTGAGAGATCCCTCTCTGGAAAGAAAACCCAGTTTCTTTCTAAAAGTGGTTTTTGCTGTTACCTTGGGATATACCTTTTACAACCTGGGTACTTTCTGAGTGTTAACAATCATTAGGTGAACCATTTGATCGATGCTTTGGAAATACGTTGCATTTACCATTTTGTTTGTTATAGTTTTCTACTTAGTATTATTGTATTTCGTAATTGCTGTCTTCTTTGCATTATTCTTTTATATTTCTTTTATTTTTATTTTCTTATAGTAGATCAAAATCATATCAATGATTATAAGTTTGGAATCGTTGCTTTTACTTTTTATCGAAAATTCATTCCAATTTCTTCACACTAGATTGTAAATTACAGATGCTTGGAACACTTCTATAGAATGAATTATTGGATGCGAGTTTTTGCATGTATTATTCATACATAGGCTAGCGATTTTCTTATTATATGTAACATATTTGAAACCACTGCATGAGGCTATTATCTCGAGAAAACTACGGCCACGACAATAAAGTTGAGTTACTGCGCAACACAACCTATTTGTTTTCCCTTCTATCTTTTGCGGAAAGTCTTGCGACTCAATATACCTGCGACGAAATTATTGTGACAGAGTTACTGCGTTGAAATTTTCACCGGACTCACTCTTACCTTGATAGACTTACTTGGATTCTATTGGCTTTTACCGAGATAGGATTTAGGTTGCGACCAACTTTTACTTCGACATAACAACTTTATATTTCCTAGTCTAAAGACTTAGGAATATGAAAAAGACTTTTCACTGTGGTAAACTGTGATAAATTGTGGCACAAATATTGAAACCCACTCATAATATTATATAGCAAAATATTAAATAAGATTTGTGTCGAACCCTTCTGCTGATAAAAACTAGAACTTTGACGCGGTGAAATAAATATGGATTCTTTGTGTCTTTCACTTATAGTAAATGTAAACAGCATCCACTCTGGTAAATCTGGATAAGATATCCGGTTAAATAAAACTTTCATTAAACCATAAACTATGGATTTTTATTTCTTATGATGACATAACAAAAACTTACAACCGTAAATACAAATTTGGAAATTACAAGGATGTTTCACTTTTTATAGAGCTTCCGCTCTTCAACACTTTCACAAAACAAAGACGCTTGATCTTCAAACTCTTCACAGATTTTTTCTTCTTCTTCTCCACACCCTTTCTTTGCTCTTCTCTTCTCCTCTACTGTCTCTAGATTTACAATCTTCTTCATATAGAAAACTTCTACCGACTAAATTTGCTTCTCTGTGAAGCTACCGACTTAACATTAATACTGTAATAACTCTTTACCTAAAAACTTAGCTTCAATAATTTAATTCGACTGGATTATATATGAGAGACGCGAACTCTTCATCCCGTCAAACTGTCTGACATAAACTGACCTGCTATAGACTCCGACAGATCCGACTGATGTGCTGTTCGGATCAACGAGTAATTAATATTTCCAACACTCCCCCTTAATTATGAGCAGATCAAAATTTTAAAACAAAATATTACAAAATATTTCAGAGCTGAAACTTGCTCTGTTCATGATGGAGTTCATTGTGCAGAACTTGTCATTCCTAAATAACTTCGGAGATAATATAATGTATCCTTTTCCAATGGTTTTGTAAAGATGTCTGTAAGATGATCTTCAGACCTGCAAAATTCTAAACAAATTTCTTTGCTGTTCACCAATTATCTTATAAAATGATACCTTGTATCGATGTGCTTGGTTTTCTTGTGAAACACATGATTCTTTGATAATGCAATGGCTGAATTGTTGTCACAGAAAATGGTTGTTGGTTCTTGTTGGTTCTGCGGCAGATCTTTTAACATTCTCCACATTCAAACGGCTTGACATGCAATGCCTGTAGCTGCAACATACTCTGCTTCTGCTGAAGACATAGTTACTATGGGTTGTTTCTTCGAAGCCCATGACACAACACCTGTACCAAAATGAAATGTGTACCCAGAGTGCTTTTCCTGTCATCTGTGCTGCCTCCATTGCCACTATCAGTGTATCCAATGAGTTTAAAATTTTCTGAGGTTGAATACATAATGCCAAGGTATTTTGTGCCACTTACATACCTCAGAATGATTTTACTAGCTTGCCAATGAGAGTCTTCTGGTGACTCCATGAATATTGAGATCAGACTTACTCCATACATGATGTCTAGTCTTGTCACTGTTAAATACATAAGGCTGCCAACAAGCCTTTTGAACAATGTAGGATCTACCATTGATCCTTCATCTTCTTTGCTCAATTTAAACCTATTATTACCGGTGTTGGGTCTTCCTTGCAATTAGACATATTGAATCTTTTTAAAACTGTACTTGCATACTTTAACTACGATATAAAAATACCACTTTCAGACTGCTGGACTTCAATGCCTAGAAAAACCATAAGCCCCAAATCAGTCATTTCAAATTCACTTTCCATGACTGCTCTAAATTCTTTTATGTCAAAATCACCAGTAAATATTAAATCATCTACATACATGCAGACAATTAACATGTTACCTTGCTCATTCACTTTGGTGTACAGTGTCGAATCACTTTCACTTCTGTGAAATCCATTCTCAATGAGATAGGAATTGATGCGACTGCACCAAGATCTCAGAGCTTGCTTCAAAAAATAGAGTGCCTTTTTCATCCTGTACACTTTGTGTTCTTGTCCTGGAACTTCATAGCCTTGTGGCTATTCCACATATACTTCTTCATCCACATAGCCATTCAAAAATGATAATTTAACATCCATTTGATAAACATGCCATTTATTTTGTGCAGCGATGGGAAAAAATGTTTTGATTGTATCCATGCGTGCAACTGGTGCAAAAGTTTCATTGAAATCTATGCGGGGATGCTGTGTGAACACTCTTGCAACCATATTTCCTTGTGCTTCTGCACATTCCATTCATCATCTTTCTTGGTTTTGTAAATCCATTTGACGCTGATTACATCTTTATCTTTTGGTACATCAACCAGTTCCCATGTCTAGTTTTTCTCAATGCATTCTATTTCTTCATCCATGGCTTGTGCCCATACTTCATCGTCAACAACTTCCTCAAATGTTAGTGGATCATCTATTTGAGAAAATAATGCAAAGAGGGAATGAATTTGGTGTACCAGCTTCATTTATCTCATGTAGACTTCTTGTCTTCACTGGGTCTGTTGATATCGAACTGCTTGATGAAGTCTGATGTCCTCTTGGTGTGTTTGTCGTCATAGCTTGAGCTGCAACTTGTGTTGATGTTCCTTATGTTGAACCATGTCGTAGTGTCATGGGAGTCGACAGTGTTGTGACCGGTTAACTTACATGTGGTGTTTGAATCAATTGCTCCCTCATGTCATCATGCTCGACATTCAACACAATCTTGACATTATTCTTGATGGTTCCATCCCATGATTCATTCTCGACAAATTGAACGTCGCGACTGATGATTACCTTCCTTGCGACAGGGTCATACAACTTGTATGCTTTTGTGTCTTTATAATAACCAACAAAAATACATTTCTATCCCTTATTTTCTAATGTCTTTCTCAGATGATCTAGCACATGAGCATATGCGACACAACCAAAGACTTTTAAATGAGAAACACTATGATTCATACCTGTCCACGTTTCTTGAGGAACTCTGTTCTTCACGCTCTTTGTTGGACATCGATTCATAATGTATACAACAGTTGTGACTGCTTCATCCCAATATTCATTTAGTAAATTCTTGGCTGCCATCATGCTGTGCGCCATTTCCATAATGGTTATGTTCTTTCTCTCTAGGACACCATTTTGCTAAGGTGTATACTGCGCAATGAATTGCTTTTGTATGCCACGGGTTTTTCAAAAAAATAGAAATTCATTTGAAACATATTCACCGCCTCTTTCCGTCCTTAGGATTTTGATGCGGCGTCCACTCTAGTTCTCCACGAGTGCCTTGAACTGCTGAAAACAACTAAATGCATCAGATTTATGTTTCAAAGAATATACCCATGTTTTTATTGAGTAGTCATCAATAAAAGTAAGAAAATAATTGCACCCACCAATGGATGATTCCTGCACTGGGCCACAAACATCAGAGTGCACGATCTCAAGTGGTGTGCACGCTCTGTAAGTGGAAAAGTTTATCTATGCCGCTTGCCAAAAATGCAGCCTTCACAAAATATGTCTGGTTTGTCGATCAATGGAAATCCTTTCACCATATTTTTTGTGTGCAGTAGCTTCAACCCAAAAAATACAGATGTCCAAATATGAAATGCCACAGCCAGGAATCATCTTGAACTTATCTTTGAAATGCAGGTTGAATTTCAGCGCTGTCATTTTCTTTCTTGTCGCAGTGTATGACTTATTCTTTACTTTCTGTTTTAATGCTGCTCTTGTATTGTTTGGAACTATCCTCAATGGAAACAAGCGATTGCTTGTCAATGGAACTTTTTCTATCAGCTAGTTGCTTGGACATATGTCTTTAATCACACAATGATTGTCTTCCATGTAGACTTTGTACCCCTTTTGTATTAGTTTTCCAATACTCAAAAAATTATGTTTCAAACCTTCAACATGACAAAAATCAGGCATAAACTTTCTCTCCCCTTGTTTGGTTAGAATACCAACAATACCTTTTCCAAAACCGGTGACTTGGGACATTATTTCCAAGAGTAATTGTAACAATTCCAAAATTCACACACACACACACACACACACACACACACACACACATATTTATGAAGACCTAACTGATATCACATAGCTTTAAGGGAACAAATGTAAAGTTTTCATTAGCCATTTCATCCTAGGACTTAGCTTGAACTAGCGCTTATCAAATTGATATATGACAACTTAATTACGACAACCTTCAACTATCAAATATCGCTATATTGAGAACTGATTTACTTGTTTAGTCATGAAGATTTGTAATGTCATGCCTACTTGTCATAAATTACAGTTTGTGTGCCTGCATTGTTATGTTTAAGTATTTGTTAAACCTATTGCGATGCTAGGGTTGTAGGTTTTATAGGTCTTACTTAGCTTGTAAGCTAAAGCAGTTTTACTTCTATGTTTTGCAGGTGGAATAAGAAGAGGATTAACTCTAAAACTTGCATCCTAAATCAATACTAAACTAAGGTGATGAACAACAAGGTTATAAAACAAAGCAAGGGAAAAATCAAGAGTAAAATGGGGTGATCGATCTAACTCTTATCCTAGTTTAAAACCATGGGTAAGATTTGATTTTGAAACTTATTCAAAACTATAGAGAGCGAGATAAAAAATTAAAAAAATTGGAACTTAGGTGGAAAGTAAATGGAATCCCATGTGAAGGCTCGTGGCTTCCAACTGTAAATAATTAAACCCTTAAACAAAACTCCAAGGGTTTAACACGCTGTAAGTTATTATGCAATGAGAGTTTGGTGGGAAGATCCCAAGGCTCTCAACCTTCGTTACCACCATTGGATCTGTGAACCCACCAGCGTTGTTTTCAGCACCATTTTTGTGGTTTTCAACTTTGTGAACCCTCCAACCTTGTTTCAGCACCCTTTTCGTGGTTATCGACTTCATGCTTTTGATATTTGCAGAGAACAATTTGTCAAAGGGTAATTTTACTTCTACATATGTTTATTTAGTTTTTGTTGTATCTTTGTAATAGTTACTACTTTTTAACCTCTGCATTGTTGTTTTTGCAAGAGGTTCCATTCATGGTTGTTGCATTTTGATTTGGAATGGGCTTTGTCGAAGGTGAAGCCGAGGATCTTGGTAAGACCTGTTTACCCTGCACCCTTCGGTCCTTGTGGCTTTGTGGCTAGGTCAGCAAATCCTACTGGGATTGGAATCGTTGAAATCTTATGAGCCCTTTCTGATGATGGTATATCCTCTTGTGGTTTCTTCCTTACAACGTTTAAGATACATAGTTAGGTGTTTTAAACTCCCTTTGACTCAGACCGTGGAGTCTGTGGGGAAAATGTAATGTAATTTTTGTTATAATTTTTTTTAGGGTAACATGGCCAAACAAAATCATTTTCCATCTAGGTTTAAAAACCGTTGAAATGTCCTTAGTTTAACTCGGAACTTGATATACTTGTTATAGATTTTACTTTGTGCACAATTTATCTGTTTTGGGCTTTCGAGGCTACTCTATGTAAAAGATATTTCGATTATCTGTATCATTCGATATATATTATAATTATATTCTGTAAATTGTTTATTATTTCCAGATATTTTGTTTGTATTATAACTTGGTAGTTTACTCTGTAAGTTTTATATATTGGTTGATAAAAGATTACGACCAGTCTATAAAAGATTCACGACCTGTTAATAAAAAAATTACGGCCTGTCAAGAGAATATTTTACGGCATGTTAAGAAACGATTACGTCTCTGTCAAGCATTTCTTGCAAATAGATTACCTTGTTATCGGTTGGTTAGAAAAATGCTAATACAAAGTCATATTGTTTTAAAAACATTACTCTGAATAATTTATTAAGTGAATGGAGTTATATGTTTACTGCGTAAATGTGGTTGCTATAATGATTTTTGGAAACGTTATGGCATTATTCTTTACATAATGTGGATCTAGGGTTTTTACTGCGGGTTACTAAGTAAATATAGCTGATATTCTTAGCCTTACCGGCTTTGAACTCGTTCCCTGTAATAATATTTTAGGTAGTAATATTATATGATGATAGTGTTTTCTATTTTAAAACTCTATTATGATTTTTATTCAATATTTGGTATTATGATTTCATTTGTTAAATCGCCTTATGTGTTAGTTTGTAATATTTTAAACCCTAGTTCATCTTTTTCTTGTAAATGTTTAGGCCTTTCGCCTATATAGATACTGATTGTTTATTAAAGCAAATAAGCCTTTAGGCCGTATTAGATAATACTTGCAGAATCTCTCTCTCTCTCTCTCTCTCTCTCTCTCTATATATATATATATATATATATATATATATATATGCATTATTATTTTTATAATTTTTGAACTTGATCTATTGTTTGGGAGAAACATGTGTTTTAGATTGTAATTATATTCTTAAACAAAGAATTTGTGTCTACGGATTCTTTTACTATTTTCAAAAAGAAAAAGAATAAGTTTTATCTGTAAAAGATTCATAGTTTAATTTAAACGTGGATAACTCTGATTTAACCCTTTGGTTTAACTGTAAGGATTTAAAAATAAAATGTAAGAAATACTAATTACTATTTATCTATGTATACCATGTAAAGTCAGAGGAAATTTATATACAGAAATATGATACTATTCTAAATACGATAGCCTACTAATTTCACTAAGAAACTCTGTGTATACAATAGCATTCATGATCTGATAAAATTTTAGTCAAAATAATATTATCCTATTTACTACAGAAAACAAATAATAGCTTTGGAATCTTTAACATTCATAAAATTCTACAGATATAAGCACAAAATGAATTTAAGGTTACTAACCAAAACAACTTAGAACCTATTAACTATCAAAGGGGACAAACACCCAAAGAAGACCGTTCCTCCCAACCATCTCTTGAAAGCAACCAAGATTACTTGCTTTAGGATCCCCGAGCCCGTTCACTTAACCATCAGGACGAAGATGATGTGTAGAAGTTTACACAGTATTCTCTGTAACTTAGTAGTCACACTTGCAGACTTAAACTCTTAGCAATTCACTCTAGGTTTCCCCTCGTGAAATTCCTCTTGTGTGCCTAACTTTCTAGTTTCCAGCAAAATCACAAGGCTCTAATCATTTAGAATGTAATGAGCCTCCTGCTCATTCGATGGTATATATAAGTTTTCCTAGGTATTTGGTTCAGTTTTGAAATTAAATGAGCCACTTGCTCAGTTCCTCTTCCTAGGGAACATGACCACAATTATAGGGATGTTGCCTCCTGCAACAACTAGAAAGTGAATGCTGTTGTTGCCACTTGTCTTTTTGGCATTCTATGGCAGATCATTCCTCCTAGTGGGTTAGTAACACTCTTCAATAGTCTTCGTTGGATACATGTCTCTTCTTTTAATTATTTAAATAAATAAAATATTCAATTACAGTAATCTTTGACCATCCTTGGTCAACAACATAAAACTTTACAAAAACTTTTAAAGTAATGTTTTCTCAAAAGTAAAATGTTTTTTAGTTCAAGGTGGGTTACAAACACCCCGTCTTAATTTTAACATCATCCTCGATGTTTCTTAAGTATCATCTGAGTCTTCTTGGAACAAAATTGGATATGCCTCCCGCATATGACTCTCCAATTCCCAAGTTGCTTCATCTAGAGTAAGGTGCTTCCATTTCACCTTTACTTGTCCAATGGTGCGATTCCACCTATTTTTTTTTCTCTTGTCGAGGATACAATCTGGTTCCATCTGAAAATATCCTTCTAGTTCTATCTGAATAACATTCCAATCGATTAGATGAGTAGCATCATGCACATACTTTTTCAATATAGAAATCTAAAATACGTTATGTATTTTGAGATTAGGTGGCAAAGCTAACTGATAAGCCATCGATCCAACTCTTGATAATATCTCAAACAGTCCACCATACTTGGGTGCTAATTTAGCACAACTTCCTAACTTAAAGGATCCTTTTCTAGGTTTTAACTTGACAAACACATGCTCACCTACTTGGAATTTTTTCTGAGTTCTTTTAAGTTATGCATGACTCTTTTGTCTATCCTGTGCAATTTTCAGATTGCTTTGTATCTGTTTCACCGTTATTTCCATTTATTTTAATAAGTTAGGTCCTAACATCAATCTGTTAACTGGATTACTCCATGAAATGGGAGTATTACATTTCCTACCATATAGTATTTCAAAAGTACTAAGTTTAGCTGAAGCTTGATAGTGATTGTTATAGGCAAACTCGACTAACTGCAGATATTCTTCCCATTTCTTTGGATGATTTATAACATACATCCATAACATATCTTCTAAAAATTGATTTACTCTTTCTATTTGTCCATCTATTTGAGGATGATAAATAGTACTGAAATTTAATTTAGTATCTAATTCTTAAACAATGACTTCTAGAAATTACCAGTAAACTTAGGATCCCTATCAGAAATTATTACCTTAGGAATTCCATGCAAACGAAAGATTTACTTCATAAAAGTATTAACAATATTAACAGCCTTATAAGTAGTTTTAACATGTATAAAATGAGCTTCCTTGCTAGGTTTGTCTACCACTACCATTACATAATCATTTTGCTTTTGTTTTTTAGGCAGTCCTGTTATGAAATCAAGTCTGATAATTTTCCATTTCTCATCTAGGATTGATAATGGTTGCAAAAGGCCTGTTGGGTGTCGTTGCTCAGCCTTAACATGTTGTCATTCTATACACCTAGCTATATATTCAGCCACTTCATTCTTCATATTAGGCCAGAAATAATCTTTTCTTAGCATTGTTATCATCTTTTGATAACCCAAATGCTATGAGTAAGGACTCTTATGTACTTCATTTGAAATCAACAATTTAATTTATGGTATATTGAGTACATATAATATGTTTTAATACAACGTTAGATCTTTTTCATTCAAATTGAAATATGTTGTTATGTTTCCAGATTCATTTTTTGTAACCTTTTCTCTCAAATTTTGATATTATTTATCCATTTATACTCAGTTTTCCAACTTATTGTCCAATTATGTTTTGTAGTTGCTAATGGCGCCTATAAAATTCAGTCTTGCATTTCTGCTTAAGGCATCAACCACCTTATTTTCCTTTCCTTTTATATGTTTGATATCGAAATCGTATTCGCTAAGAAATGGTAACCATCTTGCTTGCCTTGCGTTCAGATTTTGTTGATCAAACAAGTATTTCAAACTTATGTTATCAAACATTAATAAAAATCTTCCACCAATTAGATGATGGCACCACATTTTCAAAGCATGTATTGTGACATCCAAATCTAAATCGTAAGTAGCCTAATTATTTTCATGTGTTCTTAAATTTCTTAACTCATATGCTATTACGTGACCTTTTGGCATTAATACTCCACCATGGCCCTCATTGCATGCATCAGTGCACACACAAAAATCCTTATTTGGATCTGTTATTTTTAAGATGGGTGCAGTAGTTAATAATTATGTTAACTTATTAAATATTTCTTCACATTTTAAATCCCATACAAATCTTTTTCCCTTTTTATGTAAGGAAGTAATGAGATTCACGATCTTTGAGAATCATTCTATGAATTTTTGATAATAATCTGTAATCCCCATGAACAATCATACATCCGATATGTCCTTAGGAACATGCCATTCCATTATTGCTCTTATCTTATTAGGATCCATTGATATCCCTTCGTTGGATATCATATGGCATAGATACTGTATTTTATCCTTAAAGAATTCACATTTACTGAATTTAGTGTATAGTTTGTGTTCTCTTAGAACTTGTAATATTATCTTTAAATGTTCATCATGTTCTTCTTTAGTTTTTGAATAAATTAGTATGTCATCTATGAAGACAACTACGAATTTATCCAAGTATTTACTTAATACACTGTTCGTTAAACACATAAAATATGCTGGAGCGTTTGTTAGCCCAAATAACATAACTACAAACTCATAATGCCCTTATCGGGTTCTAAATGCAGTTTTAAAAATATCTTCATCTTTAATTTTGACTTGATGATATCCATATCTCAAGTCTATTTTTGAGAATATCGTTGCTCCGCGTATCTGATTGAACATATCATCTATGTGGGGCAATGTATATCTATTTTTAATTGTCATGTTGTTTAACTAACGATAATATATACATAAACGTAAGGTACCGTATTTATTTTTAACAAATAAGACAGGTGCTCCCTAAGGGGATACACTTGGTATTATGTAATTCTTATCTATTAACTATTTCAGTTGTAATTTTTAATTAGTTAAGTTATAATATGTTCATTCGATAAGGAGCCTTTGAATTGGGTACAACTCTCGGTACTGATTTAATAGTAAAATCCAATTATCTTTTCAGAGGTAATCCTGCAATCTCTTCCGAAAATACATCTGAAAATTGTTGATGTAATTGTAACTTCGGAATGTATTCACTTGTATTTCTCATGTATTGTAACCCGATGTTTATTCCGGGATGTATTTGTAATGTACTTGAGTAATGTCATGCCCCGATGTTCCTATTGGGAGTTTCTATAATGTAAACAAGTCATGTCAAGTCAAGGTGGGTAACCCTCCTATTGTCTAAGGGTTAAAGTCCGCGCAGTTCCAGGGCACTAGGGTTGTTAGAATCACCTAGTGAAGTAGGCCCTAGTTGGGTTTAGTCAAGTCGGGAATTAGTATAAATAGAGAGCTAGCCTCTCTATTTATCACACACTCACTCACACTCAGTTGTAGCGCATAGCTGAGGAAGAGAAAGATACTGGGGCAAGGAAGAAAGAGGTTACTGCTGTCGGGAGATCATCTTACTGTTATGGGGTTTCACTTTTGGTGCTGATTCTATCTCTAAGGAAGTTGCGGGGTTTTCTCCATTGATGGTTTCCTCGAGGAAAACCATTGTGTTCATTGTCTCTTGTGTTTGATTGCTGTGCTTGTTGTTCTCTCAGTTAAAGATCCTAATGTTATGCTAGCTTAATGTTAAAAATATAACATGGGATCAAAGCTAACCTGAGAAGAAGACACTGTGCAGCTGCGGGAACTAGGGATTCCTACTTTGTGGATCTCTCTCCACAGATTTTCAGCAAAATAAGGTTGGAATAACTCTCCTCCTTAGGGTGCATCTTTCTGTCGAAGTAGAATCCAATTCTGAGGTTTTTCAGTTTTGGACCCGACACTACTGTCGAAAATTAGGGATTTTCACATAAGTGGAATTTTTCAGTGAGCCAAGGCTTGGATTGATCTCCTCCTCAAAATCGAAGTTAGGGATCAAGATCAAAGCATTTGTTTGGATAGAACTCTGGAAAAGAAAAACCCTAATCTGCTCCTGAACTAGCACTGCAGAATTTCAGCTCCAAATCCAGATCCGACATCTTGACCTGGTAGGATCTAAATTTTTTGTATTTCCATTTGAGGTTCTTAGTTAAGATGACTCATCATACCAAGCTTGATGAAAAGCTTGAGGGAGCTGATAAATTCTGAGCCTGGAAGTATAGGATCTCCTTGGTCCTAGAAGAAAATAAGTTGGACTCCTATATCAGTGAGGAGGTTCTAGTTCTAGAGGGAGATGAGGCTAAGGCCTTACATAAGAAGAAGTTGGTTATGGAAAAGAGGATTATTGATGATTCAATCAAGGATCACCTCATACCACAGGTGTCCTCCCTCAATACACCTAAATCTATGTTTGATGCCCTAACCAAACTGTTTGAAGGGAAGAACATCAATCGAAAGATGACTCTAAGGAACCGGTTGAAGAATGTAAAGATCCAGAATGAGGAGACCATCCAGTCATACTTCACAAGGGTCTCCCAAATCAAAGAACAACTGGAAGCAGTAGATGGAGAAGTGGAGAATGCAAAAATTGTGATGACAACCTTGAATGGTCTCCCTAGGTCATGGGATTCTTTCATCCAAGGAATCTGTGCTAGGAAGAAATTAGTCAAGTTCAGTAGACTGTGGGAAGAATGTTCACAAGAAGAAGATCGAATAGCAGCTCGAGAAGAAAAGATGGGAAGTGAATATCAATCTCTCACAATAGACTCCAAGAAAGGAAGAAGGGAAAAGCATCATAACCAAGGTAAGCATTCTCATCATAAAGGTTCATCCAAACTAAGATGTTATACATGTGATGAAATATGACACTTTGCAAGAAATTGTCCCATGAATAAGAATGGATCCAAGAAGAAGAGGAACTCCAAAAGAAGACATCATGCTCGCACTGCTGAGGATGACCATCCTCCCAGAAAGAGAGTAAAAAAAGAAAGTGAAGACTCTTCAAGTGAAGAAGAATATGTTCTGATCTCCACTCTCACGGGAACTGTCAGTCATGGAAGAAAAGATTGGCTTATTGATAGTGGGGCTTCCAAACACATGACAGGTTTCAAGGAATATTTTGAGAAACTATCTGAACATAATTCACCCCATAAGGTGAAACTTGGGGATGACTACCAATATCCCATTAAAGTTAGTGGTGAATCCTCCTACAAGCTAGACTCTGAAATGTCTATGAAAATGAAGGATGTCTTGTTTGTATCAGGACTAAAGAAGAATCTTCTATCCATATCAACACTGGATGCAAAAGGCATGAGGGTTGCATTTGTAGATGGCCAAGTTCTCATGTGGTCAAGAGAAAGACTATTGACGATGCAATAGTGATTGAAGAACAAGAAGGAGGATTATACAAATTGAAGGGCCATCTAGAACAAGCATTGGTCCATGACACAGTAGAGCCAAATGAACTTTGGCACAGAAGGCTTGCACATTTGCACTACAGAGCACTACCACTTGCAAGCAAAGCTGTTGAAGGTCTCCCAGAAATTCAAGCAAAACGTAAAGGGGTCTTCAAAGAATGTGCGAAAGGAAAGAATGCAAAGAAGACATTTCCAAGTAGTGAAAGCAAGGCAAAAGGAATCTTGGAAATCATCCACTCCAACATATGCGGACCAATGTCATCAAGTTCACTAAGCGGGTATGTATACTATGCTTCTTTTATTGATGAATTTTCTAGGAATACATGGATTTACTTCATGAAGAACAAATGTGAAGTTTTTAGCAAGTTCAAGGAATTCAAAGCCTTGACTGAGAACCACACAGAAAATAAGATCAAGACCTTTCGATCAGATAATGGCGGAGAATTCACATCAAATGTATTCAAAGAATTATGCATAGAATCAGGGATTAAGAGGGAGTTATCCACTCCATATAATCCACAAAAGAATTGGGTTGCAGAAATGAAGAATAGAACTATCATGAAAGCTGCAAGAGTAATGATTCATGATCAAGATCTTCCTATGCATCTATGGGTAGAGGCTGCCAGAACAACAGTGTATGTACAAAACCGTACTCCACATAGAGTACTTGAGAACAAGACATCTGAAGAAGTCTTTTCCAACAAGAAACCATAAGTCAACCATCTCAGAATATTCAGCTGTCCTGTGTACATACACATTCCAAAAGAGAAGAGAACAAAATTAATTCCTTCAGGAAAGAAGGGTATATTTGTGGGATACTCTGAAAGCTCAAAGGCTTATAGAATATATTTCCCAGGATTCAAGAAGATCGACATCAGTAGGGATGTAACATTTGACGAAGACACAACTTACAACAAATCCAGAAAGAGACCTGTTGAATAACCTGAAGAAGCAGAAGCACCCAGAATTCATGATACAACCATGAACGAAGAGATTCAAGAAGAAGATTGAGAATTTGAAGAACCAAAAGAACCTGTAGATCCACCTCAAGAGAAGAATCCTCACAAGAGGAAACCTGCTTGGGTATGAGAAGCTATCCAAGGTGCAGAAAGATATGGGGCTCCAGAAGAGAATCACAGAGAAAGAAAGAGAACTAGATCCTGCTCCGGATATGTAGCTTTACTATGTGACTTTATCAATAAAGAACCTTCCAATTATGAAGAAGCGACAGAACGAAAATAATGGAAGGATGCTATGATCGAAGAGTATTAATAGATCATGAAGAATAATGTTTGGGATGTTGTCCCAAGACCATAAGGGAAGTCGGTTGTAACTTCCAAATGGATATACAAGATCAAGCATGCTGCAGATGGTAGCATAGAGAAATATAAGGCAATATTCGTGGCTCGTGGCTTCTCACATAAAGAAGGAATAGATTATGAAGAAACCTTTGCACCTGTAGCCAGATGCACTTCTATCAGATCAGTACTTTCTCTGGCTGCAGTAATGAAATGGAAGATACACCAAATGGATGTCAAGACTGCTTTCTTGAATGGTGTAGTGGAAGAGGAAGTGTATGTAGAGAAGCCACTCGGTTTTGAGACACATGACAGGGAGTCTCATGTGTGTAGATTGAAGAAAGCCCTGTAAGGTTTGAAACAGGCACCCAGAACATGGTACGACAGAATTGACAGCTTTCTATCCAGTTTTCTCTTTACCAAGAGTAAAGCAGATTCCAACCTTTACTACAAGGTTGAAGATGGCAACCCAGTGATGCTCCTACTGTATGTAGATGATCTATTTGTAATAGGTATGGATGGGTTGATTACCGATACGAAGAGAAAGCTTGCTGCCAAGTTCGAAATGAAGGACTTGGGTATGATGCACTATTTTCTAGGCATGGAGGTGTGGAAGAATACAGATGGAATATCCCTTGGACAAGGGAAGTACATAGTAGAGATCTTGAAGAGGTTCATGATGATGGACTGCAAGGCCATGACCACACCTATGGCATCGAAATTGAAGCTGTTGAGTGATGCTTCATCAGAAGCGGTTGATACTACGATGTATCGTCAGATGATTAGGTCCTTAATGTACCTGATGAACACGAGACCAGATATTTGCTTTGCTATAAACACCTTGAGCCAGTTCCTAACAGATCCGAGACATGTTCACTTGATTGCTACAAAGCATATTTTGAGGTACCTGAGGGGTACAATTGATTATGGACTCAAGTATGAGGCGAATAAAAAGATTAACCTGGAGGGTTATGTTGATTTAGATTGGGCAAGCAATGACATCGATAGGAAGAGCACTTCAAGGTGTTAATTCAGTATGGGATCAGGTGTGATCTCTTGGTTTAGTAGGAAGCAATCCTGTGTGGCACTGAGTACAGCTGAAGCAGAGTATGTTGCAACTTGTTCAACTAGTTGTGAGGCAGTATGGCTGAGGAAGCTACTGTCTGATTTATTTGATCTCTAGATGGATGCTAATTGTATACATTGTGATAACCAGATTTGCGTGAAGTTGTCAGAGAATCTAGTGTTCCATGACAAGTCGAAGCATATCAAGATCAAGTATCACTATATCAGGGATATGGTGCAGAGGGGAGTAGTGAAGCTCCAGTATGTTGCGATGGACGATCAGATAGCTGATGTGTTGACAAAGCCATTAGCTAGGGTGAAGTTTGAGTACTTCAAGGAGAAGCTTGGTGTTCTCCAGATCGAGGTGACCTCCAAGGGGAAATGATGAGACCTAGAGCCATTCTGACATGGTGAGAGGATTGGTTCCTTCCATGGTCAGATGTAAGGGCTGAGCCATTCTGTCATGGTGAGAGGATTGGTTCCTTCCATGGTCAGATGTAAGGGCTGAGCCATTCTGTCATGGTGAGAGGATTGGTTCCTTCCATGTCAAATATGAGTGCTGAGCCATTCTGATGTGATTATAGGATTGGTTCCTACATGACCAGAAGTAAGCACTGAATTCCATTCTTGGAATGGAGGCACCTAGACAGTTACCAGGAAAGCTTAGTCTGGGACTGAGGGCCATTCTGATGTGACTGTAGGATTGGTTCCTACATGATCTGATGTGAGTGCAGAGCCCTTCTGACATGCATGCTGGATTGGTTCCTCGCATGTGAATATGTAAGTGCAGAGCTCTTCTGAAATGCATGCTGGATTGGTTCCTTGCATGGGCATATGTAAGTGCAGATCCTTTCTGAACATGTATGTTGGATTGGTTCCTCGCATGGTCGAATGTAAGTGCAGAGCCTTTTTGACATGTATGTTGGATTGGTTCCTCGCATGGTCAAATGCAAGTGTAGAGCCTTTCTGACATGAATGTTGGATTGGTTCCTCTCATGGTCAGATGTGAATGCTGGGCCTTTTTGACAGGGTTGTGGGATTGGTTCCCACATGGTCAGATGTGAGTGCTAGGCGTGCCTTTCTGATATGATTATAGGATTGGTTCCTATATGATCAGATATAAGTGTTGGGTGGGCCATTCTGACTTAGGGTCAGATATAAGCGCTGAAGAAGACCTACATGGAGGCTAGGCCTGCAACCAACATGAAAAAGGGCTAGCTCTGTAGAAATTCTTATTATGAGAAGAATCATGAGATAACATTCGTGATGATCCAGTGATGATGATCTAGCAGTGATGATCCAGATCCAGTGATGGTGCTCCAATGATGATGATCCAGATCGAGTGATGATACAGATGAAGATGGCTTGACGATGAAGATGAATTGAAGGTGAAGATGACAAGGACTCAATGGTGATCCAGATGATACAAAGAAGAAGACTTGTGCTGATAAATTGTGTCGAGAGAATACCTTCCTAGTTAAGAGGGGGTGTTGATGTAATTGTAACTTCAGAATGTATTCACTTGTATTTCTCATGTATTGTAACCCGATGTTTATTTCGGGATGTATTTGTAATGTACTTGAGTCATGTCATGCCTCGATGTTCCTATCGGGAGTTTCGATAATGTAAACAAGGCATGTCAAGTCAAGGTGGGTAACCCTCCTATTGTCTAAGGGTTAAAGTCTCCGCAGTTCTGGGGCACTAGGGTTGTTAGACTCACCTAGTGAAGTGAACCCTAGTTGGGTTTAGTCAAGTCTGGAATTAGTATAAATAAAGATCTAGCCTCTCTATTTATCACACACTCACTCACACTCAGTTGTAGCGTATAGCCGAGGAAGAGAAAGACACTGGGGCAAGGAAGAAACATGTTACTGCTGTCGAGAGATCATTTTATTGTTTTGGGGTTTCACTTTTGGTGTTGATTCTATCTTTGAGGAAGTTCCGGGGTTTTCTCCATTTATGGTTTCCCCGAGGAAAAACACTGTGCTCATTGTCTCTTGTGTTTGATTGCTGAGCTAGTTGTTATCTCAGTTAAAGATCCTAATGTTATGCTAGCTTAATGTTAAAAATCTAACAAAAATTCTTTTAAGATTGGTATATCATCAAATTTTAACTTATCTTCTTTATTCATCTCTTCTCCATTCATTACATGCACAACAAAAAATTTACAACCTTTCGGTACAGAATTTTCATTTGCAAAGCTGAAATCTGTCTAACATAAAATTTTCTAGGTATCCCTTTAACTGTAACTATTTCTCCTTTTTCATCTAAGCATGTAAATATTTTCTCAAAACAATTTAAAACTACTTTGTGTTTTTCCAGCCGGTCCATACCTATTAGAACATCATATGACCCTAGGGGTAGTACATTTAATCTCACTTGAGTTTTGAATTTACTCATATACATTTCACAATTTTCAGCATAGCTAACTACATTTCTTTTAGTTCCTGTAGCTAACTGAACCAACCAATATTTTTCAAATACAAATTACAACTTTCTGCAATTCTAGGTGACACATAGCTTAAACTAGCACATGGGTCTTTCAAAATAGAAATAGGCTTGTTCTGTATCATACCTTCTATTTCAACCATGGATGTTTGGTGATAAATACTTTGATTCTTCAATGCTGCATTAATTCTAGGCATCTCGTTTGCTACGTCACTAACAGTTGCTTCCTCCTGAATTGTATGCACATTACTGGAATTTCTATTTCTGTTTGGGAAGTCCTTTGCATAATGAGTCCCTTGACATTCCCAACATTTTACAGGTTCTATTGATTCATTATTTTTACCATGATTATTAGGTAGATCTCTGTTCTTTGCTGCTATAAAATTTTGTTGTGTATTACTTTTAAAATCCGTTTCTTGATATTTATTCTTAGAATAATTTCGGGAGTGATTTTCAAAATTTATGTTGGACTTAAAACCCTTCATTCTTTGTTCAAAGTTATTTGTTCTTTTACTCTTTCAGTTAGGTATTCCCTCTCTTTTACTTTTGCTTTGTTCATAATAGAAATTATCTTTCCTCATTGCCTCTTCAAGGGTTTTTGGATTATTATATTCAATTATGTCCTTGAAACTAAGAGATAAAAAACTTAGAAACCTCAATCTCTTAGGGTTTTCATCGATAATATAAGGTACATATCGTAATAAACTAAAAAAATTTCTACTTAGTTCCTTGATAGACATTGAACCTAGCTTAAGATCATAAAATTTCTTAGCTCTTTCTTCATAATACTGTTCAGATTTACATTTTCTTTTAAAATATTTCTTGAAATTCTTCTTACATACTTTTCTTTAATGTTTTCTTACTCTTTTTATATCCTGCCATCATATATAGACCTTTCCGGTTAAGTTATAGATAGCCATCCGAGCTTTCAACCTATCTGAGTAATTATAAATTTGAAAGTATTTTTTCATACCTGACAGCCATGCCTCGACTTCTTCACCTTTTTCCACCTCACCATTAAACATATGTGGTTTGATCTTCTTAAACTCTCCTAAAATTTCTTCATAAGGTTTATATTTTCTCTTTTTAGGATTACTGTCGCTATCACTACTTTCACTAGAATATTTACACTTTTCTTTGTGCGACTTAACCTTAATTCCTGAAGAGGAATTACTTTCATTATCATAAAATTTTAACTTCTTACCCTTACGTTTGTAAGATACAGTTCCAGATTCAGTTTCATGTTCTTTTCTTTTATCTTTTCCTTCGTTATGTATTTTATTTAGCAATATTTGATTCAGTTCTTCTTGTGCTCTTATGATTCTTTTATTATCTTCCTTTACAGTCTGTAATTCAACTCTTAAGTCTTTTATAGAGTGAAACAATTCTGATGGTTTATTATTTAATTCAACATATATATTGTCTACATTATTATGATGTGATCCATCTTCAGCAGATGCTTCTACTCCTTCCATTTCCTGCAAAATAAAAGTTTATATTTCTGTACAGAAACAATTTTTTAAACACAATCATTACTTTTGTTTTTCTGTTTTGTATGCGAGTTGAGCCAACTTCAGGCTTAGTGTTTGGAAACTCGCTTTGATACCACATGTAACTACTCCAAAATTCATAAAATATTTTTTTTGATGAAGACCTAACTGAGATCACATAGCTTTAAGGGAACAAATGTAATTTTTACATTAACCATTTCATCATAGGACTTAGCTTGAACTAGCGCTTATCAAATCAATATATGACAACTTAATTACGATAACCTTCAACTATAAAACAAATATCGCTATACTGAGGATTCAAAATTCCATACCTACTTGTTGTATATTACAATTTGTGTGCATGCATTGTTATGTTTAAGTATTTGTTAACCCTATTGCGATGCTAGGGTTATAGGTTTTATAGGTCTTACTTATCTTGTAAGCTAAAGAAGTTTTACTTCTATGTTTTGCAGGTGGAATAAGAAGAGGATTATCTCTAAAACTTGCATCGTAGATCACTACTAAACTAAGGTGATGAACACCAAGGTTTTAAAACAAAGCAAGGGAAAAATCAAGAGTAAAATGGGGTGATTGATCTAACTCTTATCCTAGTTTAAAACCATGGGTAATATTTGATTTTGAAACTTATTCAAAACTATACAGAGCGAGATAAAAATTAAAACAATTGGAATTAGGGGGAAAGTAAATGGAAGCCCATGTGAAGGCTCGTGGCTTTTAGCTGTAAGGCATTAAACCCTTAAACAAAACTCCAAGGGTTTAACACGCTGTAAGTTATTATGCAATGAGAGTTTGGTGGGAAGAGCCAAGGGCTCTCGTCCTTCGTTACCGCCATTGGCTCTCTGAACCCACCATCGTTGTTTTCAACACTATTTTCGTGGTTTTTCAACTTCATGTTTCCGACTCTGTGAACCTTCCAATGTTGTTCAAAACCCTTTTCATTATTATCGAATTCATGCTTTCGGCATTTGCAGAGAACAATTGGTCAAAGGGTAAGTTTAGTTTTGCATATGTTTATTTAGTTTTTGTTGTATCTTTGTAATCGTTACTGGTTTTTAACCTCTGCATTGTTGTTTTTGCAGGAGGTTCCATTCATGGTTTCTACATTTTGATTTGGAACGGGCTTTGTCGAAGGTGAATTCGAGGGTCCTGGTAAGACCTATTTACCCTGCACCCTTCAGTCCTTATGGCTCTATGGTTGGGTCAACAAATCCTATTGGGTTTGGAATCATTGAAATCTTATGAGCCCCTTCCGATGATGGTATATCCTCTTGTGGTTTTTGTCTTATGGCGTTTAAGATACAGAGTTGGGTGTTTTAAACTCCTTTTGACTTAGACCATGGAGTCTATGGGGAAACTGTAATGTAATTTTTGTTGTAATTTTTTTAGGGTAATATGGAGAAATGAAATCGTTTTCCATCTCGCTTTAAAAACCGTTGAAATGTCCTTAGTTTAACTCAGAACTTGATATACTTGTTATAGATTTTACTTTGTGCATAGTTTATCTGTTTTGGGCTTCCAAAGCTACTCTATGTAAAAGATATTTCGATTATGTGGTTCATTCAATATATATTGACTATATTATGTAAATTGTTTATTATTTCCGTATATTTTGTTTGTATTATAATTTGGTAATTTACTCTGTAAGTTTAATATATTAGTTGATAAAAGATTACAACCAATCTATAAAATATTCAAGGCTTGTTAATAAAAAAATTACGGTCGTCAAGAAAAGATTTTTACAGCCTGTCAAAAATTTCTTGAAATAAACTAATGCGTTATCGTTTGGTTAGAAAAATGCTAATACAAAGTCATATTGTTTTAAAAAATTTACTCATAATTTATTAAGTGAATGGAGTTAGGGTAAATGTGGGTGCTATAATGGTTTCTATTCTTTACATGTAATATTATATGATGATTTGTTTGCTATTGTAAAACTCTATTATGATTTTTACTCAATATTTGGTATTATGATTTCATTTGTTAAATCGGTTTATGTGTTAGTCTGTAAATTTAAGCCTTTGGGCTATACATATACTAATTGTTTATTAAAATAAATAATCCTTTAAGCCTTATTAGATGATACTTGCATTTTTACTCAATATTTGGTATTATGATTTCATTTGTTAAATCCACTTATGTGTTAGTTTGTAAATTTAAGCCTTTCGGCTATACATATACTAATTGTTTATTAAAGCAAATAATCCTTTAGGCCTTATTAGATAATATTTGCAAATCTATAAATATATATATGAATTATTATTTTTATAAGTTTTGAACTTAAATCTATTGTTTGGGAGAAACATGTGTTTTAGATTGTAATTATATTGTTAAACCGAGAATTTGTCTCTTTGCGGATTCTTTTACTATTTTCAAAAAGAAAAAAAAAAGCCTTATTTGTAAAAGATTCATAGTATAATTTAAACGAGGTTAACTCTGATTGAACCCTTTTGTTTAACTGTAAGGTTTTTAAAAGAAAACCTAAGAAATACTAATTACTATTTATCTATGTATACCATGTAAAGTCAGAGTAAATTTAGATACATAAATATGATACTATTCTATATACGATAGCCTACTGATTTCACTAAGAAACTCTGTGTATACAGTAGCATTCATGAAGTGATAAGTTTATAGTCAAACGAATATTATCCTACTTACTATAGAAAACATATAATAGTTTTGGAATATTTAACATTCATAAAATTCTACAAGTATAAACATAAAATGAATTTAAGGTTAATAACCAAAACAACTTAGAACGTGTTAACTGTCGAAGGGGGCAAACACCCAAAGAAGACTGTTCCTCCCAACCGTCTCCTAAAAGCAACAAAGATTACTTGCTTTAGGACCCTTGAGCCCGTTCACTGAACCACCAGGACGAAGATGCTATGTAGAACTTACACAATACTCTATGTAATTTAGCAGTCACACTTGCAGACTTAAATGCTTAGCAATTCACTCTAACTTTTCCGTCATTGTATTCCTATTGTGTGCCTAACTTTTTCAGTTTCTAGCAATATGACAAGGCTTTAATCACTTAGAATGTAGTGAGCCTCCTGCTCATTCAATGGTATATATAAGCTTGCCTAGGTCTTTGGGTAAGTTTTGCAATTAAATGAGCCATCTGCTCAGTTCCTCTTTCCAGGGAACATGACCACAATTATAGGGATGTTGCCTCCTGCAACAACTAGAAAGTGAATGATGTTGCTGTCATTTATCTTTTTGGCCTTCTACATCAGATCATTCCTCCTAGTGGGTCAGTGAACACTTTTCAATAGTCTTATTTGGATAGGTGTCTCTTCTTTTAATTATTGAAATAAATAAAATATTCAATTACAATTATCTTTGACCATCCTTGGTCAACGACATAAAACTTTACAACAACTTTTTAAAGTAATGTTTTCCAGTTCTAGGTGGGTTATAGTAACATTAGTTTGAACTATATTATCTAGACTGGAAAACAAATTTAAATTACCAGTCATGTGATTGCTAGAGCCTGAGTCTAAATACCATATGTCATGTGGGCTTTCTTGGATGGTATTACATTCAATCGGGGATGCACACGCCATCAACATTGCGCTCAACAAAGTGCTGGTGTTCGTTGAGTGGTTATAGCTTTGCTTTCCTTGGTCATATTGCCTCTTCCTACATTCATATGCATAATGACCAAATTTCTTACAATAATGACATTGAATTTTTGATTTATCACTCTTGTGACCACTTGGTAGACTAGGGTTCTGATTTTGTCCTCTACCAGTGATATCCGCGGGACTGCTGCTGCGTCCCCCTCTTGAGAAGTTTCTTCCTCTGCCTCTAGAATGGTTTCTCCCCCTACCTCTTCCACGGCTTATGGATGACTGTGCTGCAAATGCACCTTCCAATGGTGTGTTTGTTCTACTGATTCTGTGTTCGTGATTGATGAGCGAAGCTTGTAACTCATCAATGGTAAACACCATCATGTCTTTTTCTTCTTACAATGTCACAACCAAGGATTCAAATATTGGGGAAATACTTCTGAGAATTTTCTCAACCATCCTTTGGTATTCTATGGTTTCTCCATGAGATTTCAGTTGATTTATCAAACCAACAATTTTGGTGTAGAACGAGTCCACTGACTCCGATTCTTTCATGGACAAAGATTCAAAATCTATTCTTAGAATTTGTAGATTTGAAGTCTTTACCTTATCCAAACCTTGATAGGTGGTCTCCAATGTGTCCAATGCTTGCTTTGCGGTATTTGCTGCTGCTACTCTTGGGAGTATGATTTCATGCATGGCTTAGTGTATGTAGAACATAGCTTTTCCATCTTTCTTCCTCTGTTCTCTCTTTCTCAGCTTGCGTGAGATTACTATATGCTGCTTGATCTGCTGGTTATATATAACCATTCTAAACAATATTGAAAAACCTTCAAGCTATAAATAGAAATTACAATGGTTGCATAACTGTTATTCACATATGGCATACCACTGTTTTCTCTGTAGAAGGGTTTGGAAAGCAGTTTTCTTCTAAGATCTGTGGTAGAATTTTGTTCAACATTTATCATCATCTATGATTCAGTTTTATATTGGCTGAAATTCCCATTTTTTTGCAAACGAGAGAGATTGCAGATACTGGTAAGTGACATCACCAAGCTGGTAGTGGCTTATGCTCTCTACCTGGTTGCCTGCGATTATGGATTTTGTTGGTTGATAAAGGTGTAATATATCTCTCTCCTGATTGTGAATACATTCCTTGTGGTGATCACGTACCTGCAACACACGCATCCATCTCTTCCCCATTATGATGGATCAGAGCGGGAATGGATGAGGGTGCACTCTCTTCAACGATTCAATTGTGTATTCCATCACATAACTGACAGTGTGACACCCATGTGACGCATCATCTATTCACCACAATGCCTCACTACCATGCGGTGGAGGCTACCAACGCTGTTAGATCGATTCTGAGCAACTATTACTGCTATGAAAATAAGCAGTAACCATGCCGTGGAGGCCACCAACTCTGTTAGACCGATTCTAGGGAGCTATTACTGCTATGACTATTACTATTGTTCTCACCATTGAGAAAGATATCCTCTCCCATATAAATAAACGCAGCTTCTAACGGGAAATTTGATGGTAGGTTTCTTGTCTATCCAACAATGGCAATCTCTGGCATATATAAAAATCCACTGCAACTTCCCATAGAATCCCTTACGCATGCAGTTTCGAGCAGCTTTCTCAGACTTAAAGACCATAGCGGGCGCCTTAGTTCATAAGAAGCTTCCGACAGACATTCGAGTACTAATATATAAGCCTCATGGTGCCCAACAAACATGAATCCTTTGGTACATTGACCTCCTGCGTCATTGATGAATTAATGGTGTTTCAAATATATTTAATAGAGTGGCTGTATGTGTCAGTTTTATAATTTTTTGTGTAATTAATGTTTTTTTTTAATTTAATAAAAAATGGTTTTACTAAGTAATTATGTCCTATCAAAGCTATACTTTAAAAATAAAAAATTCAAAATAATGTATTTTAAAAATTGCTAAATTTATTTTTAATTTTCAAAATATTATAATTAATATAAAAATTGCCTCAAACATTATAAACTAGCATTTGCACCATGAGGTGCAAAGGAAAGTTGAGAGGGTAAAAATATCTAGAACTAAATTCTTCTGCAATTGCGGGTTGCGGATGTATACTTCGACTTTTGTTGAAAATCCGTTCTGCAGTTATCTTTTCACAATGACCTTTCTGCAGGTTTAAAGACAAATCTGAAGAACAAATCCGACGGTTAGAAGAAACCCTGCAACATATATACGGTTGCAAAGCGATCCACAAAGTTGTAGCGCATTCTATATTCGATCGACGATCAAGAGTGAACCCGCAAGGAATCGATGGTCCAGACAAATTGCGGACGTGCAAAAATGGTAAAGTGTGGTTTTGCATTCCGCAATCCGAAGATCAACGATCAGGAAAGAGTATGTAGGACATCAACGATGCGGAAGAAAAGTTGCAAAAAAAAATTTGCGGAAGCCAATTTCAAAAACGTTGGCCACATTTGCAATCTGCAGTCCGCAATCCGCAAGATCGACGATGAGAAAAGATTCTGCAAGAGATTGACGACACAGAAGAAAAGTTGCGGAAATAGATTTGCGAAAGACCATTTTTGAAGAAATTTGGAAAATCCGCAGTCCACAGTCCACAATCCGCAATCCGAACATCGACGGCCAGGAAAGGATTCCGCAAACCGATCGACGATTCACAGGAGTTACGGAAAGAGAATTGTGGAAGCCGAATTTGATATAAGATCGACGGTTAAAAGAAATCCCACAATAGATCTATGGTTGCAGAGCAATCTGCAAAGTTGTAGCGAGATCCGCGTCTGATCGGCGATGAGTAGTGAAGCCGCAAGAAATCGACGGTCCAAACAAATTGCGGAAACAAAGTTGCGGAGGTCCAAAAATGGGAAAGTGTGGTTCCGCTTTCTGAAATCTGCAATATGAAGATAAACGATTAGGAAAGACTTCGCAAGAGATCGACGACGTGGAAGAAAAGATTCGTAAAGAGATTTGCGGAAGCCAATTTTGAAAAAGTTGGACACATATGCAATTCGCAATTCGAAGATCGACGGTCACGAAAGCATCCGCAATAAATCGACGGCTCAGAGAGATGCGTAAAATGATTTTCCGAAAGACATTTGCGGAAGCCCATTTCAAAAATATTAGAAATTACATCCGTAATTCGCAAGATCGACGATCAGGAAAGAATCCCCAAAAGATTGATGACACAGAAGAAATTGTAGAAGTAGTTTGAACAAATTTGGAAAACCTGAAATCCACAATCCGTATCTGATCTAAGATCGACAATTAGGAGAGAGTCTAAATGAAATCTATGGTGCAGAATAAATCTAGTGGGAAAGCAAATTGCGGAAGCATTTTCAAAGAAATTTGGAAAACCCGCAATCCGCAATTCACATCTGATCTAAGATCGACGATCAAGAGAAATTTTGCATGAAATCAACAAAGCAAAAGAAATATTTCGGAAAGAAAATTGTAGAATAATTTTCAAATAAATTTGGAAAACCCACAGTCCTCAATCCGTATATGATCTCAGATCAACGGTTAGGGAGCAGTCCACAAGAAATTAACAGTGCAGAAAGTACCTTGCGGAAAAGTAGTTATGGAAAGGAACTTGCGGAAGGAACTTTTGAGAAAATTCAAAACACGCATCCGCAATCCACATCATATCTTAGATCAATGGCTAGGGAAGAGTTCGCAAGAAATCAACAGTGCAGAAAGTACATACTCCAGAGAACTGTTGATCTCTTGCAGAATTTTTTCTAAATGTTGATCTTTGATCAAGTGCGAAACTTCATTTTATTTTGCGGATCGGTTATTTCTTGTGTAGGTTCACTTCGTAATCTCTTTCCATATCGTCGATCCATATTTTCTCCTTTAATCCGAACCATCCAATCTTTGTCGAATGAATTGAATGTACTCTCTGCAATCTTGTGTTGATTGATTAGAGAATTGATCAATTGATCTCTACCCAACTTCAACTCTGTGAAACTTATACAAAAGAGCATCGATCCTCTCAGTGATCGGTGACATAGATTTTACTCATTCATTTCATGCACATAGGTTCATTAAACACTCTCTGGACCCTTCAACCATTCAAAATCCATAATTCCATGATACACATACATATATATATCAATCATCCACAAATATTAGGAAAACATTCAACTCATAAAATCATATATTCGGAAATAATTACAACATATAAAAGCTAGTTTTTGGAGCAATAAAACATATATAGGATATACAACATGGACATATCGAAGTAGTACACAATAACACATTAAAGTAGATGAAAGAAAATTTGAATTTGATGTTAACAAAGGAACATGTGATAAAGTGGTTAATTGCTTTGTTGAATTGATCCAATAAATGGGGAAACATATAAATTAATGATACATCTCAAGAATAAGCACATTCTATTTACTTTCCAATTGTAGCAATACATTAAATAATGGGAACAACATAAGTGTGACCAATAGAAGAAGTGTTATGATCGCAAATATATGTTTGGAGGCAAAATAATACATTTATAGAGCAAACAATGAAAAGCTTCAACCAGATTTTGGTTTTAAAGACTTTGAAGCAAGTAAGCTTTCCTCTTCTTTCCTACGTTGGACATATGGATTGTCTTGCATTCGAGAGTATCTAGAAAAAGAGAAAGTTGGAGAAATGCGAATGATTGAAAGATATTTAATTCTTGATATTGCGATGAATTTAAGCTCTTGTCTATCAATGTTTCCAATATCTATTGTTACATTTTGTAGGGTCATACCTTGTGCTTTATGAATTGTTAAACCCCATACCATACGAAGTGGTAGTTGCCTACATGTTCCTCTTGTTATGGGAGAGATGGGAACATAAGTAGGATTCAAATAATCCCATAAGGGTCCTTTGTAGTGGAGGAATTCAACAACAACAAAGGATGGTAAGCTAGGATGTTGTTCATTGGAGTTGTAGACAATGTCAATGCATTTTCTAAGCAAGCCGTTGACAAGGCCTGCTCCAACCCATAAATTAGTAGTTAACATGACTTGCTGACCAATAGCAAGAATGACCTTTAATGTAAACTATTCATCATCGATGGATTGGCAGCATGTTTGTTTCTTTGTTCTGCAAAGCAATGTGCAATTGGCATATTAAGGTGTTTGAGCATGTTTTTGTTGTGTAGTGCAACATAGGTATCGGTGGCATACAAGTGGGTAGATTGTTTAAACGAATCGTTTTCTTCACATGAAAGGGATGAGGTTGTTCTTTTCATTAGGAGTGCCCAGTATTCAACAATTGGTGTTGCATTTCGAAGGTTTAGTAAGATTTGGCGAAAGGAAATTTGAGAAGGGCTATCTGCTTGTTGTTAGAAAATGGTTTTGAGCGTGATAAAAGTATCAAATGTATGCCAGAGAGAAGTTCCAAGGGATGAGCCTGCATACATGGGGATGTCCTTTACAAGAGGCATTTTTCCAAATTCACCAAGAAGAATCATGGAACAACCACCAAACGAGATTCCGCATTCCGAAATCCGCAATCTGAAGATCAACGGTTAGGAAAGAGTCCGCAAGAGATCGACGACACAAAAGAAAATCGGTGGAAGCTGATTTCGAAAAATTTGGCCACATCCACAATCCACATTTCGTAATATCAACGGTTAGGAAAGACTCCGCAAGAGATCAACGGCGCAGAAGAAAAGTTGCGGAAATAGATTTGAGGAAGCCCATTTTGAAGAAATTTGGAAAGCTCGCAGTCCGCAATCCGCAATCTGAAGATCGATGGTTAGGAAAGGATTTCAAAAAGCGATCGACAATTCATAGGAGTTATATAAAGAAAATTGCATAATCTGAATTTTATCTAAGATCGACAGTTAGAAGAAATCCCACAACAGATCTACGGTTGCAGAGAAATATGCAGAGTTGTAGCGAGATCTGCATCTGATTGACGACCAGGAGTGAACCCGCAAGAAATCGACGGTCCAGAAAAATTGCGAAGATGCAAAAATGGGAAAGTGTGGTTCTGCATTCCACAATCTAAAGATCAACATTTTGTAAAGACTCTGCAAGAGATCGATGACGCTGAAGAAAAGTTGCGGAAGCCAATTTCAAAAAAGTTGAGCACATCCGCAATCCACATTCCATAATCCGTAATTCACAATTTGAAGATCGATGGTTAGGAAAGTATCCAAAAGAAATCGATGGTGTAGAGAGTTGCGGAAAATGATTTGCCGAAAGAGATTTGTGGAATCTCATTTCGAAAATATTAGAAGGCACATCCGCAATCGACAAGATCGACAGTCAGGAAAGACTCCGCAAGAGATCGATAGTGCAAAAGAAAAATTACGGAAGTAGTTTGAACAAATTTGGAAAACCTGCAATCTGCATCTGATATAAGATCGACGATCAGGAGAGAGTTTGCATGAAATCGACGACGCAGAAGAAATATTACGGAAGCATTTTCAAATAAATTTGGAAAACCCGTAATCCGGAATATGCATTTGATCTAAGATCAACGATTAGGAGAAATTCCGCATGAAATCAATGACAAAGAAGAAATATTGTGGAAGAACTTTTTCAAATAAATTTGGAAAACCCGCAGTCCGCAATCCGCATATGATCTCAGATCAATGGTCAGGGAACAATCCACAAGAAATCAAAGGTGCAGAAAGTACCTTGCGGAAATGGAATTGCGGAAGGACATTTTGAGAAAAGTCAAAACGCGCGTCCGCAATCCGCATCAGATCTCATATCAACGGCTAGGGAAGAGTCCACAAGAAATCAATGGTGCAGAAAGTACATATTCCAGAGAACCATCGATCTCTTGCGAAATGTTTCCTAACTGTTGATCTGTCATAAAGTGTGGAACTTCATTTTACTTTGCGGATTGGTTATTTCTTGTGCATGTTCACTTCATGATCTCTTTCCCTATCGTCAATCCATATTTTCTCCTTTAATACGGACTGCCCAATCTCTGTCGAATGAATTTAATGTACTCTCTGCAATCTAGCATTGATTGATTCGAGAATTGATCAATTGATTTCTACCCAACTTCAACTCTGCGAAACTTATACAAAGGAGCATTGATCCTCTTAGTGATCGGTGACATAGATTTTACTCATTCGTTTTGCGCACAAAATATTTATATTGACCACCATGGGCATGTGTGACTTGTAGGTTTGGGTTAGCACGACTAATGCACATTTCTTCAACTTGCATAAGTAATATAAGGACATGTGGTTGGATGCCCGGGTCCATATTCTTTTCCAATGAAAATAAATGGCCTTTTATTTCTACAATAGAACGAACATCCTTATGCACCATGGAACTTTTTCGTTGTAATACCAAGGTAACATTCATTGCAAATCAAGCAAACATTCGTGCAAACTAGTTGGTTGATTTTTTTACAAAATAGTTGATGTACATCATCACGGCAGGTGTTGGATGGATTTAGCATGGGGGATGGAAGGGATGGTGTGTCAAAAGGTTGGCCAAGAGAAAACGAAGAAG
This sequence comes from Pseudotsuga menziesii, assembly GCA_001517045.1. NCBI lineage: Eukaryota > Viridiplantae > Streptophyta > Pinopsida > Pinales > Pinaceae > Pseudotsuga > Pseudotsuga menziesii. Next base: position 640,965 of record LPNX011099649.1, read on the forward strand.
GCATATCCACCGGCTGATGAGCAGCTCTATAAATAAGACGTTGCTTTTTTTTTTTTCTCTGTTCTATGCATATACAAGTCTTCTTTGTGCATTGGCTTGTTCATTGTCATGGTTTGACATGATGCCTACAAGACAAGTGTAAACTGGTTAAATACTTAGAAGCTTTCATTGGTGGCAGGGACACATTTTGTGTATGTATTAAATGGAAATTATATGGATATAAAACAGAAGATATAAAGCAAATGTTAAGTGATTGCATACTGGGAACCAACTATGTATGTTAAAATAACATTTATGGAGTAAATTGTTTTTTTAAGTTCTAGCTTGATAACTGTAAGAAATCAACAATATAGAAGACCAAAGTGTAGTATGACAAAGCACACATGAAAAAATAAAAATAAATGCAATAATTGTTCTGTACATAAGAATGACAAGTTGTGCTAAGAAAGAAGAGAACAAAGTATTTTATTTTATAAATAAACATAATAGCAAATTAGTATTGTATTCAAAAGTGGCCATATAAGTTGCATAAAAAATTTAGGTTCAAAATGTTAAGTGATAGCTTGTACAGTGGAACTATGAGACTACAAGATAGAACTCCTAAAAACGAGTTAAAAAAAACCCTGATATGTTGAAGCATGAAATAAGAACAAAAATATGAGAATTGAGTCAATTCATTGTAGACAATAAAGAATGCTTAAGTATCAAGCCAAAAAAACTCATGTATTTGAATGCCCAGCTGAAATTGACAATTAAATGTTTTCAACCGTCACAATTACAACCTTTAGGCATGCAATTCCACAGAAGGTCTATATTCTAACTGAAAAAGTAAGAAGAAATTGTTTATTGTAGATCTTCTAGGATATTTCAACAATTGATGATGCTTCAGTTGAGAGGAGGCATAGGTATTTCACATAAATTTCCATGAGTTGGTTTGCATCATCATCAAAAGCTATGACACCATGAAGGTTTCATATAGGTTGCATCAACAATTTTGGTTCAAAATGTTAAGTTATAGCTTGTACAGTGGAACTATGAGACTAGAAGATATAACTCCTAAAAGTGAGTTAAAAAAAACAATGCTATATTGTAGCATGAAATAAGGACAAAAATATGAGAATTGAGGCAATTCATTACGGGTAATAAAAAATGATTAAGTATCAAGTCGAAACGACTTATGCATTTGAATGTCCATTTGAAATTGCCGATTAAATGTTTTCAACCATTACAATTACAACCTTTAGGCATGCAATTCTACATAACGTCTCTGTTCTAACTGAAACAGTAAGAAGAAATTGTTTGTTCTAGATCTTCTTGGCTATTTCAACAATTGATGTTGCTTCAGTTGAGAGGAGGCATAGGTCTTTCGGAGAAATTCCCATCATTTGGTTTGCAGCATCATCAAAAGCTACAACACCATGAAGATGTCCAATGATATCTTCCAAGCCAACCTTTAGTATGTGTTGATAGTCACATTCAAGAAACTCCCCATCACATTTATCACAATGCCAAATGTTTCCAACTTTGTGGGAATTTTTTTTCATGCATTGTATACCATCAACAAAAAGAGGGCATACAAGGAAAAGAAAGTCATCCATGTTAATATTTGTGATGGTTGAAACAACAAAGTACGAAACACGATTTTCATACGGTTGAAGATTTTGTATCTCATTGATGGTAATGATTTTACGAGGAGCAGAATAAGAGGCATTGAATTTTCGTCTCAAAGATGGTGACGCTGAACGAAATCCATTGTCATGAAACCATATTTGGAGAAGGACATCTTCTTCAATCTCTAGGTTTATAAAAAGAGTATTGTTGGAGATAGTCCCAACATTTTTTCCATTAAATTATGTAACACGATCGCCTTTGATTGCTAAAGCTGGAGGAGTAGCTAAACCATGAAGGTTAGCAAGCTCGGATCCTTCAATTTGGAAATGCTCTCTCCAAAGTGTTATGTCCATTCTATATCTTAACATGTTGTGGATTCCAATGATGCATCGTACAGTCTCTACATCATCCTGTTTCTGTACAGTGGATGCAGACGAAATTGAATTTACAAGTCCAAGAAGGTCAACCATGGAATTGACAAGTATAGTTTGGATGTCCTAGATAGTTTTAAAGTTAAAGAAATTTAAAGGTATTAAAGGGTATTCATCTAAGCATGCAGGTTGGATGGTTGAGGAGGAACCTAGGAAAATCTCATTATGGCTTTTCAAATAGTTGAAAATTAGATTGTATGCTTTCACTGTGCCATTTGATGATATGTACACTACTCCTATATGTATTTGGTCGTACAAAGAGAGTCCCAATTCATTGAATGTGAAGATATGTATTTAATTGCGTGAAGCATTAACAAGATCAAATTCGAAGACTTTTCCAGACCCTCGTTGGTTGCCATATTCATGAATGTTTGTCTTGGCAATAAATCGACCTTGAATGCTCCAAAATTTTGTAGAAGAGGAAAGTGATGTGAATGGGATAGTTGATGCAGGAAAGACAAGGTTTTCATTTATTGAGGTAGGGTTCACTGCAACATAGGAACTACCCTACGAGGGAGAGGCTACAACTAAGTGGTAGGGTTCATTGCATCCATTGTGACAACTTCAAGTGAAAGCAATGTGATAGTCCTGGTAAGAAGAAGTATGTTAGGGAGTAATGGGAGACAAAAACATTTGATGCATCAACGGTGTGAAATTCATTAAGTGGGAAAAAAAACAAGGAAATGAAACATATGTTACATTATGTACAATGTTGCATGTACATTGGGTGAATTTGATTATAGTCCCTTTTTTTAGTTTCCCATATTCTATAAGACTATTATATATAATTGGAAGCAATAGCTCAAGCTTATGAATGTCGTCTGAGATAGAAATTCGAAACTGAATAGTTGATGAGTTGAGTGAGTTCATTTGGTTTAATGTGGAAACTTGTACCATCGAGAAAAGGTTGACAACACCATCTAGAAAGAGTGAAATAACATCTTTAGTTAGAATAGAATCCACAATGTGATGGTTGTTCTTTCCCATGGAATCAAATAGGGCATGAACAAAAAAATAAAAAATAAAATTGCAAATTATTCAGAGTCAAACAACCTGTGCCTTGGCAATGTGGATTGCATGTTTTGGAAGCGGTCGTGTTAATTGTTTTTTATGGACATGCTTAGTGATATTTGTTTGCTTCTACTATCAACTATATGCAAGACAAGAACAATTTCCCTTGGTAGAATAAATACCATGTTTCAGAACTACACTTACCCATTCCAAAATAACATTTACATACAACTTGCAAAATGAAACTCTCAATTTGACAATAAATAAGCAACTTGTAAGTAAATACTAAATTTTGAAACATTCAAGTTAAAATTCCAATTGCAAGAAGAAGATAAAATTAGAGCTACAAAAATACCAATCAAATATTTTACTACCACAATGAATGTTGAAAACAATTAAGCAGTCTGAAAGAATACCTGAAAATTTGACAAAGTGGCAAAACCTTTGTTGCAAAATATCTGGTGTAAATGAAGAACAACAAAATCAATACAAGCAAAGAAAAGGCAAACAATACCAAATATTGGTTACCTGAAGCTTTGTATATATGTGCAAAGCATGGTATTTTTTAAGGATTATAAAAGTATACTTAAGTATAGTATTCTAGGTGGTTATTTTGGATTGAATATATATATATATATATATATAGAGAGAGAGAGAGAGAGAGAGAGAGAGATTGGTTGGAAAATATTAAATATGAAACATACAATTTACTACTGAAACTTGCAATTTTTGACGAATATTATGATAAAATAACATATTTTTTGTAAATATAGGCGATAATAGAGACTAAAATGACCAAATAACGAATTTATTTTTTGAAAAAATATTGAAAAATATCCAGTTGGCGAAATTTCACCCTAAAAGTTTCCCTGGTGCAAAGCAAAGGCGGTGCAACAGCAAACCCGCTAAATCGAGAATTGTGACAAGATCTTCGAGATCCTCATAAGCTGAGCCGCAATTAAGAAATAGGCCCATGTCTGAATCAAATGACAAGATTTCTTGCATTAATGGAGTAAAAATGCATTGATGAAGCATTAACATAGAGCATTCATGTTGATGAAGGGACATCAACAAAGTGTTCTTCATTAACTCGAGCAACAGTTAAACTAAACTGCGACCAAATTGACCCCACAAACTATGAGCCTAAAGACAAAAAAATCGATTGACCAAATTGACCCTACAAAATCTGAGGCTAAACCCACAAAATCCCTTGGACTGAAACTTTCGCATAACCCTCGGCCTCAAATCTTGGTAAAGGCTATGCCCATTTCAAAGAAATGAATTGTAGTGAAGGACAATGGCATAAAATATAAGCATATCAATTCAGACATGCGACAAAAATGAAATTGACCACCAAACTGTGCATAAAAAAATCTGTCAAGACATAATCCCATCGATCCATTCATGCATAGGACCGGTCGTTTATGGCAACAGTTAAAAGTTTATTCAAACACACAAGCCACATGTCATCAAAACACCCTAAACACCAGGTGGGAAGTAGGATCTGCAATCCACAATCCGATTGCGGAAAGGACCGTTGCGGGAGCAAGTTTGCGGAAGTCTATTTTTGAAAACCGCGGAAAGGCAAATGCAGAAAAAATTGTTGTGAAAGGGAGATTTGTGGAAGTAGAGTTGCAGAAACAGATTTGCAAAAATCTATATTGCAAAATAATATTGCAGAAAAGGAGGTTGTGGAAATGAGCTTGCTGAAGGGTAATCTGCGGAAACAAATTTGCAGAAACTCAATTGAGGAAAGATTCCATTAATGGACCAACATTGAATTGATGAAAAAAAATTCATTAATGGAACAACAGTGAAACCATTGGGCATAGCCGTTTTTGAAAACTAAGAATTGCAAACCCGCAATTGCGGAAAAACAATTGTGGAAGGGATATTTACTAAAATAGAGTTGTAGAACCAAAATTGCAGAAAAAAATTTGCGGAAACAGTATTGCGGAAAAGGAGGTTGCGGAAAGGAGCTGGCTGAAGGGTAATATGTAGAAACAAAGTTGCAAAAACTCAATTGCAGAAAGATTCCGTTGTGGAAAGAATGAGGTTGTAGAAGCAAGCTTGCAGAAAGCTGTATTGTAGAAAGATAGTCCGCGAGACAAAAGTTACCAAATCAAAATTGCAGAATCGATTTGATAAATTGATAAAGGACTAAACTGAACTGTAGTAAATGAAACTGGAAGAAAAGATGGGCCTGTCAAACGAGACATGCGGAAAAAAATGAAATTGATAACCAAATGTGCCTGAAAAAATCTGTCAAGACATAAGCCCATCGATCCAAAGGATCTTGCTGAAGGGTGATCTCATGCGGAAACAAAGTTGCAAAAACTCAATTGCGAAAAGATTGAGTTGCAGATAGAATGAGGTTGCAGAAGCAAGCTTGCGAAAAACTGTATTGTGGAAAGATAGTCTGCGGGACAGAAGCCGCGGAATCGAGATTATGGAATCACGTTTCTAAATTGATATAGGACTAAACTGAATTGCAGTAAATGACACTGGCAGAAAAGATGGGCCTGTCAATCGAGACATGTGACGAAAAATGAAATTGATCACCAAACGTGCATGAAAAAAACTATCAGGACATAATCCCATCAATCCATTCATGCGCAGACCGACCGTAACACAGAAGACACCTGCCGAACTCCTATTCTCCCAACAGACGAGACACTTTTCAAATTGAAATTAGACGAAGCGACGAGGAATCTTTTGAGACTGCGTCTTCATTGTGAAAAAAAACTGTGAGGACATAATCCCATCAATCCATTCATGTGCAAGGCTGGTCATAACACAGAAGACACCTACCAAACTCCTATTCGCCCAATAGATGAGACACTTGTTGAATTGCAATTAGACGGAGCGACGAGGAGTATTTTGAGACTGCGTCTCCATTGTGAAACTTCTTCGGTGTAAAAATTGTAAAAAAATCTTGAATGTCCCAAGAAAAGGGATATACTAAGTGACATTATGGAAAATTGTAAAAAATGTCACATCCCCTCCCCTCATCCCGACAATGGAGAGGACGCGACCCAAGTTGCTACTGTTCATCAGACTGGGAAATATAGCCCCATGAACATAATAGTTTAAAACTGCATTGCAAATAAAATATATACAGATCCATAACAAATGCAAATACACAATGGAAGAAACATCGTTCATTCAACCCATTCATGTTGTTCATAACTCATAAAACAAGCAACATTCATCATGTTCAAGCATTCCACATGTTGATGAATAATTTACAAAGAAAATACATTGCAGAGGTTAAACACAAGGAAATGATTATATTGAGAAGAAGCTTCCCCACAACTAGGTATGTCACTGCAACATTCCACCCAACCATAGGTTAGTGTGCTCCTCAATATCTCAGCACCACTGCCACCCCCGAGTTGGGCATGATTTCTACAAGGAACTAGGGAACATACACTCACACACAACAAGACCATACACCCACAGTCTACCCAATAATCTCATCCAAACACAGTCATCCCACTAACAGATCGATTCTTGGACTTACTCAGCCAAGCCAACGCAAGGAAGCACTACACAACAAAATACAATTTTTGGGTATGGACAAAAATGTCTTGGGAACCAAAATCGAAAATTGAAAATGGGGAAAATGACCGAAGTGACCAAATTGTTTCAGAAAACATTTGATGGAATTCCAAAGGAAAAAAATGACCTCTATTCACACCAAAATCGTGGGTCTACCTTCCCAGCCACAAAACATAACCAAAAGGGATGGGTTTGCGACCCAAACAGACTGGTAAAATGGGGGAAAACACCCTATGAGTGAAATACAATTTCACAGAACGTTTCTGGGCACCACAGGGGATAAAATGACTCCCATACACACCCAAATCGCGGGTCTCCTTTGCCCATTCTCTGCATAATAACAAAAATGAAATCCCGGGTATGGGAAAATAAGGAAATGACAACAAAACTTGGAGGTAAATGCACAACAAGATCCAGCTGCGTGAGAAAGAAAAAAACACCCCTTGAAACCCCCAAATTGTGAATCCTTGCTACACATTCACTCAGTAAGACCAAAATGAATCCCCAGCCATGGAGAAATGGAGAAAAAATGCCAAGACATTAAGGAAAACACAATAGCTCCAAAAAATGTGTGAGAGAAAAATTGATGGATGAACAATAGGATGGGCATGCATTTCCAAGCATTTAGTTGCCCAAGAAGTCAAAAACATGTTTTCCCAAAAATGGGTGGCTTCCCAATTCAAATTTCACTCCCATACTCTTCCCATCCCCATGCATTAACTAACTCAACCACTTTTGGATGACTGGGCACAAAAGACAAAATTGGTAGTTGACAACTTTATGGGTTTTCTCTTTGACACTTGGGTTTTCCCCATTGGCTCAAGGGTTTGAATGCCCCCCCCGTATTCCTTGTGAAACCATGCCCCCATCTCTTTAATGGTGCATTGCCATAGCTAGTTGTGGGTATTTTATTAATTACATATTTACATGATGTCCAAATTATATGGTGCCATCAGCTAGTACATGAACCATCGACATCGATTTTAATTGCCGAAACGTAAAACACTAAATCCGCGGTGGGCCTTTTCCTTGAGCCTACACCATGATTTATGAACGCTATTTACATCATATATAATTTAATGCAATTGGGGTTGAAACTGGGGTATTACAAAAAAATTCTTGAATGTCCCAAGAAAAGGGATATACTAAGTGATGGTTAGTTAATCTGCCTTGATTGATATTAGTTTCTTTATTTACATACACAGTTTTGCAAAGTGACATAAAGCCATGTATAATTCTTTTATTTATTAAATATTAAAAATCAATCATTTTTAAATTTTTTTTTCTTCTAAAAATGCCACATCTCCTTCTTGATAGTATAATTCAAATCAATGTCATTAACATCTAATCAACCGATCTTTTGTATTGTAGGGCATGCACTCTTACCTTCAACTCCTGTTCCATGAAAAGAGTGAGCCCAAAGTTCGAATTCACAGGATATTCTGGATCGATTCTTATATGACAACGCAAGAGAATATGCGTAGCCCCACACTTGATGTTCATGTAGGAAAATCTCTTCCTAAGCACAACCGAGGTCTGGAAATTAAGGCGAGATACTTGTCATCGGATTCCTTGATATAAATCCCATCTTGATTAATCCATCTCACTAGCTTAAACATTGTAATGAAGAAAATATTAATAATGATAATAAATAAATAATTAAACAATTAATATAAGAGACACCTTATGAAGGGTGGCATCTCATCACCAATGAAACCCTGCATGGGTATTTATACAAACATAATCTCTCATTGTATATGATCTTTTTATATCATCAATTATATATTATTTTGTTCATTCATGGATTACTGTTCATTGGCCTATTTGCACTCATTATTTCAGTAAAAAAAGGTCTTTAACTGTTTTATTGGTATCAGAGCTAGCCCTTCTTAGGCCCTACTGATTTCGTCCCTTTTTCCATCCATCTTGGAGATTCTCAAAATCTGAATTTTAGCCATAATTGTCAAAGTTTCTTTGTAAGTTGGTCATTGACCAAAGTCCAGTCCCCATGTTGCTCCCTCCCCCACATGTTTCTCCATGGTGTTTCCCTTCCCCACATGTTTCTCCCTCCTTCCACGGCTTGCTGCGCCACCCTCCTCCGTCTAACTCCCCCTCCCATTCACCTTGTCCCTACTTCCCACGACCAACCTACTCCCTTCATATAGTTTATAAAAAAAACATTAATAATTATTATTTTGAAATAATAATTTATTTATTTAATAATAATATTTATTTAACCTAGTAAGAAGATGACAAAATCGAAGAAGACAAAATCAAAGAAGACAAGTAGTCAAGATCTAGTGAAAACTATCTATCACCGAAGACGTCAGTCAACGGAAGACTTGACGAAAGAGTCAAAGTCAAAATAAGAATTGTCAAAGAAGCAAAAGACACAATCAAAACTATGGAAAACACATATTCAGTAATTAAGTCACAGTTACAAGAATCATTAGATGACTTAGAGCAATGTAAGGCAACCAATAAACGTCTACACGTTGAGGTTAGGATGCAGAAGTTGATGAAAGAGTTGGGAGACAATGAGAATTGTTGCTTAAGAGATCAAGATCGACAGTTGGAACTAACCAAAGGAGATAACGAGAAAATGTTATCTGATAAGAATAAAGAAATCTCATGTTTAAATGTTCACAATCAAAACCTTGAAGACCAGAACAGAATGTCAAAGAATGGGGAAGAAACACCTTATAGAAGTAATCATGAATTAGAAGAAGAAATTAAAAGTAAAAAAAAACTCATCATGGACAAGGATACTAAATTGACAAAAATGTAGAGAAAGTTGGAAAGTCAAGAATCACAAAAGTGTGGGCCTTCAACAACAGATTAGCGAACTCTAGTAGAAAGATGCCGACACTCAAAAGATGCATAGGTTGGAGATTGCAGCTATCAAAAGCACATTATCAAATACCACTGAAGATATATATCATTTAAAAAACCATAACAAGACTTTAATAGGAAAAATCAGGAAGTTAAAAGGTACTAAAAAGACAAAACAATCAAACGAATACACTGAAGGAAAACTAATGGATAAAGAGGAAGACAACTATCTCCTATGAAAATTTAATCAAAACGCTGCCCCCACCACCATTTTCCTCCATGCGCACTCCATTCTCCATCGTATTCAACTCTCCCCACGCATCAACTCTTCCTCTCCTACCTCCCTGGGGCGTCCACGCCTTCCCGCCTACGTGCAAACCCTCTCTGCATGCACCAGTCCAGTCCCCAGCCAATGCCTTTCCGCCTGCGTCGGATCCTAATCCACTGGGCCCATCAACAGACAAAACCATCATGTCCTGCTTCACCCCATATCCACTATCCCTAGCCATGCTTGCATCCATTTCCATTGCCTCTGCTTTCCTTACCAACATTGCTCCACTTTCCCTCCATGCCATCACTGCATCCCTCCGCGTCTAGTTCCCAGCCACTTCTGCCTACGCCCTGCCTCCTGTAGCTCCCCTCCACCTCCGCCAACACACCCTTCCCTACTGTTTCCATCCCCCTCATGTTGCACCCTCCTTCCATGGCCTGATGTGCCACCCTCCTCCGTCCAACTCCCCCTCCCATTCACCCTGTCCCTGCTGCCCACGCCCTTCTTGCATGCTCCCTCCCACGACCCACCTACTCCCTTCATATATTTTATAAAAAAAACATTAATAATAATTATTTTGAAATAATAATTTATTTCTTGAAAATGAAAAGGTTATTTAACCTAGTAAGAAGATGACAAAATTGAAGAAGACAAAATCAAAGAAGACAAGGAGTCAAGATCTAGTGAAAACTATCTATCGCCGAAGAAGTCAGTCAAAGGAAGACTCGACGAAGAAGTCAAAGTCAAAAGAAGACTCGTCAAAGAAGCAAAAGACATAACCACAACTATGGCAAACACATATTCAGTAATTAAGTCGCAGTTACAAGCATCAAAAATGACTTAGAGCAATATAAGGCAACCAATAAACATCTACACGTTGAGGTTAAGATGCAGAAGTTGATGAAAGAGTTGAGAGACAGTGAGAATTGTTGCTTAAGAGATCAAAATTGATAGTTGGAACTAACCAAAAGAGATAACGAGAAAATGTTATCTGATAAGAATAAAGAAATCTCATGTTTAAACGTTCACAATCAAAACCTTGAAGACCAGATCATAATGTTAAAGAATGAGAAAGAAACACCTTATAGAAGTAATCACGAATTAGAAGAAGAAATTAAATGTTTAAAATAACTAATCATGGACAAGGATACCGAATTGACGCAAATACATAGAAAGTTGGAAAGTCAAGAATCATAGAAGTGTCACCTTCAACAACATATTAGTGAACTCCAACAGAAATATGACGACACTAAAAAGACGCATAGGTTGGAGATTACAGCTGTCAAAAGAACGTTATCAAATACCAATGAAGAAATATATCGTTTAAAAAGCCATAACAAGACCTTAATAGGAAAAATCGGGAAGTTAAAAGGTACTAAAAAGACAAAACAATCAAACGAAGATACCGAAGGAAAACTAATGGATAAAAATGAAGAAAACCATCTCCTAAGAAAATTTAATTAATAACTAGAGAAACAAATCAAGAAGTTAAAAGAGGAAAAAAGGTTGCAAGGCGAAAGGTTAGAGGAGATTCAGAGTGCACAAATCCATAAGGAAGCATCTAGACTCTCCAAAAAACAAGTTAAAACTGTCGAAGAAGAAACAAAAAAAAATCGGTCATCATCATAGTTAAAAAAGAAGTCAATTCAACAAAAATACAAACAATAAGAACTCATTATCGACATCCCAAGTGTAAACGTCATCTTGACTAACGACAGGGTCAAAATGAACATACACAGAGGAGTTATGATGTCAGACAATCAAGAACATCAAATCAACATACTAAGCAACAAACAAGAAGATCTCTTCCACAAAGCGATCAAATAGCTATGATGAAGATAGATACAAGATGGACCACATCAGAGACGATGCACCATTTTTTCTTGGGAATTTGTAACTCATATCATTTCGTTTTGTCGAGTGTCGCAGTTATTAAACACAAAGATGGAGAATATGTCATTACAACAAGAAATCAGATGTAAGCCTTGTCTTCTCTAAGCTTTGAGGACAAAGCTTCTCTTAAGGGGAAGGCAATGTAATGAAGAAAATATTATAATAAATAAAGTGTTACTAATGATAATAAATAAATAATTAAACAATTAATCTAAGAGACAGCTTATGAAGGGTGACATCTTATCACTAATGAAACCCTTGCATGGGTATTTATACAACAATAATATCTCATTGTATATCATTTTTTTATATTATCAATTTATATTATTTTGTCCATTCATGGATTACTGTTCATTGGCTTATTTGCATTGGTTATTTCAGTAAAAATAGGTTTTTAATTGTTTCAAATTCCTCGGCATTGCTACCCCACACACTCTCCATTATGTTGGTAGCTCTTGGAAATGGGTGCGCCAATAATTTTATTTTTATTTTTATTTTGGGGTTGGGACGGAGTGTCTTTGGAAACTCCACCTTTTACTTCGACCAACTCCCACTTTGATCAGACTAGTTTTAGTCTAACTTTATAAAAATAGATTTCTTAGTCTAAAGACTTATAATATGAAAAACACTTTTCACCGACCCATAACTTGGGATAAACTTCAATACAACTATATTGCAACAAACTCACAATATCATATAACCAAATATTAAGTAAGACTTATATCGGATAAAAACTCAAACATTTATAAGGTGAGATAATTGTGGATTCTTTGTCTTTCACTAAAGGGGAATTTAAAAAACATTTAATCAAGTTTTGGAGAAAGTGTGCCTAATAAATAAGACATGCATTCAACTATAAACTATGGAATTATATTTTATCACGACATAACAAACTACATCTGCAATTACAAACTTGAAATTTACAAGGATGTTTCACCTTTTATAGAGCTTGGGCTAACACTTTCCAAAACATACTAGTTTGAGGTGTCTAACTCTTCAGATACTTTTTCTTCTTTTCCACTTCTTCTTACTCCATTTTTTTTTTTGTCTCTTTCTTCCACTCTCTCTTTTTCTTCACTTCTTTGTATATTTGATTTACAATCTTCTTCTTTTGCATATAGACACTGTTACCTAGAAACTTAACTTCAGAAATTTAATTCTACTGCTTTATATATATATATAGAAAGCCCTTCATCCTAAGAGACTCCTTAACAATACTTATACAAGAGCTAGCTGAGATGATATGTAGATCAACCATAGCATAAATTAAAACCAAAACCTTCGTTCCTTCTTCACAAACGTCAGAACATGGTCTGGAAATGCTTCTAGAGATTCACACAACGCGGCTTGCAAATACTGCATCAGTTTCAAGTCATCCATAATAAAACTAACCATATCGGCATCAAACGACTTAATCCCATATTTAGCTTTCAAGACGTGGGAATGTCGATCCCCCTAGCAGTAACATCAGTTACAAGAAGTAACATTGTATTCCTTGCTTTGAACTTTACCAGATGAATTTTGTGGGCAGCTTGGTCCATATCCCCATAAACAAGAGACATCTCTATCCTTTCTCCTTTAAATAATTCATTGCTTTGTTGACACAAAAGTTAATATTTGTTGCTCAGAACCAATATTTCTCCTTTAAATAATTCATTGAATATTTTGCTTTGTTGAGACAAAAGTTAATATTTGTTGCTCAGAACCAATATGCTCTCTAGCAAGATAGAGCAATGCAACACATTTCTCTTGAGGTCGCACGGTAAAGAAAGTAAGTTTGAGATCGGGGGCTAATCTTAGTCTTCGAATCAAGTCGTAAGTCGTACAATTTGAGGATCCCAAATCTCTGCCTTGGCAAATTCAGCAAGCAAGCTTTGAGTTTTTCAGTTTCCACCATCAACTTTTATGTTCATTTGCTGAGACGGTCTCCTCTTGACACGTTAAGAATCTTCATCCTTTAAATTGCGGAAGCGATCTTGCGAGTTTTAGTGAATTTTGGGTCTCATCCATAGTACTCCAATGTCTATCAAAGGCTTCTCATGATTAATTCATCGTGCTCTTCACCTGCTACGGTTTTTTCGACGGGGAAAACTGCCAAAAACTGCGAAATTCGCCAGGAACGCTAACGGATCTCCAGCTACATCAGTATGGAAGATTGAAGCTGGGAGTAGTAATAATAATAATATTGATCTAGATCACAGAACCACAGGAAGCATAGCTAATTCTGAGAATGGATAACGGAAACTCTTGCTCCCTGTGATGGAACTCTTGCTGCTATTTAGGCTAGCTCGCTGTTCCAAATTCTACTGACACCAGAAGAATGAGCGCTGATGCTTCGTTTTCTCCACTAGTTCGAGCTTGTCAAGTATTCTGATACCAAACAAATCTACCTTTAGATATAATTATTTCCAAATGATTTAATGGCATTTGTAATTCAATTTTCCAGCCGTGATCCACTTGTGGTTTGTTGAGCTCACTCCAGAGAGAGATGAAGCAATCATGAAATTGCTTCCTAATGGAAACTTCGATCCGATGGAGATAGACGGTGATGGAAATACTCCTCTTCACTGTTGCACCTGGGCTAGTTCTACGAACCAAGATAGTAAGCATGTTTTTTTTATATTTGAAGACAAAACTAGTAACAAAGATGAAGAAAGATAAAGTTGGGTATCAAAGGGAAAATCTCAAGAGTCCCATACCTTCATGCGCTATTCCCATGGGCTCTACAATCGTGTCTTTACTTTTAACTATCAATCGTTTCACTGTAGTCCTAATCAACTTAGCGAGCTTCTTTATATACATGATTCAATGAAACAGTGGTGGCGAGGCCTCCACTTGAGGTTCTTGAATATGACCATGACTGGATGTCGTATGCACAGGTTCTAAATTCTCACCATAAGGCGTTAAAGACAGACTTATTGTCATAACAGTAATAGCTGCCTAGAATCGATTTAATATCATTGGTGGCCTCCACCACATGGTAGTGAGGCATTGTGGAGAACAGATGATGCGTCAGATGGGTGTCAGTTATGTGATGGAATATAGAATGCACCCCTCATCTATTCCCGCTCCGATCCGTCATAATGGGATCACCACAACGAATGCATTCACAATCAGGAGAGCTCCGATCTGTCATAATGGGATCACCACAACGAATGCATTCACAATCACGAGAGAGATGGTGTATACGTTAATCAACCAACAACGTCCATAATGCCAGGCAACCAGGTAGATGTTAGCCAAAACCGAGCCGACTAAACTTGAGTTTACCACTCAGTTATAAAAAAAATTAATTTTCACCTCGACCTCTTTTTTTTAACTTGTCGGGTGAAACAGACTAGACAAGTATACCAAATTTGGTCGGCCTTTTAGACTCGACTATTTTACTTTGACAAGTTCTTACTTGTCGGTTTTACCAACAGGTCTTACTCAACAGGTCTTACTTCGACCACCTGTCGGCTGAACTTGTAGGTCAGCTCTACCACTTAGACAGAACTTAACCGACTACTCCTTGGTTTGACCACTTTGACAACTTGTCCATTTTACTCGACAAGTTTACTTGGACTCACTTGCCCTGGTCTGGTTTTAGTCGAAATTTACAAAGTATGTTTCTTAGTCTATAAAGCTTAAGAAATTCCAAATGTTTTTCACCTATGAGTAAGATGAAGTAAAAACATACACAATCAACAATTCAACAGAACTTATAAAAAACATATAACCAAACATTTATGAAGACTTGTGTCTACCACTCCGCCAAACTTTCATTGGGTGAGAAATTTATGGATTCTTGTTCTTTCACTCAATCGTAATTGTAAACAACATTTACACAAGTATAAACTATTTCATATATATTACTTGTCCGGAAATTAAAAAAAAAGATAATACAAACTTTTTGATCCAAACTTGTCGGTTCACCGACTGATCCTTTTACAGAGCTTCGACTCCTTGACATAATCAATTACACACAAAACCTTGAGCTGCAACTTCACTCTCTGCTTAGATTTCTCTCTTTTTCTCACCTAGAGTCCTCTCGTGAGTTCTGCTGTGTCTATCTTGATTTACAATATTCTTCTACTATTTATAGGAAACCTGAAAATTGCTTATACGTGAATCTACAGACTTGCCATTAATGGCTGTAATAACCATCTACCTACAAACTTAGCTTCAGAAATTAATTCCATTGGTTTAGATTACCGAATCATGGACTCTTCACTCTTGTCAGACTGATCGACAAGATCTTGACTGATACGGACTCTGACAGAGTTGGCTGAGATCAGATACGGATCTACGAGTAATTAATATTTCCAACACTCCCCTTTAATTATGAGCAGATGGAGATTTTTTTAAAACAAAATTTACAAAATGTTTCAGAGCTTAAACATGCTCTGTACATGATAGAGTTCACTATGCAAAACTTGCCATTCCAAGATAACTACGCAGATACTGGAATGTGTCATTTTCCAATGGTTTTGTAAAGATGTCTGCAAGTTGATTTTCAGACCTACAAAATTCCAAACAAATTTCTTTATTGTTCACCAACTCTCTTATGAAATGAAACCTTATGTCGATGTGTTTGGTTCTCTTGTGAAACACATGATTATTTGATAATGCTATCGCTGAATTGTTGCCACAGAAGATGGTTGTTGGTTCTTGATGGTTCTGTGACAAGTCTTTTAACACTCTCCTCATCTAGACAACTTGACATGCAACACTTGTAGCTGCAACATACTTTGCTTCTGCTAAAGACAGAGTTACTATGGGCTGGTTCTTTGAAGCCTATGAAACAACACCTGTACCAAAATGAAATGTGTACCAAATGTGTTTTTCCTGTCATCTATGTTGCCTTCATTGTCACTGTTAGTGTAGCCAGTGAGTTTAAAATTTTCTGAGGTTGAATATATAATGTCAAGGTCTTTTGTGCCACTTACATACCTCATAATTCTTTTACCTGCTTGCCAATGTGAGTCTTTTGGTGACTCCGTGAATCTTGAGATCAGACTTACTCCATGCATGATGTTTGGTCTTGTCGCTATTAAATACATAAGGCTGCCAACAAGCCTTTTAAACAACGTAGGATCTACAATTGATCCTTCATCATTCTTGCTCAATTTTAAACCTGTTATTACTGGTGTCGGGGTTGTCTTACAATTAGACATGTTAAATATTTTTAAAACTTCACTTGCATGCTTTGACTGTGATATAAAAATACAACTTTCAGATTGCTGAAATTCAATGCACAAAAAAAACTTCATAAGCCCCAGATCAGTAATTTCAATTTCACTTTCCATGACTGCTTTAAATTCTTCTATGCCAAAGTCACCAGTAAATATTAAACCATATACATACAAGTAGACAATTAGCATCTTACCTTGCTCATTGACTTTGGTGTACAATGTCGGTTCACTTTCACTTCTGTGAAATCCATTTTCCGTGAGATAGGAATCAATTTGACTGTACCAAGTGTTATAACTAGATCTTGTTCTTAGTTTATCTGTTCCTTTTGTCCTAACTAGATCTTGTTCTTAGTTTATCTGTTCATTTTGTTCTAATTTTCAACCGTTGGTTTAAAATGATTTTATCTTTTATGTTGATTTTAAGAATTTTTGACAATCAATAATTTTGGTTGGATTTAATGCTTTTAATGGTTGAATCATTTTATTATTTTAGTTTTAAATTTTGTCTTTTGGGATTATTAGTTAATATGTACATCTTTAATCTTTAAAAAACTTATAATAAAAGTTTATTCCAAGTTTTGATTTATAATCTAACTCTCATTTTTGAGTCATTTGTCAAATATTTTCATGAGGAGATTCCTGTAGCAGCCTTGTTTTTCCTGTTTTTGTCATTGTCATTGGGAGCTGATTACAAGGAGATGGAAATGAATTCAGGAAAACCAAAAGAGGTTTTTGTCCACAACAGACTTATTCACAAAACCCTCTCTCAATTTTGCAACAGCTATTATCATTTGAGAGATTCGAATTCATCTTTGTGGCCTATTTTTAGGGTTTGAATTATTTAATAATTTCCTGTTTTAGTCAAAAATTTGCAGAACATATTTCAATTAATTGAAGAGGAATTTTGAAAAACCAAGAGAGGTTTTTGTTCATAACATAATCATTTAAAAAACATCTCTCAGTTTATACACAGGTGTTCCAGATCGAGAGATATGAAGGCGTCTTTGATACCCAAATTTCTAGAAATTCGTCAAATTTCCCCAAATCCGATTTGCTATTTTTGGGTTAATTATCTTTAAAGATTTTGAGTTATCATGTAACTAATTGATGTAACTGTTTCAAATTTCGACCTAGAAGGTAGTTATGGAACTACTTTACTTTTGTAATGATAAAAGGAAGACAAACATACAGTTTTGAGGGGGGGGGATTTTTCACTCAAGGAGAGGCTTTTGGAGCTTTGATTTCTCAAGCTAACACTTATAACTCTTATGTAAGTGGATGACTGTTATTGATCATATATAAACTGATAAGCCCTTTTTACCTGTCATGCTTTTTCATTTCTGATCTATTTGATTGCTCAGTCTACAATTTATTGTTTAAAGTTTTATTCATGTAAATGCTTGTAGCATGTGGGTGGAATTAGTATTTCATGTGTAATGTTTATGGCTTATTGGGATGTGTTTGATCCCCAGTTTATCCAACTTGCATGATTCAGTTCTGTATTAGCTTGTGGATGTTTATTTCCTCTTTGCTGATGAAGTTTTTAAAACCTTAAAACCTATTTTATTTAATTTTACTTTTGAGATTGTGTTGGCTTGTTCTTCTGGTAGTCTAAGAACAATTTCTGGCACAAACATCTTTGGCGCCGTTACCGGGGACGAAGCTGAAGTATATCTTCCATGGGATATCATTATTCTTCTGATTTTGAGAGGTGAACAAAGTCAGAAAATATTTTAGACTACAAATTTTCACCGGTGACTCCACGATTAAAGATTCCACTGCAAGGAGAATTTTGTTGACAAAAAAATGAAGAAGCCAAATGGAAAGACTGGATATCAGCTTGTTACTTTACTCCATGAGGTTTTGTTCTTATTCATCAGTTCTTTCCTATCTTTCCCATTGCATGTCAAAAGAATTATTTTTTGTTTTGTCTATTATGATGATCATAAACCTTCAAGTACATATCCCACTTTGGAAGAAGAAAATCTGCATTCTTCTTGTGTTATTGATGTTGATCCTATTCCTTCATTTGAAATACATGTTTAGCATGATATACATATACCCATATCTCTTGATGTTGATTATTCTGGTCATCTTGTAGAGAATAAAGCTGATCTATTACCTTCTACCATCACTGCTGAAACTTGCGAACAACTTGTTGAACCTCATTTTCAACTCACAGATTTTCAGTCTAGACTCAGACAGATGATGTTTAGACCTCTTAGGCTTCCATCTCTCTTACATCCTTACCCTTCCTACTTTGCTGAATATCTTCCCCATTTTATTGGAAAAGACCATATTACAGCAGGTAAGCATTTAGAATCTTTTCATAATTTCATTGATAATTTTGAAATCATGCATGAGGATGTTGTCATGAGGTTATTTTCGAAATCCTTTGCTGGAGATGTTGGGTTTTGGTTCCAAAATTTAAAAGCTGATTCAATTGGATCGTGGGAAGAGTTACATGATGTCTTTTTGAAGTATTGGGGTAAGAATAAGTCTTATGATCAATTTCTTTCTGAATTTTATAGTTTGAAAAGGGAAAATGATGAGCCAATTACTAAATTTAATTGGAGGTTTCAAAGTTTTTATATCAGTATGCCTACGGAGATCAGACCTTCATAAAAACTTGCTATGGTATATTATGTTATGGCTCAACATTCAGATCTTGTCTTTTTTTCTGTTAGAAAGAAAATCATCATCTTTAAGACAATTGTTTGAGGATGCAAAAGGAGTGGAGGAGAACATTCGAGCTTGCAAAATGCTTCGAGATCAGGCTCATGTTGAAGATATACAAGCTTATGAACAGGAAGAAGAACGTAGATATCATTCAGATTTAAGATAATTTTCTTCATCATTTTCAGATTTTCATATGAATAAGGATATAAATGGTGCTTGTGTTGATTCTTCATATCAGTTTGTTGACTTTTTCGATGATAACATACTTTCAGTGGATTATAGTAGAAATTTGTTAGTTCTTGCTATGAGATTATCATGTTATGAAGAAGAAGTTGCTGCTCTTCAACCTCTTACTATTGATATAAGAAATAAGTTTCCATTCTTGACTTATGGTCACTTTCAGAATTTTATTTGTTCAAGTTTTGATCAAGGGTTTTATTTAAAGGTCGAGAAGCAGTTTGAAAAGCCCTTGGTTTCCATTCTTCATCCAAAGTTTAAAAAGAACAGCATTGGAGAGGAAGAGAATGCTTCACTTTATGATGAATATAATGAAGACATTGAAGTTTTAAATCAAAAATTTCATGATCCCGTGGCTTCTTGGATGGAGTTGTATTTTTCAAAGGTTTCTAATTCTCCATATTTTGGCATACTTCCTATTTCCAGTCATAAGTATCCGCTGCCTACAGACTCTTTATTGCATTTATCACATCTTTTGTGGGTTTACTCAAACAGTAGCATGCATGAAATTATGATTCTCAGTCAAATGGTTTCTTGGCTTCACTGGAAGTATGATTACACTTGATTGGGTTGTTTCCTCCGATTAGAAGTAGGAGTAAATATCAGAATAAGCTTGCTATACAAGCATGTAGATTCTTTTCAGTATGCTGGTTTGTAGCAGTATTTTTTCATTTCAGAGGTATGCATTCAGAGTTTGACAAAGTTGCATAGATTTGGTAAATAACTCCATCACCCAATGAATAAGGCACAAGGTCTACAGGTTCTTGAAGCCTCACAAGGAGGACTTCATCCTACAGCAAGAGCCACATGTTATAACTAGATCTTGTTCTTAGTTTATCTGTTCCTTTTGTCCTAACTAGATCTTGTTCTTAGTTTATCTGTTCATTTTGTCCTAATTTTCAACCCTTGGTTTAAAATGATTTTATATTTTATGTTGATTTTAAGAATTTTTGACAATCAATAATTTTGGTTGTATTTAATGCTTTTAATGGTTGAATCATTTCATTATTTTAGTTTTAAATTTTGTCTTTTGGGATTATTAGTTAATATGTACATCTTTAAGCTTTCAAAAACTTATAATAAAAGTTTATTCCAAGATTTGATTTATAATCTAACTCTCATTTTTTAGTCCTTTGTCAAATATTTTCATGAGGAGATTCCTGTAGTAGCTCTATTTTTCATGTTTTTGTCATTGTCATTGGGAGCAGATTACGAGGAGATGGGAATGAATTCAGGAAAACCAAAAGATATTTTTGTCCACAACAGACTTATTCACAAAAACCTCTCTCAATTTTGCAACAGCTGTTATCGTTTGAGAGATTCGAATTCATCTTTGTGGCCTATTTTCAGGGTTTGAATTATTTAATAATTTCCTGTTTTAGTCACAAATTTGCAGAACATATTCTGATCAATTGAAGAGGAATTTTGAAAAACAAAGAGATGTTTTTGTTCATAACATACTAATTTAAAAAAACCTCTCTCATTTTTTACACAAGTGTTCCAGATCGAGAGATAGGAAGGCGTCTTTGAGACCCAAATTTCTAGAAATTCGTCAAATTTCCCCAAATCCGATTTGCTATTTTTGGATTTATTATTTTTAAAGATTTTGAGTTATCATGTAACTAATTGATGTAACTGTTTCAAATTTAGACCTAGAAGGTAGTTATGGAACTACTTTACTTTTGTAATGATAAAAGGAAGACAAACATACAGTTTTGGGGTGGGATTTTTCACTCAAGGAGAGGCTTTTAGAGTTTTGATTTCTCAAGCTAGCACTTATAACTCTTATGTAAGTGGATGACTGTTATTGATTATATATAAACTGATAAGCCCTTTTTACCTGTCATGCTTTTTCATTTCTGATCTGTTTGATTGCTCAGTCTACAATTTCATTTCTTGTTTAAAGTTTTATTCATGTAAATGCTTGTAGCCTGTGGGTGGAATTAGTATTTCATGTGTAATGTTTATGGCTTATTGGGATGTGTTTGATCCCCAGTTTATCCAACTTGCATGATTCAGCTCTATATTAGCTTGTGGATGTTTATTTCCTCCTTGTTGATGAAGTTTTTAAAAGCGTAAAACCTATTTTATTTAATTTTACTTTTGAGATTGTGTTGGCTTGTTCTTCTGGTAGTCTAAGAACAATTTATGGCACAAACATCTTTGGCGCCGTTGCCGAGGATGAAGCTGAAGTATATATTCCCTGGGATATCATTATTCTTCTGATTTTAAGAGGTGAACAAAATCAGAAAATATTTTAGACTACAAATTTTCACCGATGACTCCACGATTAAAGATTCCACTGCAAGGAGAATTTTGTTGACAGAAAAATGAAGAAGCCAAATGGAAAGACTGGATATCAGCTTGTTACTTTAATCCATGAGGTTTTGTTCTTATTCATCAGTTCCTTCCTATCTTTCCCATTGCACGTCAAAAGAATTATTTTTTGTTTTGTCTATTCTGATGATCATAAACCTTCAAGTACATATCCCACTTTGGAAGAAGAAATTCTGCATTCTTCTTGTGTTATTGATGTTGATCCTATTCCTTCATTTGAAATACATGTTCAACATGATATACATATACCCATATCTCTTGAAGCTGATTATTCTGGTAATCTTGTAGAGAATAAAGCTGATCTATTACCTTCTACCATCACTGCTGAAACTTGCGAACAACTTGTTGAACCTCATTTTCAACTCACAGATTTTCAGTCTAGACTCAGACAGATGATGTTTAGACCTCTTAGGCTTCCATCTCTCTTACATCCTTACCCTTCCTACTTTGTTGAATATCTTCCCCATTTTACTGGAAAAGACCATATTACAGCAGATAAGCATTTAGAATCTTTTCATAATTTCATTGATAATTTTGAAATCATGCATGAGGATGTTGTCATGAGGTTATTTTCGAAATCCTTTGCTGGAGATGTTGGGTTTTGGTTCCGAAATTTAAAAGCTGATTCAATTGGATCGTGGGAAGAGTTACATGATGTCTTTTTGAAGTATTGGGGTAAGAATAAGTCTTATGATCAATTTCTTTCTGAATTTTATAGTTTGAAAAGGGAAAATGATGAGCCAATTACTAAATTTAATTGGAGGTTTCAAAGTTTTTATATCAGTATGCCGACGAAGATCAGACCTTCAGAAAAACTTGCTATGGTATGTTATGTTATGGCTCAACATTCAGATCTTGTCTTTTTCCTGTTAGAAAGAAAATCATCATCTTTAAGAAAATTGTTTGAGGATGCAAAAGGAGTGGAGGAGAACATCCGAGCTTGCAAAATGCTTCGAGATCAGGCTCATGTTGAAGATATACAAGCTTATGAACAGGAAGAAGAATGTAGGTATCATTCAAATTTAAGACAGTTTTCTTCATCATTTTCAGATTTTCATATGAACAAGAATATAAATGATGCTCGTGTTGATTCTTCATATCAGTTTGCTGACTTTTTCGATGATAACATACTTTCAGTGGATTATAGTAGAAATTTCTTAGGTCTTGCTATGAGATTATCATGTTATGAAAAAGAAGTTGCTGCTCTTCAACCTCTTACTATTGATATAAGAAATAAGTTGCCATTCTTGACTTATGGTCACTTTCAGAATTTTATTTGTTCAAGTTTTGATCAAGGGTTTTATTTAAAGGTCGAGAAGCAGTTTGAAAAACCCTTGGTTTCCATTCTTGATCCAAAGTTTAAAAATAACAGCAATAGAGAGGAAGCGAATGCTTCACTTTGTGATGAATATAATGAAGACATTGAAGTTTTAAAACAAAAATTTCATGATCCCATGGCTTCTTGGATGGAGTTGTATTTTTCAAAGGTTTCTAATGCTCCATATTTTGGCATACTCCCTATTTCCAGTCATAAGTATCAGCTTCCTACAGACTCTTTATTGCATTTATCACATCTTTTGTGGGTTTTCTCAAATAGTAGCATGCATGAAATTATGATTCTCAGTCAAATGGTTTCTTGGCTTCACTGGAAGTATGATTACACTTGATTGTGTTGTTTCCTCCGATTAAAAGTATGAGTAAATATCAGAATAAGCTTGCTATACGAGCATGTAGATTCTTTTCAATATGCTGGTTTGTAGAAGTATTTTTTCATTTCAGAGGTATGCGTTCAGAGTTTGAAAAAGTTGCAGAGATTTGGTAAATGACTCCATCACCCAATGAATAAGGCACAAGGTCTACATGTTCTTGAAGCCTCACAAGGAGGACTTCATCCCGCAGCAAGAGCCAGATGTTATAACTAGATTTTGTTCTTAGTTTATTTGTTCCTTTTGTCCTAACTAGATCTTGTTCTTAGTTTATCTGTTCCTTTTGTCCTAATTTTCACCGTTGGTTTAAAATGATTTTATATTTTATGTTGATTTTAAGAATTTTTGACAATTAATAATTTTGGTTAGATTTAATGCTTTTAATGGTTGAATCATTTCATTATTTTAGTTTTAAATTTTGTCTTTTGGGCTTATTAGTTAATATGTACATCTTTAAGCTTTCAAAAACTTATAATAAAAGTTTATTCCAAGTTTTGATTTATAATCTAACTCTCATTTTTGGGTCCTTTGTCAAATATTTTCATGAGGAGATTCCTGTAGCAGCTCTGTTTTTTCTGTTTTTGTCATTGTCATTGGGAGAAGATTATGAGGAGATGGAAATTAATTCAGGAAAACCAAAAGAGGTTTTTGTTCAAAACATACGTATTCACAAACACCTCTCTCAATTTTGCAATAGCTATTATCGTTTGATAGATTAGAATTCATCTTTGTGGCCTATTTTCAGGGTTTGAATTATTTAATAATTTCCTGTTTTAGTCACAAATTTGCAGAACATATTCCGATCAATTAAAGAGGAATTGTGAAAAAACAAGAGAGGTTTTTGTTCATAACATACTCATTTAAAAAAAAATCTCTCAGTTTTTACACAGGTCTTCTAGATCGAGAGATATGAAGGCGTCTTTGAGACCCAAATTTCTAGAAATTCGCCAAATTTCCCCAAAACCGATTTGCTATTTTTGGGTTAATTATCTTTAAAGATTTTGAGTTATCATGTAACTAATTGATGTAACTGTTTCAAATTTAGACCTAGAAGGTAGTTATGGAACTACGTTACTTTTGTAATGATAAAAGGAAGACAAACATACAGTTTTGAGGGGGAGGATTTTTCACTAAAGGAAAGGCTTTTGGAGCTTTGATTTCTCAAGCTAGCACTTATAACTCTTATGTAAGTGGATGACTGTTATTGATTATATATAAACTGATAAGCCATTTTTACCTGTCATGCTTTTTTATTTCTGATCTGTTTGATTGCTCAGTCTACAATTTCATTTCTTGTTTAAAGTTTTATTCATGTAAATGCTTGTAGCCTGTGGGTGGAATTAGTATTTCATGTGTAATGTTTATGGCTTATTGGGATGTGTTTGATCTCCAGTTTATCCAACTTGCATGATTCAGTTCTGTATTAGCTTGTGGATGTTTATTTCCTCCTTGCTGATGAAGTTTTTAAAACCCTAAAACCTATTTTATTTAATTTTACTTTTGAAATTGTGTTGGCTTGTTCTTCTGGTAGTCTAAGAACAATTTCTGGCACAAACACGAAGCTCTAGTAGCTTGCTTCAAACCATAGAGTGCCTTTTTCAGCTTGTACACGTTATGCTTTTGACGTGGAACTTCATAGCCTTGTGGTTGTTCCACATATACTTCCTTTTCTAGATAGCCATTCAAAAATGTTGACTTAACATCCATTTGATAAACATGCCATTTGTTTTGTGCAGCAATGGCCAAGATTGTTCTGACTGTATCCATGTGTGCAACAGGTGTAAACGTTTCATTGAAGTCTATGTCGGGTTGCTGTGTGAAGCCTTTTTCTACCATTCTTGCTTTTTGCTTCTACACATTCCCATCAGCATCTTGCTTGGTCTTGTAAATCTATTTGACATTGATTACATCTTTGTCTTTTGGTACATCAACCAGTTCCCATGTCTGGTTCTTCTCAATGCATTCTATTCTTCATCCATGGCTTGTGTCCATACTTCTTCTTCAACAACTTCTTCAAATGTTAGTGGATCATATATAGGAGAAAATAATGCAAAGAGAGAGAATGAATTTGGTGTACCAACTTCATATATCTCACGCAGAATTATTATCTTCACCGGTTCTGTCAGTGTCGACCTTGACGAAATTCTTGATGGAGTCTGCTGCCCTCTTGGTGTGCTTGTTGGTGTAGCTTGAGCTGCCACTTGTGTCGATGGTTCTTGTGCTAAACCATGTCATGGTGTCATGGGAGTCGACGATGCTGTGACCAGTTGACTTACATGTGGTGTTTGAACCACTTCCTTTGCGATATCATCGTTGTCGACATTCAACACAATCTTGACATTTATGTCGATAGTTCCATCCCATGATTCATTCTCGACAAATTGAACATCTCAACTAATTACCACTTTCCTTATGACAAGATCATACAACTTGTATGCTTTTGTGTCTTTAGAATAGTTAAAAAAAATACATGTATGTCCCTTCTTGTCTAGCTTCTTTCTCAGCTTATCTGGAACATGAGCATATGCAACACAACCAAAAAATTTTAAATGAGAAACACTATGATTCATACCTGTCCATGCTTCTTGAGGAAATTTGTTTTTCACACTCTTTGTCAGACACCGGTTCATAATGTATACAGCAGTTGCGACTGCTTCACCCCAATATTCATTTGGCCAATGCTTGGCTTCCAACATGCTGCGCGCCATCTCCATGATGGTTCACTTCTTTCTTTTGGAAATACCATTATGCTGAGGTGTATACCGTGCAGTGAATTGATTTTGTATGCCATGGGTCTTACAAAAATTTAGAAATTCATTCAAAACATATTCACCTCCTTTGTCGGTCCTTAAGATCTTGATGCGGTGTCCACTCTGGTTCTCCACAAGTGCTGTGAATTGCTGAAAATAACTAAATGCATTAGATTTATGTTTCAAAAAATACACCCATGTTTTTATTGAGTAGTCATCAATAAAATTTAGAAAATAATTGCAGCCACTAATGGATGATGTCTGCATTGGACCAAAAATATCAGAGTGCACAATTTCAAGTGGTGTGTGTGCTCTATAAGACTTTTCAACTGGAAAAGTCTCTCTGTGCTGCTTGCCAAAAATGCATCATTCACAAACCCTTTCTAGTCCGTCGATCAATGGCAATCCTTTCACCATATTCTTTGTGTGCAGTAGCTTCCGCCCACCAAAATTCATATGTCCAAATATGAAATGCAACAACCAGGACTCATCTTGAACTTCTGTTTGAAATGCAGCATGCAAATTAGCGCTTCCATCTTCTTTCTTGTTGAGAGGCTCGACTATTTCTTTACTTTCTTCCTTGAATGCAGCTCCTGTATTTGTCTTCTCTTTCATGTCGAGAACTATCCTCAATGGAAACAAGCGGTTTCTTGTCATTGGCACTTTTGCTATCAGCTGGTCGCTTGGACGCTTGTCTTTGATCACGCAGTGATCATCTTCTATGTAGACTCTGTAGCATTTTTGTATCAACTGTCCAATGCTCAAAAAATTATGTTTCATATCTTTGACATGATAGACATTAGGGATATACTTACTCTCCCCCTGTTTGGTTAGAATACCGACAGTACCTTTACCCCAAAAAGTAACTTGGACATTGTTTCCAAGTGTAACATCAGTTTGAACTGAATTATCTATACTGGAAAAGAAATTTAAATTACCAATCATGTGATTGTTGTAGCCTGAATCTAAGCACCATATGTCATGTGGAATTTCTTGGACAACATTGCATTAAATTGGAGATGTTGATGCCATTAACATTGCTCTTGTCGGAGTGCTGGTGTTGGTCGACTGATTTGGGCTTTGCCTTCCTTGGTCATATTGTTTCTTCCTGCATTCATATGCATAATGACCAAATTGATTACAGTAATGACATTGGATTTTTGATTTATCAAACCTCTGGCCACTTGGATGACTTAAATTCTTATTCTCTCCTCTACCAACAATATTTGACTTCTTCCTCGTCCTTTTCTGGAATAACATCTTCCTCTGCTTCTGTAGTTGTTTCTCCCCCTGCCTCTACCACAACTTATGGATGACTGTGCTGCAAATGCACCATCCAATGATGTCTGTGTTCTATTGAGTTTGTGTTCATGATTGATGAGTGCAGCTTGCAGCTCATCAATGGTAAACACCGACATGTCTGTTTGTTCTTCCAAGGTCACAACCAAGTTTTGAAATCTTGGGGGAAGACTTCTTAGAATTTTTTCCAACAACCCTTTGGTATTCTATGTTTTCTCCATGACATTTCAGTTGGTTTATCAAACCAACAACTCTGGTGTAGAATGAGTCTACAGTCTCTGAATATTTCATGGACAAAGATTCAAAATCTCTTCTCAAAATCTGCAACTTGGAAGTCTTTACCTTGCCCAAGCCTTGATAGGCGGTCTCCAATGTCTCTCATGCTTTCTTAGTGTTAATTGCTGTTGCTACTCTTGGGAGTATGATTTCATGCATGGCTTGATGTATGTAGAACAAATCCTTTCCATCTTTCCTCCTCTGTTCCCTCAAGACATCTTTCTCAGCTTGTGTGAGATTGATATATACTGTCATATATGCTGGTTCTTCATAACCATGCCGGAATATCTCCCAGAAATCTTGACCTCTGAACAAAGCCTTCATTGTTAGAGACCAATATTCATAATTCTTTCCTGTAAAAATTGGAGTTTGCAATGAACCAAAAGTGGAAGCCATTTTTTAATTTTTTTAAACTTTCCTTAGAAAATTGCTTTTCCACTTTTAAGACAATATTTCTTTCCTAAACCTTGCTCTGCCAAAACTGATCCGAATAAACTTGAGTTTACCGCTCAGTTATACAAAATTTAATTTTCACGCCAACCTCTTTTCCTTTTTTTACTTGTCGGGTGAAACTGATTAGACAAGTATACCAAATTTGGTTAGCCTTTTAGACCCGACTATTTTACCTTGACAAGTTCTTACTTTTCGGTTTTACCGACAAGTTTTACTTCAACCACTTGTCGGCTCTACCACTTAGACAAAACTTAATTGACTACTTGTCGGTTTGACCACTTCGATAACTTGGTGGTTTTACTCGAGTGATTTACTTGGACTCACTTGCTCTGGTCTAGTTTTAGTCGGAATTTACAAAGTATGTTTCTTAGTCTATAAGACTTAAGAAATTACAAATGTTTTTCACCTGTGAGTAAGATGAAGTAAAAACAAACACAATCAACAATTCAACAGAACTTATAAAAACATATAACCAAACATTTAGGAAGACTTGTGTCTACCACTCTGCCGTAAAACCTAGAACTTTCACTGGGTGAGAAATTTATGGATTCTTGTTCGTTCACTCAACTGTAATTGTAAACAACATTTACACTAGTAATTGTGGAAATAATGTGCAGCTAAATAAACATGAATTCAATCATAAACTATTTCATATGTATTACTTGTCTATAAATAACAAAATATAATACAAACTTGTCGATCCAAACTTGTCGGCTCGCCGACTGATCCTTTTACAGAGCTTCGGCTCTTTGACAGAATCAATCACACACAAAAGCTTGAGCTGCAACTTCACTCTCTACTCAGAGTTCTCTCTTTCTCTATTTTTCTCACCCAGAGTTCTCTCGTGAGTTCTGCTGTGTCTAACTTGATTTACAATCTTCTTCTACTATTTATAGGAAACCTGAAAATTGCTTCTATGTGAATCTATAGACTTGCCATTAATGACTGTAATAACTATCTACCTACAAAATTAGCTTCATAAATTAATTCTACTAGTTTATATTGCTAAATCGTGGACTCTTCACTCTTGTCAGACTGACCGACAAGATCTTGACTGATACAGACTCTGACAGAGTCGGTTGAGATCAAATATGGATCTACGAGTAATTAATATTTCCAAATGTAGAGAGCATAATCCATTGCCAGCAATGCAATGTCACTTACCACTATCTGCAATCTCTCTCATTTGCTATAAAATGGGGCATATGGCAGGAAAATCGGCGATACTTCTTTTATGAAACATTGAATGTCAGATACATCGACCACACTAGGGTGACACAATTTCTATTACCAACAACCTTCCAACCTTCCAAGTGGGTTATGCCAAATTAGTAGTAAATTTTAATATTTCATGTTAAAAAAACATGATCGCAGAGCAATAACAATTATATAATTAAACAAGATGCAAATCTTAAACATAGTATAAGAGACACACAGATATAAGGTGGTTCACTTAAGATGGGCTATGTCTAAATAAAAATTCCTGCAACAACCCTGCCGCACTTCCTCTTCATACTCTCACAGTCTCTCACACAATCACACAATCACGAAAATTGTTTACTATGCTACAATACAATACACAACTGTATTGCAATGCTTTCCTTTTATAAGGGAATTACCATGGGAAGATACTAGGGGCCACCCAATATGATAGGTCTGCAAACTGTTAGCCAACAAACATCCAAAAAATTTCATTTGGGACTTCGTCCTCGAACCCCCGCAGGGACGAGTGTATAGTAAAACTAGGTGCAAACACAAATGAACAATAACCATCTCTGAATCTAGAAGATCAAGCTCCACAACCACATTTCATTCTTCGGCCTGGGAACAAAAGCTTCATTGCATTCTAGGATATCAGTGTTGCTATGATGTCTTTGATGAGTGTACTTCCAAGATAAATATGGCATAAGAAGCCATTAATGAAGTAGCAACCCCACGGTATCATCCACCGAAGAGTAGTCATTGAATGCATGATGGCCGCATTCATGCGCTATAACCATTATACCAGTCATCACACACCCTTGGGATTCCCATTACCCAACCCAAAAGGCCCATCCAAGCCTGAAGGGTAATGCGAAGAAATAGGTGGTTGTGGAATACAAGAGAAACACAACAATAAGAAGATCGTATGCGAGATATAAGAATGATTTGAGCAGTGATATTTTGAAGTAGTGAGGTGGAATGGCTTTCTTCAACTTTCCCAATGTTGCACAAGGAGCTCGCTCCATTATATCTTTCTTTCTAGGTAAGGTCATCCTCTCACCAACCGACTTTGTAACTTACAGGTGTCTACAACAGATTATGTCGCAGCCTAAAATGCGCATGTATAGAAAAAATTTAGATCACTTGATGTAGTTGCAACAGTATACAACACGCATACAGAGAATTGAATTAATTAAAATCTTAGACTTAAACTCTTTCTTCTCCTAGCCTTGAGATTCACAATAAATATTTTATGGTCATTTGTAGCAAAACCTTATGGATTACTAGTATGAAAGGCTTCAAATGTGGAATTAATCCTTCAGAGTTTAACACCCTGTTTCCTTCTCCTTTTAGCTATCTGGGTGACTAAAAGAACTTTAAACTTCTTTAATTTGTTATGAAACTGTCATTTATTATAGAAACAGGGCTAGTTGAACCATATGGAGTCCAAAATATTTTTATCAATTGTATATACTCATCATCCTCCAACTAAGTTGAATCAAATTTGAAAGGATTGGGAGGGTTTCTTGGGTCATCTTCAATTCCAAGAAAATGACAAAATGATTAGAATCCCCTCCTTCCCCAACCCTCTATTTAATGCAAGCAATTGATCTTAAACATCCTTCATTAATTAAAAATATGTCCAATCTTCTTGCTATCTTGTAAAATCTTGTTCTCATAGTCCTCCAAGCTGGCTTGAATAAAGCAAGAGGAATATCAAATAAAGATAGTGGGAAAAATAGTTTGATAATTTATCCTTATGAACATTCAAACTCCATATCTCAACTTCACCTAATGTGAAATCGATGCCTTCCACAAGAATAAGCCTATCCAATGTAAAGAGACTTGATATGAATAATATCTCCCAGTAGTCCACACACTGCTGATAAGGTCCATACATATTTAAGAAAGTGCAAGCCTGCCCAAAATCCAAAGAGAAGACATATCCCAAACATCTCTAGACTACCCAACCATTAATACATAGAAAAACTATATATTACCATCTTCTTATGAACTCCCTAGGCATACCAAAAGTATCAACACCCACAAATTAAAGTCAACCAATATTGCATCTCCACATGCTAAGAATTACTTTATAAAAAACCATTGACAAACTGTGCACCATAACCAATCTTTTAAGGGATAAATTCTATGAGGCAAGAAAGTGCTTCTAACATAGAGTACTTTTTAAGAAAGTGCTTATAACATAGGTGTCAAGCGATAGGTAAAGCTACCTCAAGTGGTTAGATTGTCCCTTTCCACTTGGATTAGGGTTATATGACTCTGGGATTTATTCAGGTGTGACAAGTCCTTGGGGTGACACCATAATTACTGACATATTTGGGTATAGGTCTTAGTCATATGGATCATTTCCAATTCGCAGAATCCCTTTCCCATGATCGTTATGACCGACTACTAGCATGGCATAAATTGTTTCATTTCCTAGGTTCCGCATAGGTGACTACAAAGAAAATATCTCATGGTACCTAAGACAAACATGTAATATTTGTCTCAGCTCCTTGGAAGGTTATTTGTTAAAGGAAAGTACCTACACCTCTCGTTATTGTTGGATGAAGGTTAGCATAACTATGTACTTCGATCCTTCGTTGGTTGGAAGTGGGATCTAATAATCCCAAGATGGCCTCTGAAAGTCCCTTCTATGACTTTGCATTGATTGGAATTTGGTCCTAAATACTTGGTGCTTATCTTTAAAAGCGTTAGACTACTAATTGTGTTAAATATTTTATGTAATTTTCTAGGGAGTGTGGATTTGTCTATTTTAAATTTGCAAGTCTTCCTTGATCCATAGTGATTGATCGACCTTTGCGTAAGTCTAGAAAAATTTAAAATCTTTCTCCAAAAAGGGAATAACTACCTACCTATGGGTTGTTATACGAAAA
This sequence comes from Pseudotsuga menziesii, assembly GCA_001517045.1. Lineage (NCBI taxonomy): Eukaryota > Viridiplantae > Streptophyta > Pinopsida > Pinales > Pinaceae > Pseudotsuga > Pseudotsuga menziesii. The sequence goes on from LPNX011099649.1 coordinate 673,589, forward strand.
TATCATAATCTTTATGATAATGAACCATTTCTATCTAAACTTTCCTCAATCCCTAAATTGATTATGCTAACTTTTCCTCGAAGATGAGAGTCGTGAAGTCTTGCCCTCCAAACATGTTATCTAGTATCATTGTCGCAACTTTCTTACTCATAACCTACGACATTTTCTATTTCCATAGGTTTCATTCTAAGAACTTGAGTCATTTTCATATTATTTCTTCATGCAAACCTCGACACCCTATATTTTTCAAGTTGCTCTTCAGTAAGGTGCAACACTGTCTGTTCAAAGGAGAAAAAGAGAAGTTTCAAGAGACTTCTAGAAATAAGTTTTTGTGGATACTTATCCCTACCAACTAGGATGGATCTCGACTAAATTCCTTACTTGATGGGATATTCCCTTAGCTTTCTCCCCTTATCCCTCATCTTCCAACTATCAATCTTGTTCTATAAATACAATATCACCCCTCATGGGTGAGGCATGAACAAGCAAAGTAGCTAAATGTTGGTGGAATACTGCTATATTTTTCTTGATTCTTTCTCATCCTCTTAAGACAAGGTGATTCTTTTGGGAAAAGGTTTATTGGAAGGATATTTGGCACCAAGGATTTGGTTGTAACTCTTTCCTCTTTGCACCGAGAATAGCGAAGTTCTTACAACCCAATATGGGGGAGACGTGTAACGTTACATGTAACAAACTAATGTAATGTATTAAAAATAAAAAGTAAATTTTTATTTTTTTAGATCGGCTCATAAGATAAAAAATTAAAATCGAATAAAAAATAATTAAAATAATCCATTTCCACTCATAAAATAAAAATGTAAAACCAAATAAAATGGCATTTAAAAACATAACACCTCAAGAAATTGGATGCCTCTCGAAGCTTGATAGATATGCATTTAGGATGGATATATGCTAGTAGCTAATACCTTCATTCATCCTCTTTATTGCGAATGATGTTCTTTTTCCATTCAAATAATTTCTCCTTCGTCATTTGCTTAGGTTGATTAAACTATTTTGTAGCTTCCACTTTTGTTTGTCTTTTTTCTCTTATAGGATTATCCATTCAATATGAAGAACATGGTTGGAAAAGGCTCTAGGAAAGGACAACCTTCAGTAAAAAGGTATGGTCCTTCCCCTTTATTAAATAATTTAATTGATATAGAAAAAGATTTGTGTAATGTACTCTTTTGTTCTAGATTCAAATCTTTTGAACTAGGGATTTCAATCTTTGTCTTCTTTGATTGAATAGTTCCATTATCAGGGGAAAGGAGTGGATCATGGCGGCCTACCCCCACATGGGGCAGAAGAAGAAAACCTAGAACCTGAAATCGATCCCATTGAAGTCTGAGAGATTATCCAAGGAGGTTTACCTTAGTGATTTGGAAGGAAATTTTAATAATTCCCCAAGAAACCCACTCCCACCCATTGAATAAGACTTAGGCCCCGTTGAGATTGAATATCTCACAACCCCAGTAGGGGAATAAAATCCACCCCAAATTCCTGGTTTTGTTCATATCCATGAATCAGATAGACACAACCCTAGAATATTTAAATATCCATTGAATTGGTGGGGTAATGTGGAAAACACATGGGACATACCTGTTACTAGGGACACTTCATCCCTAATCAATTCTAATCATTCAGGAGTAACTAATTCAAAATTATCATTTGTAGTGGCATCAATATTGTTTCCACCAACCTTTTGGATGTCCATTGGATGAGTAGGAATTTTTTTCCCCCATTTGGTATTATGGAAACTCAACATCTGTGCCACGAGAAACTGAACCATTTTATTTTGGGGTGTCATTTCCTAGTTTTCATCCTATACGTTGTAACATTCCTCTTGTAATGATAAACATCACTACCACTAGAAGTGGTCTCTCAATCAATTCCCAATATTTTTCGATGTTGTACATGTGTCTATACATACCCCTTCCACAGTAACTAGAGTTGTCCTAGCCCTAGCATGCCTCAAGATAACATGTATTTCCAAGGATAGGGAGGTATGAACACTAGTGGTTCCTTATGATTTAATGTGCCACAAGGTAAAATGTCCTCTATTAGAGTGGGGGCACCAGTGTCATAGTTCCCTTAGGATACACCATACTGCAAGTAAGTGTCCCTTCCTCTTGGATAGGAGGGATGAGCATGGGTAATGTTGTAACTTTTAGTGCACCTCAAGGTAGCCAACCCTTCACTGGAATGGGGGGGTATACCAACGGGAACCTCCACACCATTTATAAAAACTTAGTATGGTCATCATAATTAAAACTTTGGACAACGCAATCAATCTTTCATGATACCTAGTTTTCCTATATATCAGTTCAGTCTTTCGCCAATACAAATCAATGGGATCCTATTAAATGCTTATAGTTCATGGATTTGGAAATATGATAGTTAGATATATAGAGAAAAATACCCTAATTAATGTTTATAGGATACCTAGATTCACGTTCCTACGGTACACATGTGAGGCTTTCAATATGGATATCGCTAACTTTCTTGATTCTTTTGTATTATTTTTGTTGAGTATATCCGACAAACTTATGAGTGCACATATCGTGAATTAATTATGGTAAATAAAGTTGGACAACATATAAATATTGTGAGGGACCAATATAGGGTTCATCTAAAAATGAAACCTAGGTATGAGCACCCTCTAATGATTCCAGCAAGGGAGTAGAAAGCCCTAGTGAATGATGGAAAGGAGAGGGCTTTGAGAAAAGAAGGAAAGCTACCACCAGGCGCAAGAAGGTATGAAATACTTTCAACAATGTAATTATATGCTTACTACTCTTTATTTTTAAATCAAACTTGCAATAACTAACGTATTTCATCCTTTTCATAGGCTTCCAGACACATCAAAGGCCATAAAGGAAAGACACGAAAAAATTGGCCAACACAAGCTTGGGCTTGGTGGTTATTTGAATCTAGTGGCATGATTTTTAAGTATCGATAAATCAAATATTTCATCCAAATAATAAATTGCAAATAATTTTGACTTTTTTTCCATAAAAGCTAAATTTGTGATCTTATGTAAAATTGTAGGATGATCGGTTCAAGGAATTTCCCATGGAGGAATACTTGAAGCTCAACTTCTTGCACATATTTGAAGCCATTATTGAACGCCAAAAAAGATTGTCTGGGAAAACACAGTCTTCCGATAATTGATCTTGCGTGCAGGTAAATAAAATCAACAAAGTTTATTTAAGATTGATTACTTGTACAATCTATTTGTTATAAATCAATGAAGTTTATTTAAGATTAATTACTTGTGCAATATATTTGTTATAAATTTTGGCCATAAAATATTGGGTCTCTTTTAAGAAGGGAAGAAACGATCCTCATAATGTTGAGGATGAAGAACAACCCTATGAAGATGAAGCTTTGCATCCTAATAATGAATGTATTCATGTGCTACAAAAAACGTAGTATGGATTACAGTTTAAAATATTGCATTGCAAATGGTGTATTAATTGTAATTTCTCATGTTTCAACTCCAAAGCATTACAGGGTAATCCTATACAAGATGAGTCTAGACAGGAAGATAAAGTATATGATGTGGCCCCATTAGGTAAAGAGCACCTCTCTATTTTTTTTTTATTAATGAAATACTTGTAATAATAATAACAAAAGATATCAATTTAACATTTCTTCATTTTTTCATAAATCTTGACCCATTGCAGCAGAGTCCACATCATGAGCACACAACCATGAAGACATTAACACAAGCTGCAAATGACATAAGAACTGAACAAGAAGTTGTAGAGGCTGAGTTGATTGCTAATTTTGTTAGAAGAAAAAAACAGAAAATAAGCAATGTTATTCCAAAATCCTGTCACCATCATGTGAAAAGACTCTTAACATACCTACTTGCCCTGAATCCCAGCACTTGGAGTGGAAAATCATACCATTTTGTCAATCTTTCACAAAAATGCTCAGCATCGTGCTTTCCTCTTTATCCATGAGCGGTACCTTGTTCGCACCGCCTATCCCTTGTTATCCACAAGTGGTGCCACCGCTTATGGCCCTTAGTCCATAAACGTTTCTTACCTGAAACGCTCTGTCATAAGAGGAGAAACGCGGTACGCTGGGTAAAAGGAGAAAAAGAGAGGATTCCCGAGGCTTCTAGATCATGAGCCTCGTGTCCTCCCTTATCCCTATCATTGTGGGTCAGTTGAGCTTGAGTTCCCCCATCATAGGATCTTAGAGGCCACCTCATCCACAAATCTCTCAACCATTCCTATCCATTGAGCCTTATAAATATGAGCTCATGTCCATGGTTGAGGGGAGAACTTTTGAGGTATTTTTATGCTGTTGGATTGATCACTTGGCCCAAGTCATTGGAGAGCATAGAGATCAAAGTTGGAGCTTATGGGGATGAGAGTGTTTGGTTTCATGGAGATGCATGTCAACACTAAGGCTTAATTGGTTGTAAGCTTCTCCATTTTATCTTAATGCAAAGATGATTTCCATCCCACATTACTATTGTTGTTTGATTTCACATGTATATGTTGTTAGATTCCTTAGTCACTAACATGGATTAGTAGATTATATTATGGCAGCTTTGATGTGTTTGTGTGTTTAATCTGATTGCAGGTACACAGGGTTACTATCGAAGCATCACATTCCAGGTATCTACGATGTCCAGGGAGGGTCTTCAACCTTTGTCGTTCATTTGTTCTGGATCTGAACCATTCAGACCAGTGGAACACCTTACTTTCCGCAGAAGGTGAAATATTCCTGCTGACAAATCTGGTGACTCCGCTAGGGAATAGATATATGTATCAGTTTTTTTTTATCTTCCTCAGTTATTCAACTCTTGTCCGAATCCAGGCTCCTTCTCCAACTCTCTTCAGTTAGATGTTCTATCTGACTTAGTCAACTTGGGTTTGAAACTTCCAGATCTATTCAGATCTGAATCATTTTGACCTTTTATGCTCTATTTTTATACTCAATCTATCAACCTTTACCCTGATCTGGTCTTTTTTTGACTTGATCTAACGTTCTCTTTGTGTTTTGTATTTTTACAGGGAATCGTGCCTATGCAGTGGATGAGAAGCGGTGCCACCGCCTGAATAGAGTGGGCAGTACACGGTGCCACCGCTTGTATCCCATTGGTGAGAAGCGGTCCTGGGATAAAACCACTCTGTCAAAACCCAAGAAGCACGGTGCTAGGTAGGCATCATTCCAAGACCTATTTTCCTCATTTTTTGTGAAAATTTGAGTTGTTTTACTTTCAGTCCTGCACTGTCAGGCTTGTGTGACAGAATCTGATGCTTGTGGTTTGAAATTTTATGGTTTAAGATTGGTTTGATTTGGAATTTCAAAAGCTAGATTAGGTTTTTTGATTGTTCATTTGCTTCTGTGCTTGTTGGTTGTGTTTGCGAAAGGATTTCTTATTTTTTGAAAAGATTAGGGTGTTAGTAAGATCTCTTTTCGTTTATGTGATATAGACTAAAAGAAGAACATTTAATTGGCATCTTAGTTTCATTTCTTGTTTGCATAGAGAACTTCTTTTTCCTTCCTTTAAAAAAGAAACTTTTTGACTGAGACTAGGTTATCATCATTGAGCGTTGGACATTGGATCTCTGATTGGCTTCACAAGATTTTGGGCTCTTCATGTTCTTTCGTCTCTTATGCATTTAGTACTATCTGAATCAAAATAAAAAATATGGTATTTTTAAGTTAGATTTGCCTATGTTTTAATAGAAAATTGAAAAAATAGAGTGCATTTGCATGTAGTGTGCTTTTTGTTTTTCTTTTAGGAAAAGAAATTCTCCCCCTTCTTATTGCTTTCAGAAAAGAGAAATCAATTTGGAAAGTGCTGCTTGTCTTTGATTTTGTGTTCAAGACTGTTGTTTGGAAGTATTTTTGGTTTTGAAACAAAAGAAAATACTCTCTTTCCCTCCCGTAAGTAGGCATACTGAACGGTAAAGTGAAATATTTTGCATAAGCATACTGCATGGTTTTACTTTTTTGTCAAAACATCATGCATTCATCTAACTTCCCACTTTAAAATCAACAGTAGTTATAGGTTAAAATTTACGTAGCAATTGGAGTGATAGGTTAGAGACGTGTTCGGGCGTCCTTAAGCGTAGGAGCTGTCGTTATTTGTTCGCATTACATTCCGGGACTCACGCGGTTCTTCCACGTACTGTCGGTATATCGAACGGCCTTTCACGTAACCTTGAGGTATATAGAAAGGTACTTCACGTACTTGATTGTATATCGTAAGGCCCCTTGTGTATGATTATGCATTAGACAACACTACTACCGATTCAAGCTCCCATGTACCTTGAGTATATCAGGAGACCCCACTAGAATACCCTATCCATCTGAGAAAATCCCTTTGGTCGTCTTTCTTGGAGCCATACATCGAAAACAACATTCAGGGAGATTACTATGCACGTGCCCTCGAGGTATATCGTGAGTGGCACCTTCTTGACAATCCTGGTGAGAGACCTGACTTTTTGAACTCCTCCTATCATTTTAAGTGTGCTTGTTTTGACCTATAGCTTGTGTAGGGAAATTTTTTGGTGTTTTCTAGTTTTTCAGACCCTAGATTATATAGGAACTGTACAAACTGGCTGAGTTAAGACAGTCCAAAAGAGTACGAGGCTTGCCACCCGATTTTATTCCTGGTTCAGGAGAAAATCCAATGGAAGCTATCGACCAAGGAGCTGCTACCACCTCCCAAGTGGGAGATAGCGTGGTTGCAGAAAGTGGAGGACCATATTCTTCACACTCGCCTCCCTTGGTCCAACAACCTTCTCGGGGAAATACCTTATTCCATTCTCCCATGGAAGGTCATGTTGATGATACTACCCGTCCGGATTTTGGTCCCAATGCTCCATTTTGGGATACCCCTGTAGGATAGGCCATTGCCTCATTTGGCACCTGTTTAAACTCTTCTAAAGATGAATAAGAATGTAGGCAATACCGTGCTGCCATTCTCCATGCACAGGAGATTAACAAGCAAATAGATGACCTATTAGGCCTGACACCATCACGTTCCACATCTGTTCATGTGGGATATCGTTCACTTGCTGATTCTATGAGACCCATTGAATTGATTATAGATCGTCCAATAACACCCCACAAACCAGGTCAAAATACCACCTCCCATATTATGTTTGTTCCTAATCCTCCTAGGTCTTCTGCACCTGGGGCTCTACCTTCAATTCCTGTTTCGTCTGTACCTTCTAGTGCCGAGGGGCAACCCCCGGCACGACCTACGTTATATGACACCAGAATTGTACCTGGTCAAGGACAAACCTCTAATATAGAACCATCTATTGTGGTTAATCCCCCATCTAGTTCAGGTCATCCCTCGGGAGCACAACCTGTAACCATTCAATCTTATGGAGGTTATGGTTATCACATACCTGTAGGTAATATTAATCATCCACCTAATCCTACAGGGATGCCTTATGCTAGAATTCCATACCCTAGTAACGCTTTTACGCCATGGGGGCAACCCAATTGGTCTTACATGCTAGCCATGGGGGGGATACATATACATACTGCGGGAGGTGCCGAAGGACCGCCTCATGGAGGTCCTCCCCCTGGGGGGCCTAATGGTCCCAGAGGATCCGACAAATTTCCTCCTTATGGTCCTAGTGGTCCTAGTGGTCTTGGGGGACCTGGTAACTTTCCTCCTATGGCTCTGGAGGGTCTGGTGGCCCTCCGCCTAGTGGTTTCGAAGGCTCTGGAGGCTTACCTATTGGTGGCTTTGGAGGGTCTAGTGGTCCGCCTCCTAGTGGTCTTGGTGGTCCTGGTGGTCCTAGTGGTCCCAGTGGTCTTGGTGGTCCTGGTGGCCCTGGTGGTCCTCCTCCTGGAGGCCCTAGCGGTCCTGATCCCGAAAATCAACCCCCTTCGGGCAGATTTATCGGTAGTTCTTCGTCACAGCAACCTATCTTTCAGTCCATTTATGGTCCTATTGGTAATTATATTCCATATCAATATTACCAGTATGTGCAACCCAACCGACAGTTACCTTTCCTAGCAACTTTGGACTAATATGACTTGTCCAAGTTGATTAATGAACCCATTCGACACAATCCCTCACAGCCTCCCATTCCGGTAAAGTTACCATCGGATATCCCGAAGTTCGATGGGAAGCAGGGAGACGATCTAAAGAACCATGTTATGACATTCCATTTGTGGTGTTCTTCGAACTCCCTCATGGATGACTCCGTTCGGTTATGACTCTTTCAACGAACTTTGACCGGTACAGCCGTGAAGTGGTACATTGAACTCCCACAACATTCATTTGTGGATTTTGGATCATTGGAAATCGTGTTTCTTACACACTTTCAGCTCACTATTTGTTATGAAATGGGCATTGATCTTTTAACTTCTCTATGACAGAACACCTCCACCCACATATTCGATCATATCCATGAGTGGAGAAGGCGGAGAAGGCTTATTAAAGCCCATATTCTGGATCAGTTATTAGCTGATTGGTTTACCAAATCCTTGTTGCCTCCAATTGCCTGAGATGTGGCTATGGGCGGTGCCGTTACTGAAGAGCAGGCTATTAGTCAAGCCCAGTATCTAGACTTGGTCTATTCCCAGTCTGGAACCCTTTATGACTTGATTCCTCAAGCTCCTCACCCAAGCACCAATCTCGCCAAGCCACCAGCAGAAGTACCTGCTGATGGGATTGTTGGTTCAATCCAATCCCTGTTAGCAGTGAAACCTGCCAAGCAACCCCAAACTGCCACCCCTACTCCTTCAAATCCTAAGGTTTCTGCTGAGGTCAACTCTATTCAAAGTACTCAAACCTCAGGTAATAATAAAAAGAAAGGTAAAAATAGAAATAAAAAATATGGAAACCAACAGGAGACTCCAAGACCAACCAACATTGATAATGATAAAGGGAAAAGAAAGGAAAAATATCCCTGTCTGCTATGCAGTGGAGACCATTTTTCAAAGGAGTGTCCTCATCGGGACGAAATCTCCCAGTTTCTAAAGTCCAATCCCACACCCGTAGTACTCACGGATCCTATTCCCTCTCAACAACAATTGATAGACCACATGTCTAATCAGGGTAGCTCTAGTTCGTTAGAGGAAATTCTTATGATGTCCTCAGATACCATTAATCTGCAAACTCAAAGTCAAAATTATGACAAACCCGCAGATAATAAAGAAGATCATTCTTCTTCAAGGAAAGCTCCCTCTACTAGTTCTTCGGAATCTTCGTCTACTGTCCCCTTATGTATCGAGAAGCCTACTCTCGACATGATTTTGCGTCCACCTAAGAGTACTCTTCAGAAGGCAGTATTTAACCCTAATGCCTAAGCTACTCAATTTTATAATGTAGTTGAAGATCTCGCTTAGGCACCTTGTGTAATGTCTACCTTAAAAGTACTCCAAAGTTTCCCTACACAGCAAAAAAACTTGTTAATAGCATTAGGAGCTTTAGACCCGGATAATACTAACTTGATTCATTTCAATGTTGATAACTATAAGTCTAGGTTACCGCATAAACTTGGATTTCATATCATTACGAAAGTAGTTGGAAAGAAAGTTTTTCGAACGGTGCTAGATGAAGGAGCTTCAACTTCAGTTTTGTCTATGTCTTGTTGGAAGGCTCTCGGCTCTCCCGAGCTTGTAACATTACCTACAACCCTCAAGGCCTTTGACGGATGGGGTTTCCAACCCCATGATCTCGTATCAGCCCTAACGGTCGAGGTGGGGGGAAAAACCGTTTCCATTCAAGTAGAAGTGGTAGATGCCCCCTTAGATTACAACCTCCTTCTAGGAAGAAATTGGTTCTATGCCATGACTGCTGTCGCCTCAACAGTATTATGAATAGTCCAATTTATGGATGTAGGGATAATTGTTACTATTGACCAGCTTTATTTCTATACACCGGATGTTACTACCTCCACGGCTAATAACATCCCCATGTTAGGCCAGTCCCCTCCTCCTTATGAGTCGATTGGGGTAGGCATGTTGAAGGATTCATCCCTTATGGGGATTTTTCCATCCACTTCTCCTAGCACGGATACCGCAACAGTCCATATGATTTCCTCATTTGATTATGAGCCTAAGGGTAAACATGTTCTTGAGTCCACCTTGTTGAGTTCACATGAAGCACTGTATGATGCTATTCAAACCTTGTCCGATGATCGCACTGATGAACTTCATATAGTGGCTTTAGATCCTTACCATTTACCGTACTGGTTAGAACCTTCTCTTCCTGTTCTAGATTATCTCTCTCAGACTTTTCCCTCTAATGATTCCATTATGGAGATCATGAATACGGATGAGTCCATTTGGGAGGATCACAATCATAGATCCATGTTCCTCCCCAACACCAGTTCGGTTAGCCATGATTTTGCATCCTTGTTTCCTACTGATATTGTCAACGTACCCCAAAGTCCTATATTGTTGCAAGATACAGATTCTAAAGGAAACCTTTGCAACATTACTCAAACGGATCCAATTAACATATCAGCCATGCCTGATACTATCGAGCATGTTCATGTTGGGCAGAACTGCTCGACAGATGAATTTGAAGCCTATAAGGCACTTTTCAAAGAATTCCATGATATTTTTGCCTGGTCCTATGAAGAGATGCTGGGGATTGACCCATCCATTGTGGTCCATGAGATTAAAACCTATCCCACGGCTAAACCTGTCAGGTAAAAGCTAAGGCAAGTCCATCCTCGGAAGGCCGCAGCTATTAAAGCTGAAATTGAGAAACTTCTCAAAGCTAGGTTTATTTATCCTGTACCCCTGACGGAATGGGTATCGAACGTTGTCCCTGTCAATAAAAAGCACGGCACCATTAGAGTCTGTATCGACTTTAGGGATTTGAATAAAGCTTGTCCTAAGGAAAAATTTCCTACTCTGCACATCGATCAGATTATCGACAACTGTGCTGGAAGCATCATCTTTTCATTTATGGATGGCTTCTCTGGCTATAATCATATTGAGATATCACCCTCCGATCAGCATAAGACGGCATTCATTTTCCCATGGGGAACCTTTTCATATAAGAAGTTACCTTTTGGCTTGAAAAATGTTGGAGCCACGTTCCAGCGCGCAATGTCCTATGCGTTTCAAGATATTAAACATATTGTTGAACCGTACCTTGACAACCTCCCTACTCATTCACAGTGACGGGAGGACCACCCTGGTCATCTTAGAGAGATATTCTTGAGATGCCGTCATTATAATATATGGCTCAATCCGAATAAATGTGTTTTTTGTGTTGAGACGGGACGTCTGCTAGGTTTTGTGGTATCTAAAGATGACATCCAGATTGATCCTTTGAAAATTGCTGCCATTCTAGATCTACCAGCCCCATCTAATCTCCTTGAACTCCAAAGTTTGCAAGGGAAGGAAAATTTTCTCTGCCGTTTTGTGTGCAATTTCACAGAGGAAACGCATGGTTATATGCATCTCCTCAAGAAGAACACTCCATTCTTCTGGGATGACCATGCCCAATGTGCCTTTGATAATATTAAGCACGCTCTGACTCATTCACCTGTGATACACCCCCCAGATTATTCAAAGGAATTTCTCTTGTATATTGCTACCTTCGCTACTACCATCGCTATGGTTTTGGTGTAGGAAAATCTCCACGGTTAGGAGCACATGATTTATTATGCCAGTAAGAATCTCATGGATTCTGAAACTCGCTATTCACATGTGGAAAAGTTAGCATTGGCCACGACCATTACTGTACAAAAATTTTGTCACTACATTCTGCTCCGCACTACCACTGTATTGGCATACCAGAATCCGATGTATTACATTCTGACTCGTTAGGTACTCAGGGGCAAGAACTCCCACTGGATAGTAATACTTTAGGAATTTGATCTAGAATTTTCCAAAGCCACATCAAAGAAATCCTTGGTCTTCTCTGAGCTTATGTGTGATCTTCCCTATGCTTCGATGGAATCTAAGCCCAGTGATTCATTCCCAGATGAATTCCTGTTCTTGATTAGCACTACCGATCCTTAGTATGGAGATTTGCTTATTTATCTCCAAACACAATGATTTCAGCAGCATTTATCCCGAGATGATTGCTGCCGTATCCGTCACCACGCGAAATACTACCTCATCCTGAATGATACCTTGTATAGACGTGGGATTGAATCTATTCTTCAACGATGCCTCACCCATGAGGAGCCTGAACATGTGTTGAATTATTGCCACTCTGGAGCATGTGGTGGTCATTTATCTGGGATGGCTATAGCCCAGAAAATCCTTCGCGCTGGCTATTTCTGGCCTTCTGTCTTCAAAGACTGTCATGAGGGTGTTAAGAAATTCCCACCTTGTCAACACTTTTACCCTAAAAAGTGCACCCATCCTACTCCTCTACAGCCTGTCATTGTCATTGGCCCATTTGCCAAATGGGGGATTGACTTCATGCATTGTAAGCCTATCTCAGCCAGGGGGCATGGTTACATCATCGTAGCTGTTGATTATTTCACAAAATGGGTTGAGGCCATGCCTACATACGCAGAAGATGGTAAGAATGCCGCTCTCTTCTTTTTCAATCATATCATAGCTAGATTTGGAGTCCCACAGTCCATCGTTACTGATCACGGATCCCATTTCCATAATCAAATGATGGAGGAACTAAGTGCCAAGCTAGGTTTTCGCCATGAAAACTCTATGCCATATTATCCACAAGCTAATGGTTAGGTAGAGGCCATTAACAAAGTTTTGAAAACTATGCTTCGTCGAATGGTTGGAGATCATAAATCCAACTAGCACCACATTATTTTCTCCACTCTTTGGGCTTATCGGACTTCGGTGAAAACAACCACTGGTTTCACACCTTTCTAGCTTGTCTATGGACTTGAAGCTGTCTTACCGATTCAATGTCAGATTCCATCTTTACAACTTGTCGTCGAACTTCTCCCAGACACTTCCGCAGAGGATGAAATATTTTTGTACTTGAATAACCTTGATGAGACTTGAAGAGATGCTACCTTGGTTAATGAGGCACATAAGAAACACGTCAAGGCACAGTATGATAAATCCGTCCAACCTTGTGTCTTTAACGAGGGTGACCTAGTCTTGACTTATGATAAGAGATATGACAAAATAGGGAAGGGTAAGTTCGAGTCCATGTGGTACAGAACTTTTGTCATTTCTAAGGTTTTAGAGAAAGGAGCCTACGAGCTCGTTGATTATGATGGAATCCCTTTAGGGAAGCCTCGCAATGGGTTGTACCTAAAAATGTACTATGCCTAGGTATTTCTTGGATAGTATCTTGTATATATGTATATTGATTGACTTTAAGTGTGCTTTCTGAGTATTTTTAAGATGGTTTTGAGTTTAGTGTCCGCATCTGTTTATACCATGTTTTGGTCATGAAGATGGATTTCTACGGCTTCGCTAATGGTGCTTGCCGCCACACCTTGAATCTTGCCTCAGCTGCTTGTGTCCTCTATTCCCTAGCTGAAGATTTGGTTAGTTCAAGAGCGGTTTGTATAGGTCCCGCTACTAATAACATCGCCGAGTATGAAGCAATCATTGTTCTTCTGACTGAAGCTGCCTCCTAGGATGTTCGTGATCTAGTAGTCTTGATGGACTCACAACTGATGGTTTGCCATTTAAACCATGTTTACACCATTAGAAACCCTGTGCTTCTCCGCCTCTTCTGGAGAGTATGTTTGCTAGAAAGATCATTTGAAACCATCACTTATAGGCATATCCCTAGGGAACATAATGTAGTTTTTGGCTCATTAGCTAATTACATCCTAGATTGGCATATTTCCCATTCATTACATTGAAATCAAACATGGTACAATGTAAATAAACATTCAAAGACGCATAAAACTCATGTAAAATACATTTACCATTTGAGACATATAAACACTAGGTAAGAGTCCGTATATATATATGAAAAGTTTACAAAAAATAGGTCCCGAGACCTCATCTGAAGCACATAGGCTTTCAAGAAAAACCATCGTACAAAATCCTGAAGCTGTCAGCTTTCAGTACATATCTCATACACTAGTGATGCTCGTGGTAGCACATCACTGCTCGAGCTACTCTATGCAGCAGCCTACTGAATCGACCCGATACTCCCACTGTAGGTCTCTGATACCTCATCGAGAGGTCACAATGGCAGCATCTGGGATATCCAAGGTCAACCTCTGCAGGTTTTCCTCTAGCTCCCCAGTGATATCATCACCCTGTGGTACAAAGTGGGCTCCAGCTTTCCTATCCAATGGAGAAGCTCCTCCAAGTCGTGCTGCTCCAACATCTGCATGAGAATATACAGGTCTCATCACTTAACATAAAAAATATAAAACATTAAAAAACATAAAAAACATTTCATCCATTTTAGGGTTTCTTGCTTCTTACCGATGTCACCCCACTATCCGCTAGGTGGGAGTGGTAGGTCAGGATCTCTGGTGAAGTCCGTACCTGTGTAAGCATATTCCTCAACCATGAGGATCTGATCTCAGACCCATCTGAAGAACGGGTCACTGAACTTCACCTTTCCCCTACCTGCTCCTGTACGAGCCATGATCTGGACCCACCTCAGCATGCGGGGGTCCTGCGCTCTCAGACTTCTGAAGACCACCTAGGGTCTCATCTGTGGAACCCGCTCAAAGAAGAAGCAGGCTAAAATGGAGCCAAAGCCAAACTACTTTAGCTCTCCCTGCCGACACTTAGTCAACTGATCTTTGAATATTGGAAGCATGGCTTCCACCCAATTGAATACCGTGGGTGCCATGGCCTCTATGGCATACAACATGTGTGCCCTAGAATCCTAGTGCACACCCTGACTCCTGGCCACCCTCTGCATAGTAAATAGGACGGTCCGTAGGGGCCCATCCGTCACTGCTCTGATGGGGATCTTCTTCCCCGATGTCCTCGTCCCTGGAGCACAGTGATGATCTATAAGCTCTCAAGTGGTAATATCCCCTCCACGGGAACCTGTCAATGAGATGGGGGCAGCCCATCTCGAGAGACCAGTCAATAAGTAGATGTCTTCTACTTCCACTGTAAGAATATGGGCCCCCACCTCGAAGTACTAATGCTCTGGATTCCACATTCGCAGTATGTGCTCTAGTAACCGCTCATGTGACACCATGCTTGGGGTCCGGAAGAGCTTCAAGAGCACACGGTCCCGTAATGCGGTAATACAACCCACATTTCTCTCAACGAAAGCATCATCATTGTCATGTTGTCTTTCTTTCCATATCACCATGTTTTGAATAACCAAGACTTGTCAAAAACAATCATAGCATGCATTAGAATCATCTCTAATCATTAAAAATAAAAAGAATGACTTATTATTGCTCATGCTATTTGTTTAAAATCTGCACGGCAGGCACCGCCTGTGCGCTGTTGGAGACAGGCGGTGGCACCGCCTGTCAACTATATTATAGGCACGGTTCTCGGGAGGTACCGTGTATCCTGCAAGGGGTATGCGTGGTGCCCGATTTTAAGGTTTTAGGGATTTCCATATGAGCCCAAAACCCCATCAAAACTCAAAATAAATGATATGAAATGAAAGATTAGGGTTTTCGCTGTTACCTGCAACTGACGGTGCTCAAAACGGATGGCAGAAACTCCTGGTATCAACTACTAAATATCTGGCTAAGAAAGTGCTCCAAATGCTCTCTGCTATGGGCAAATAGTGAAATGATTTGATTTTTTTCTATTTACATGACTTATATAGGCATTTTTCAGTCTGACATACTATAGTTTTGATATAAAATCATATTTTAGTCAAATTTTATCTGTCGTAATCCCTTAATGCTAGTATAAATGCATTTAAAACTTGTTTCTGAGTCGATTGCAGGATAAGAGAACTATAGAAAGAAGCTTTGGAAGTTTGTTTATGGCTTTTTTGCACTTTCATAAAATGGAAAAGGTCGATGAGCGTTTATTACGACACTTTGGTCACGCTATTTAAACCTAGTATCAAAGGTCCGAGTCCATTTCAGTTTCTTTCCAGGCTTGTAAAAAATTGACATTGTGTAAAGAAGCATCATGGAGTCTTATTTTCATCTCCTTAAACATGAAAAGATCGTCAAGTCCGTTTTCGATTATTTCCAGGCTCGTAAAAAGTGACACTGTGTAAATAAACCTCATGGAGTTCTCTTTAAAATCTTTTCAGGCTCCCTAAATATGAAAAGATCATTGAGCGATCTTGTCTTCTTCACGCTCGTTAAAGTATTTGAAGAGTCGTCCATCCGACGGTAGCTTATCTCTTTTTCGATTCGGATAGGACTATTTACAAAAAAGGAACACTCCAGCCAATCATAACTGGAAGAGTTCCCTAAGGTATGATTTTATAATTTTTCGCGCCTTAGGGACTAAATCATACGAAAAATGACCCCTTTGGAGTCTTCTTCCGTATTCGTTCAGACTCTCTAAACATGAACGTTACTGAGTTTTCTTTCATTGGACTCCTTAAATTAAACATTGAGAGACCCATTTTGGGAATGAACCCCTCCTCTCTCAGGTTCGTAAAACATATGAGTCTGGACTTGTCTTCCGACAAGCTATATCGGGTGTTTGTTACCCTCTTTGAACCCGTAAAACCGAAAAGAGGCACTCATCAACCATGATGGGGGAAATGGGAAGGGAAACATTTTGCAAATAATGGTAGTTGTTTGTCGTTACCTTTGAACATGGCACTTGTTTGCACATCATGTCAGTCAATTGGGTATTCAACTGATCTCCACGATGATCCACTTTCATGAGTCATGTCACTCCTTTGAGTCTTTCAAAAGAATGCATTGTCCACTGTCACATTGTGTGTTTGTCCCGTTCAGTCATGCTTCCAAGTCTTTTTGTCATGTCACCTGATGTTCAAAGGGGATTTGAAGAAGTTTTAACTCTGCAGTCCACACAGTCTTTGTGTTAGTATTTTTGAGTCAGTCTTGTGGTTACTACATTCACATCATTCCGGAACTATGTTCTGAGTTTTGTGTCGTCGATGTGGGACTCATCATGGCCCTCCTTCGACGAGACTTTTCCCATCGACAACAGCTCATTATCCGGGAAATAGTCTTAGAAAAAATATTTGGTACCTTGAGATCTGTATGCCTTAATGACATATTCTCTCTCTCTCGACATAGGTTCACATCATTGACCTTTGATCAATAGAATCGACTGAGTGTTCGAAATCAGGACATCTATTCGCACTCAGTAGATCTTACTAGAGTACCTTGGGAATCATTGACATTAATGGTGATCTCCCTCGCACTTGTTAACGGTTCACATCATTGGCCAGTAATCAAGTGGTTTCTACCATGTTCAACTTTAGATAATTGTAATCACATGGACAGAATCATACTTTGTGGAAGATGAGAAGAAAACCCTGGGTATTTGTTTAAAGCGCTCATTGCTTTTCCCTAGGTTGCGATGGATTTTTGTATATCTAGCATGGATCCACATTTTTATGGTCATGGTTATGCTCAAATTTGCGTCTGTATGACATAGATCTACATTGTATGTCTGGTAGCTATGTCCAAGTTTGAGTCCTCTATCACATGGATCTACGTTGTATTCTAGTAGCCATGCTTGTTTATTCCTTCCATGGATCTGCCTTGTATTGGTCTACAACCATGAGTTTGCTACTTGTGTCTATGAGTCAACATACTGATGTACTACAGATGCCTACTTGACAACATGCTCCGATCGAGCCAACATTTTCACTTCATAGCAACAACTTGTTCTCTCAAAGATCTCGTTTATCCTATCCCTCTAAGACTCATGCTTTGGGGGGGCATCCTGTTATACCAAAATCCTGTCGCCATCATGTGATAAGACTCTTAACATACCTACTTGCCCTAAATCCCAGCACTTGGAGTGGAAACTCATACCATTTTGTCAATATTTCACAAAAATGCTCAGCACCGCGCTTTCCCCTTTTTCCATGAGCGGTACCTTGCTCACACCGCCTATCCCTTGTTATCCACAAGCGGTGCCACCGCTTATGGCCCTTATTCCATAAGCGTTTCTTACCTGAACCGCTCTGTCATAATAGGAGAAACGCGGTACCCTGGGTAAAAGGGGAAACAAAGAGGATTCTCGAGGCTTCTAGATCATGAGCCTCATGTCCTCCCTTATCCCCATCATTGTGGGTCAGTTGAGCTTGAGATCCCCCATCATAGGATCTTAGAGGCCACCTCATCCACAAATATCTCAACCATTCCTATCCATTGAGCCTTATAAATATGAGCTCATGTCCATGGTTGAGGGGAGAAATTTTGAGGTATTGTTATGATGTTGGATTGATCACTTGGCCCAAGCCATTGGAGAGCATAGAGAGCAAAGTTGGAGCTTATGGGGATGAGAGTGTTTTGTTTCATGGAGATGCATGTAAACACTATGGCTTAATTGGTTGTAAACTTCTCCCCTTTATCTTAATGCAAAGCTGATTTCCGTCCCACATTACTGCTGTTGTTTGATTTCACATGTATATGTTTTTAGATTCCTTAGTCACTAACATGGATCAGTAGATTATATTCTGGCAGCTTTGATGTGTTTGTGTGTTTAATCTAATTGTAGGTACACAAGGTTACTATCAAAGCATCACATTACAGGTATCTATGATGTTCAGGGAGGGTCTTCAACCTTTGTCATTCATTTGTTCTGGATCTGAACCATTCAGACTAGTGGAACACATTATTGTCCGTAGAAGGTGAAATATTACTGCTAACAAGCAACTGTAAAAATATTATGAAAACTACTTATTTTTTAAAATATAATGTCATGCAATATTTTTTGTGTGCTAAATGAATGAGTGAAATAATGAATGTTATATGTTAATGAATGAATGTTAAATGTTTCTTTGTGATGAAAACCACATATTTGCACATAAATTCATTTATTTTAAAGTACATGCATTTGGAATGGGGAATTAAGAGTGATGTGAGGGGGGGAAGGGAACATAATAACTTTGTAATGTCCATTTTTTTGGAATTTTGGAGAAGTGCAATTAGGGAAAAACTTGAGCTTAACTAGTCATGACTCTATAGGGTTCCAACTTTCACCAAATGGTACCGAATTTGTAAGGTGATGGTATAGTGAGTATTAAAATATCCCAAGGTGGTTTATGGATAATTTGAATCATACTTTAGACATCTGCAACCTTTTCTGGGGATGATAACAAAAGGCCAAAATTACTAGGAAATTGTGATGAAATCCACCATAGGGTGTAGGCCAACTGGGCTTCCCAACTCATGTACAAACCTACAAAATTTGTAAGAAGAGTATGGGGAATGATATAAGAAATCATGGAATATCATTAAAAAAAATTATTAGTTCTTCAAACTGGTTATAGATTTGCACTTTTGTTTGATAATTTTCAGTGAAATTGCATAACTAACTTGATTTTGATGTATGAAAGGTAGAGTTAAAGGTTTAGATCAGGATGTGAAATATAGGGACCATATAAATAATACAAATTGATTCCAAAATAGTAATAAACACCATATAAATACCTTCATACAAGTATGTTATACAACTCATTCAGTATGGGAGTCAAATACATGAAAACTAGTGAAATAGTAGCATGGAATTGCAAGAGTTCAACATATGGATTACTTGGATTTTGAACCACAGAGCGTAGGTACATGAAAATAAAGAGTAAAACATAATATATGTCTTTCAAAACATCATCAAACTCAGGGAACATACCTCATACAAATTTGATACAAGACTCCTTCAAGATTGAATCCAAAGTCATGGAAACTAGTGACTCAATGGCATCAGAATGCAAGCTTTTCACACATGGGTTTATTGGTTTTCGAGACATAGAGCATAAGGAAATGAAATGATAGAGTAATACATCATATATTTCTTTCCAAACATAATACAAATAATATATGATCCCTCATACAAATATGGTATAAAACTACTTCAAGATTGAAGCCAAAATCCATGAAAACTAGTGATACAATGGCATGAGAATGCAAGCTTTTGAAACAGGAGTCTCTTGTATTTCGAGCTGAATAGAAAATGGGAATGAAAGTACAGAGTATTAAATAATATATTTCTTCCGAAAAGTTATCAAACTCAGAGAAATTTCCTCATACAAATATCATATAAAGCTACTTCAATATTGAAGCCAAATCCATGAAAACTAGTTATTCAAGAGCATGGGAATGCAAGCCTTTCATACATGTATTTATGATATTTTGATCTACAGAGGACATGGAAATGATATTATAGAGACATTAATCATGTATCAAATCTTGGGAATCAACTATATTTATCAAAGCGTAAGCACCACTCCGACAAGTGCGCCATCAAATAAGAGTGTGGGGGAATGGAGAAGAAGGAATGAGAGAATGAGGAGATATATGAGAATTAGAATGTATGGAACTTCAACCTAAAAATAAAAATCCTTCATTAATATCCAATGAGAGGTCTCAATGGAATATCCATCAACCAACTTGGAAATGAATCCAACTCCCTCGAAATTGGTTCACAAGCAGGGATAGTGAACACTCACCATGCAATGGACAAGAAAAAGCTCTCCAAAATGCCAAAGGACAATTAAAAAATGATAAAAATATATTATCCTTCCTTATGAAATCCTTTTATTAACTTTATGAGGTTGAATTTACCTCCATGGGCTTCATCCAACTCATCTTAGTGGTTTAGTAACTCTCATGACACTTGTCTTCCTCTTCATGCTCCAATTATTTCCCCAATTCGAATGGTTGCCTCTAACTCCCAAATTTGATCTCTTGGTGGCTATTTTTAGCCCTATCATGTCATAGTTTTCATATGTCAGCAATCAGGTCTGAATTTGTCATACTTTTCATATAATCTTCCATCATTTGTTGTCATAGGGTGCATAGAATCTCCTTCCAAGTGGCACACCTTGTCTTCTAGTCTTCTAGTCTCTTCATCTTCCATACGAGTTACCGTCCTTTACCAATTTGAATTCCTTGGATCATTATATGATATTTGACACCACACAACCATCTAATGTTACATTACCCATGTGTTCGAATTTGGATGAATATCATGCCAAGTGTGTGCGGAATGTACTCACCCAAAGGATCCACAAGCTTCCAAGTGTATTCATGAACCCATGATACCATATTTTCATATCATTTATGATTTAAGTGACCCATTTAAATGTGAATATGGTAAAATAAATCCCTTTTGGATCCCATAGCCCCTTATTACAAAATTTATGTCTCCATCTCAACCTAGGGAACTAGTAGGTTGGTGAAACATTTCTTATTTGGAAATTATTTAATTGGGGACATGACAAACTTCCACCTTTGTGTGGTTGGACTTGTTCAGTAGAGAATATTAAACTATTATTGAAACAAAGAGAATATCAATAAGGTATTGCAGTTTATTATTATGTATTATAGAGCCTTGTAAATTTTGAAATGCATGTATATTTCTTAAATTCTTTATCATGAATTAAATATTTCATGGTTTTTTCATTTCTATAAGACTTCGCACTAGGAATTGCAACTAATCAGTAGCCTATGTGGAGAGGTTACATCAATTGTACTCAAAGGTACATAATTATACTCATGAATTTTTCTTCTTATTGTTGTTTTAGTTATTTTCCTTTCATGTGCATTCTTGCGGTTTACTTCATTTATTCTATGTAGTTGATTTCATTCATTCATCTAACGATATTTTAGAAGCCATGCAACATTCCATTTTCATAAACTTGTATACATTGGGACATTCGGATTACAAAATCCTCGTAGGTCTTGGTGCTTCTCACAAGAATGGATTAACACTAATCATTCATCACTTCCTCCCATTCAAGTAAACCACTCACCTGCACTGATTCGGGAATTGTGAGATTGCACACTTTTTTTAGGAGATTATTCAGGTTACATATGAGTTTATGAAGGTGAGTGGTTTACCACTCACGTGTACCAATTCGAGAATTGTCTTCCACCTACAAGATTTCCCTTATTTGGATGCCAACAAATGTCATTAGCTTCACATATCTCGTCCTTCTACTCCTGAATATATGATAATCCAAACACCATGTTTACTTTTGTTAGTAATCTTTCTATCCCTTCAAAAGACCCAATGATCCTCACCTAAATCAAATGAGACCCCCCACCACAAGGCATTGGCCTTCTAGATATACCCAAATATGATGAAAGCAAGTTTCTTCTCAATGCTATAGTTGCTTATGGGCTGATCTTTCATACAGGACATCTTCCATGGAAACTAGAGCTAGATGTTTCCTAAAATTGGTCTACAATGTTTCTAAAGGTTTGCTCAAGGTTCCAAATGATGACCTTTCAAGCCTTTTTCATTGTTGTTTCAACATTTTTTGTACAATTTCTACTTCATAATAAAATATTAAATATTTATACTCTTATTTGGGATCTGAAGTAAACTCAGTGTTGCACAAGGGTGGATGTTAGGATTCTCGTCGTGCCTAGAATTGATGCTACTTTGTTATATAAAAAATATAACATAATATATAAATATTAATTATTAATATTAATAATGTTATATAAAAATACAACATAATATATAAATATTCAATATCAATATTAATTATTAATATATATTAATAATTAATAATGATTAATTAGTTAATTAGAAAAATAAAGATATGTACCCTTTCATTTGAAAATGCAAGATAAGGCTTACATAAAGCCTTACCAATGTAAATGTAAATCATATATCTTATCTCATACTTTTATACATATATTCTTTTATCCAAATGGATTTTTATATATTATTCCAAATATTTTGGTAATATGTGTGTGAGTGAACTTTTGTTCGACTCATTTGGTATCAAAGCCAATATGATTATGGCTTGTGGCCAAAATTGTCAAGGCTTTCTTGAATTAGGTATTTGACCTTATTCAAAAGAAAGAGAGAAATTTTTAAAAAAAATGAAAAAAAAGTAAAATCAAAGAACTAAAAGAAGTAAAGAGAAAATAAAATATAGAAACCGCACATGGTTTCTTAAAAAAACTATACATGGTTTTTTTTCCAACAACAAACAACACTTAATTTAATTAATTCAATATTACACAATAATATTCATATTATTAATATTGAATTTTTAAAATTCTAATTTTCTAAACTTCGTATATATTAATCTATAATAATAATGTTATTATTATAGATATAGTTATTATTTTTAATAATAACTTTGGGAAACATAAAAGAGAATATATATATATATATATATATATATATATATATATATATTGAAATACTAATTATTTTTGGAAAAGGAAAAAGGTTATTTAACCTAATAAGAGGAAGACAATTTATCTTTGAAAAATGTCAAAATCAAAGGAAGAATCTTCAAAGAAATCAAAGTCAATTAAAGGCTCGTCAAATAATTCAAAATCAAAAGAACGATTATCTATCACTGAAGAAGTCGAAGACCATGGAAGACACATTAAGGCATTATCAAAGAGACAATGATGAATTGTGAGACATGAATAACAAATTGGAAATAAGCATTAAAATACATGAGATTCAAATTGAGTCCAAAAAACAATAAATTTTCGACCAAAAAAATGATATAGGAAAATTGTTTGCTAAAATTGAGGAATTAAAAGATGAAAATGATTTCAATAAGAGATTAAAAAATCAGGATATAAAGAAACAATTAAAGGATTATAAAGAAGAAATAATACGCTTGAACAAAATAGTTAACTACAAGGATGAATAACTGACACATATACGAAAGAAATTAAAAGATCAAGAATCAAAAGTTGGCCAATATTGACAATAGATAAAAGTTCTTCAACAACAAAATGATGAGTCTAAAAATGCACACAAGTTGGAGATCACAAAAATTGATAAAGCATTATCCAATAATTCTGAAGAAATTTTCAAATTAAAGAACCATAATAAGATGTTAGTCACAAAAATCAAGAAGTTGAAAAATAGTCGAAAGGCATAACACTCTACATAAGACATTGAAGGAAAACTTCTAGACATGTAGGAAGAAAATAGTTGCATCATAAATCATGATGAAAATCTTAAGGAACAACTTAAGAAGTCTGAAGATGACAAAAAGTTACAAGTAGAATTAATTAAGAAGTTTCAAAGTGACAACATGCAGTTAGAAAACAGGTTGGAAAAGATACATAACGAAACATTGAAACCTCAAGGGATGAAAATACAACTTCCAACTCAGATCAATGATCAAAAGACGACACTCATAAAAGAAAATGACATTGTGCAAATTCTCTATCGACACCCCAGTCATAAAAACCGATATCCTAAAAAGGGGGAAACGTCGAAAGATAATGGTACTAATGTGATCAAAGCTCCTAACGTCATATCAGTAGGGAGTCCCAATAGTCAACAATAATTCAATTTGGGATGGATTGATCCGTCAACATATCGAAAGT
The DNA here is from genome assembly GCA_001517045.1 of Pseudotsuga menziesii. NCBI lineage: Eukaryota > Viridiplantae > Streptophyta > Pinopsida > Pinales > Pinaceae > Pseudotsuga > Pseudotsuga menziesii. The sequence goes on from LPNX011099649.1 coordinate 697,921, forward strand.
TATGCTCTACACTTAGAAGTTCATATCGACATGTTTCGTCAGCTACGACGTAACAAGGAACAATGCGACAACATTATAAGGCATTGAGGACAAAGCCTTTCTAAGAGAGAGGCGATGCTATATAAAAATTATAACATAATATATAAATATATATAAATATTAATATATATTAATAATTAATAATGATTAATTAGTTAATTAGAAAAAGTAAAGAGATGCACCTTTTCATTTTAAAATGCAAGATAAGGCTTATATAAATCGCTATCAATGCAATGTAAATCATATATCTTATCTCATACTTTTATACATATATTTTTTTATCCAAATGGATTTTTATATATTATTCCAAATATTTTGGTAGTATGTGTGTGAGCGAACGTTTGTTCGGCTCATACTTATCAAGAATTCATGTCATAGGGATGCTCCTTGTTATTTATGCCCAGAACTTATAGGATGATACCTCTATATTTTGTATACCAAATTGCCCACAAGTTGTTTCTTTTAATCATTACTATTGTTTATTGATGTCATAGGGTAAAGAATTGAGGCTTAGGGTTGCAATTATGCCTAAAACTTCAGAAAGGACCCTTGTTTTGGGTTAAATACGTTCGTAGATTTACTTCAACTCGGAAGATATGAGACTTCATTATGAAAAGATCCCATAAAGATGCCCAAAATCACCTAATTTGCACTTAGACTTGGTTTTTAACATATGAAATTAACCCATATCTTCCTTTTAGGTTTGTTTACACACTTTTTTATGAAGAAAAGGAAAAAAAATCATAACACTAATGTACATTGCTGATTTGGAGGTTAGAATATCCCTCATTGCACCCAGAATCGAGGTTTGAGATTGTTGGAGTGCCTAGACTCAATTATATTGCTGCTTGATCGTAGAATAGTGCCCATAACTCAAAATTTATGTGGTTTTGTTGTTGATATAAAGGAGTGCCTAGATTTATGAATCATTGAGATTTCCTCATTCTTTATTTTCTAGGGTGGAAAATGTCCCAAAAATAACCATATTCGAAAGATGAAGTTGATTGATGGATAAGAAGTGCCCATAGTTACTTAGAAATAGCCAGCTCTTCTTTCCACCTTCTTTCTGAGTTCTGAAGATAACCCATCTTTGGTACTCTTGGTTGGTTTATTACTAGTGTTTATGCCCAGAACTAAACTTCAAGGTCTCTTTACGTATTGTAAGAGCACACTTATGCAATGGGAAATATTATAGAGAAATTACTATGATATCCTTCTATACCTGTAAGCACCCTCTAAGTCACAATCAAAGTATTAATAATATCATATAGCTGTTAAATATCAGGTAAAGGTATATACTATTATGTAATATTATGTTAAGGAGAGTATTGGATTCTAAACCAATTGCGTTATTATGTGGATAAAATGGGATTCTAGATTAAACTTGTTTGATAAAAAAGTGCATAGCAAGCATAAATCTATTTGTAAATTTGGATTCAATGTACACATATTTACCACAATATATGATAATGACTAGTGATGAAGGAATTTATATTAATGTACGTCTATCACTCTCTACCATTTTCAAGGAAGAAGTAATGCAGGTTTAATTGAAAGGGAAGAAGTAATGAAAACCATTGCAAAGCATTTCAGCAAATGATCTCTCAAGTGAGTCAGGTGGAGATTAGGCGGTTTTATAATTTTTTCTTAAATCAGATAAAATCGTCAAATTTCCAATGTGCATAAGCACATATCCGACAAGGATGTTCCACCTCAAAAAACAAATGTCGTTGGACATCTAGTGCATTTCGACATTCATTCGTTGGATTTCCTATGCACATAATCATACTTTCGACAAGGATGTTGAACCTCTAATGAAAATATGATTTAGATATTTGACACGATCTAGGGAGACTTCATGATATTTGCACCTTAATAATGTCGAATATTCAATGAATTGTGGTCAAATTTTCTACGTATTGAGTGTCGAAGATTTGACTAGAAATCAACTACATTGGTAAAAACAGAGTGTAGGTTATTCGACGGGTGTCTGTCGAAAAACCTACATATGTTTTTTATGTCGGATATCTCACGAAATTGCACCAACATTTAAAAAAGATCAACTTTGTCGCATTTTAGATGCATTGTTGTTGAAATTCAGATAAATGGTATGTTGGATTTTGGGTTCAAATATACTAGTGTTTTCGTTGTTCTTTGACTTAATTTAGCCTCTCCCCTGGTCGCTTGGTGTTTTGTCTCGAGTTTTGGGCTTGGGTATGTTACACACGTAGTCACAATGGAGTGATCCACACAAAACCACCATGATAAAGAGTGCAAGACATGGCTACCTCATGTTCTGTGGAAATAATTTTCAACTTGAGCTCTAGCTATATTTGCAAACCCTAAGTCCCTTAAGGATAGGGATTGATTGAACCCACCTTTGGAGGATCTCTTTGATATCATTTATAGGGACTCAACCCCAAACAATCATGGGGATTCCTCTGATTATATGCATTATGGTTTAGTTGTTTATAGTTTAGGGTATAATCCTTATAACACTCGTTTCTTTAGACCTTATTATTTTGATTATGTTTGAGTGTTTTGTCTTGAACCAACCCATTTTTTTACTTTTTTATTTAATTCTCCTAATTACTATTGCATTTGCATAGAAAAACCACCTTTTATATTAATTTTTTTTTTATATCATTAATAGATAAAGATGTCATGTGAAAATATATAATAATATTATTATTAAACTTTATTAAATTATTAATGAAAAAATATTTCATGTAAAAAAATATATTAATATTTGTATTATGTTGTTAATAAATTATCTCACACCAATTACTGGCTCATATCATTGTACCACATTTCTTTTTTTTTAACGGGAATGAGTAGAGATTTGTATTAAAAGCTGTAACCAAATCCAACAACAAAAAAGACATGATGTCCAAAAGATGATAACAACTATCACAACTAGAATACTCCCTTTAAGGAAATGCGAGGAGTAAAATTGTTTCTTTCTCAATCTACTTATATTATTTACATAACTTTCAGGACACGAATAAATCCTAACAAACTGGTTGCATAATAAGACACATAAATAATACATAAGAATTGTCCTATGCTATTTAGAAAACCATTCGACCTTTTTTCTCCATTTTTTTCCATATTTTCTCTCCTTCCTCGGGTGAGAGGAGAGGAAGATAGCTGAAATTGTTTGAAGAACTCAACAACGACAAATTCCACCATATCTTCATGTTTCTTTTTATTGAGGGATTTGGCACAAGAGAGAGAGACAGAGATATTTGCAGGAATCTAAACCTCCTCCCGAGCCTCTAAGATGTGCTCTATGATTCGAGTGTCACTCTTTGATTCTCCTTCTTCACCTCATCCTTGACTTCCTCATCCCCTTATGTATCCTCTTCTTCATATTCCCCTTCTTTTTTGCATCCACAGCTTATTCCTCTCATTGTTATTCAACATCTGTTGTCATCATAGATCCTCCATCTCACTCCTAAATTAACATCTTCTTGTTTTTCCTCATTATTCCCTTTTTGTTCTTCTTCTAAATTCTCCAAAACTTCATACATTTTTGGGACTACTTAGGAGAAACCAACATAGACTCCACATCGTGAGAAGGAACAATATACTTGCAACTGCACTTCCTGCTTTGGACAAGAGAGTCCATATGCTCAGAGCTACTCATTTTTCTCTAAACATGCTTGAAGTTTCCCCATTGAGTATCATCCACTTGTTAATTAGGGAAAGACTGCTTATTGAGCTTAGAACATTTTTGGCAAAGTCTCCATAAGTGTGACAGTGATTGCATTTAAATGGAATTTGTTCATAATCAAGGAATTTTGTATGACACCAACCCTCAATATTGATCATCATAGCTTCTAGTAACCATGTACCCAAATCTACATCCAAAAAAATTTGAGCACAAGAAAACATATTTCCTTTGGGTTTAACTCTATCAATGAATCTTCCAAGCTTATTTTCTATATCCTTAAGAGTGTAGTCATCCCAAAAAAATTAAGGGCAAGTGAGGTAATTTTAACAACACAAGGGAAAATGATATTTCCTCTTCTTGGTTGAAATAAAGGGACCAAAGGGCTAGATACAACCATATGAGACCATAAAGTATGGGCAAGAACAAAGAACTAGGCCTCTTGCATCCTTGGAGGAGAAGAAAAAAAAGATAAAATAATCATGACCTGCAACAAAAATAGAAACTTGGCTCTCAGTTTTTAAAAACCATTGCTCTAAGATCCAAGCTTATCTCTAGGACTTGGCCAGAGACCCATAAATTTCTAAGAAATGAATTTCCCCTAGGTGTTTGACAAATTTCCCATTGAGTGGCTTCGATGGTGTCAAGACTAAATCCATCTACACCCTCTATGAATCTGGCATAAGGAATGAGTCACTCCAAGAGATGATTCATTGTAATTTCAAACATTTTCATAAGATACAGCTTTGGAGAAATCACATCTAAAGAAGTCTAATCGATCAAAGGGCTGAGATCCTATCCATATTTAGGTCGCACGTTGGTGGATCAAGCTCACGAAAACATAAGGTAGTGACTAGGGATACTGCCATGTCCCAAATTTTGCATTCAGTCACAATGGTCTAATCACATTTTCCATATTCATGAGAGTTTGTCAAATTGATTCTAAGGGTCAAATAATGCCAAGGAGGAAAGGAAAATTACTAGTTTCCTAGGTTCGGGGTGGAAGTTTTCGGATTTGGAATAAGGGGGACAATAAATGATGTTTGAACATTAGAATGGCATAACTATTTAATAAAGGAGCTAAATAAATAAATACAAGGTAAAATCAAAGTGGCAATTGATCATGAAGACACATGGAGGATGTGGGACCCACACAAGCTATATTTCCTGCCACATAGCATCCTCCTCTTGTCATTTCGAATCCATAAGAATCCCAAGGGTATTGGGATGAGTTGGAAGGTAAATATACTTTTCGTGAATCAATTGAGGCCAAAATGGAGTGGAAGAGTAACTCCCATGGAAGAGAAAGACTCATTTTGGAGCTAGTGAGACACTTGGACTAGATTCCCTAGCTCTATGACAAAAATGATCAACATGCTATGACACCTATGACACAAATACGATATGAAGTCTGAAATATGACATATATTACATTTCAGGGCTAAAAATAGCTCCAATAGGGAGCTCAAGGGAATTAGGGCAGCTAAGATACTTCCACATGTGATTTGGTGGAAGTGGGAGACTAGGAATTGTTGTACAAGTGGCATTCTTTGGAATCTCTTCCCAACTAGAGTTGGAATGGATATATTGAAATAAATTTGATCCATAGAGATCTTAAAAAATTTATAAATTTCAAGAACAAATAATGAAGGAATCTTTTGATCATTTGAGAAATTTGCATTTGCGAATTGAGAGAGCTAGTGGATGACTAGTTTATTGCCTTAGCCAATTTCGAGGGTGAAAGATTCCCATCCAAGTTGGTGTTTGGAGAGGCCACTCAGGTATTTCATGGAGCTTTAATGGAGTTTGTATTTTCAGGTGTAAGCTACAGGGAATCTCATGGTTCATTCTAGTGCAATGCTTTCTCTCAACCATTTCCAGTTTTTATTGCACATTCTTGCTCATGGAGGGATTGCGCTTTGGGTGAGCTGTTGTACTCTTTGGGAAAGATTATCCTGATCCATTTATGATTTTAATAATTTTAATATGATCTTTTCTTCATTATCATAAATTATCAGGTCTAAATATCAAATGGTTGAATGTAAAAGTGATTATTAATGAGCAAACAATGACCATTTCTCGACTAGATTGATGTATGCCATTGAATGCTAATAATTTAGAGATTATAATGGTAAATTTATGATTTTAATAAGTTTAATATGATATTTTATTCATTCTCATAAATTATCATGTCTAAATACCAAAGGGTTGTATGTAAAAGTGAATATCAATGAGCAAACAATGACCATTTCCCCACTCTATTGTTGTATGATATGGTAATGCTGATTATTTCAAATGGGAGAATGTATATATGATATATTTATGATTATTAAAACTTTCATGTTCAGCACTTCAGCATTTGAAGTCATTTTACTCAGTTTAATTGCATTTGGAGAAGATTTGGTGCCATTTCCCCAAGGGTCGAATTAGTGATTTTGTAGCTGTTTGGGAGAGGGTCATAACAGCATGTATAAACTGAATAATTATTCATATTATAACTTAACAATTTACCTCAAAAATACTATACCTATTTTCATAAATTAGATTGAGTTTGGGACCATTTGAGAAGCCATTTTCAACATTTACCGAGGGGGAATTGGAACCCCAATTGGCTAGTAAAGGCTCCCACTTAGAACAGAATATTAAACAAGTTTTCAGAAGTAATTGGAGGGCCATAAATAATCCCTGAAAACAATATTCCATTCTTAATATCATCCATACACCTTATCAGAATATTTGGGAGCATTTTGGCCAATTTGGAGACCTAGACATCAAAACTAGTCAAAGGTCGAAATAGGGAAAAGAGTGAAAAATTGGTCATTGTAATAAAATTTTGAAAAAGGGACATTAAAGTGGTATCATATCATGATCTTGGCACATGATGTGGTCTGATATTTATGAGGACAAGAATTCAGGGACCACTATTAGATATTGAAACCCAAAAGTGCTTTTGTTGAAGAGGAAAAAAAAGTAGGAGAAGAAGGAATTTTATTTTATATGAAACTATGACTAGGGATGAAAAGGGAACCTCATATGATGGTGAGGAGCATATAAAATTCATGAAACCTATATTTTATGACATAACCAAGAACATGATCCAGCAGGTTATGAAATGATTCGAATTAATGGCTAGCCAACTTAGGGGTAAGCTGGCAGAAGGGGGTAGTAGAAGTTTCAATCATGGAGACACATAATACCATTAATTTTGAATAATTTTATGATTGGTTGAATTAATTTAGGAAAAATAATTCAAATTTGAATTCATTAAGGAATAATCAAAAATACACAAGTATGGAGGATACCAAGGAGCCACCAAGTTCTGTGGGTGGTGAAACAAAAAATAATTACTCCATGACACTCAAGCATTGGTATCAAATTATTGCTTGAAATCTACTTCATTGGATGAAACATCCTTCCTTGAAGACATGGAGAATATTCAAAGAGCAATGTGCCACATCAAACGTAATTTCATGTCTTTGATTTTTTATAGAAACCATTTGTTTGAGCTTAATGAATTGTTCCATGGTGCATACTTGAATAATAATGAGTATAATCATAAGCTCACAATTCAAAATGAGAAACTTCTTGAAAAATTGCAAGATACTTGTTTTTCCTCCTATGTTTCAAATTGTTAAAAGGTATATTGTTTGGAGGATTCTCATGACATGGTGGATCTTGAGAAATGTGGAAATTTGAATGTTCTTGATGTGCTTGAATATTAACTTGAAGAGATAGAAACACTTGATGTGGTGGAAGAGGAACTTGAATTGTCTCTTCATGAAGGTTATGCAATTTTTAAATAAAAGCATGATTCCTCTACATTGGAACCAATCTATGACAAAGGTTTCACACTTTTGAAGGAGTTTCTTGATACTACCCATATGGATCCTTCCCATGATGAAACGTTTGCACTTTTTGATAATTTTGGTGAGTTACTTCATTCTCCTACATCCTACAATTCCATGTTTTCAGCATTAGCCTCAATGAAGTATGGGTGAAAGGGTTCTTTTTTATGGTGCCACATGAGGAGTATGGAACTCCTAGATTTACTTTTTATGATGAAATGGTTGGAGCACATTCTTATTCACATTTTCAACATCATACTTTTTTACTTTATGATGATGCACATCTACATGGATGCACCTATAATATTCATTTGAGTCACTTGAAGACTCATGGTTTTTCTTGCTCAACAGTTCGTTCATTTGATATTGGAGGAACTTCATCCAAAACTAGGGTGAATATATTTATGATTGGAGAAAAATTTTGTTGACAGCCACATACTTTGTTATATATTTATTATTCTCTCATTCATGGATGTATGGGTGAGACTTCTTTGAGTCATTTGAAGTCTCCTTGTTTTTTTTGCTCATTATTTGGTTCAGATTTTAGTGGAGATTCTTCATTCACTTCTTGGATGAAAGAATACATGGCTGAATATTTTGATGGATATCACATCCTTTTGGAGAAACATTATAGGACATGGGATCCTCACCTATGTCATTGTATCATATTTGAATGGTCACTTGAAACTTGTATGCACTTGGAAAATGGTGGTCTACTTACTTGGAGGTATAAGCACTTTCATGATTGTTTGATGAGGCACCTCCTTGATGTACATTTTTATTATGTTGTTATGTACTTTGATGATATATCTTATGTACTCATGCTGTTTGGTATAATTCATACAAGAAAATTGGATCCCATAATTCTCTTTCCTAAGGGTATGGGTTAGAGAGCACTCTTAATTTGTTGGAGTGCAATACAACCAATGGTACCATGGGATAGTTTTTAGTCCCATTGATTTCAATTTTTTTGGGAAACAAGCAGTATGGGAGATGTATTCCCCACTTAATAAAATGATTTTAATCAGAGAAGTGCAGCAGCAAGCATGGTAATTCCTCTATAAAATATTCATGGAATCTCAAAGAATCAAAGTTGGGAAACTTAGTGGCAACTTCAAAGAATCATACAGAAACAAGGTTCTTCAACACCCATGTTTGAAATTGATTGAGGACAAGCAATATTGGGAAGGGAGGATTTGTCATGTCTCAAATTTTGAATTGGGTCACAATGGCCTAATCACATTTTCCATATTCATGAGAGGTTGTCAAATTGATGCTAAGGGTCAAATAATGCCAATGAGGAAAATTACTAGTTTCCTAGGTTGGGGGTGGAAGCTTTGGGATTTGGAATAAGGGGTAAAATAAATGATTTTTGAATATTATAATGACATAAATATTTAATAAAGTAGCTACATAAATAAATACAATGGAAAATCAAAGTGGCAATTGATCATGAAGACACATGGAGGATGTGGGACCCACACAAGCTAGATTTTCTATCCCACATGGCATCCTCCTATTGTCATTTTGAATCCATAAGAATCCCAAGGGTATTTGGATGAGTTGGAAGGTCAATATAATTTTCATGAATCAATTAAGGTTGAATTGTAGTGGAAGAGAAACTCCCATGGAAGAGGAAGAGGCATTTTGGAGCTAGTGAGACACTTGGACTAGATTCCCTAGCTCTATGACAACAATGATGAAGATGCTATGATACCTATGAAAAAAATAAGATATGAAGGATGAAATATGACATATATGAAATTTCATGGCTAAAAATAGCTCCAATCGGGTGCTCAAGGAATTTAGGGAAGCTAAGCTGCTTCCACATGTGATTTGGTGGAACTGGGAGACTAGGAATTGTTGTACAAGTGGCATTCTTTGGAATCTCTTCCCAATTAGAGTTGGAATGCATATCTTGGAAGGAATTAGACCCATATATATCTTGGAAGCTTTATAAATTTAAAGAACAAATAATGAAGGCATATTTTACCATTTGAGAAATTTGCATTTGTGAATTGAGAGAGCTAGTGGATGACTAATTTCTTGCCTTAGCCAATTTCGAGGGTGAAAGATTCCCATCCAAGTGGGTTTTTTGAGAGGAAACTCAGGTATTTCATGGATATTTAATGTATTTTTTATTTTCAGGTATAAGCTACAATTAATCTCGTGGTTCCTGCTAGTGCAACACTTTCTCTCAACCATTTCCAATTTTTATTGCACATTCTTGCTCATGGAGGGATTGCGCTTTGGGTGAGATATTGTACTCTATGGTAGATATTATCCTGATACATTTATGATTGTAATAAGTTTAATATTATATTTTATTCATTCTCATAAATTCTTAGGTATAAATATCAAATGGTTGAATGTAAAAGTGATTATTAATGAGCAAACAATGGCCTTTTCTCCACTAGATTGATGTATGCCATTGAATGTTGATGATTTAGAGATTCTCATGGTACATTTATTATTTTAATAAGTTTAATATTATATTTATTTCATTATTATAAAGTATCAGGTCTAAATACCAAAGGTTTGTATGTAGAAGTGAATATCAATGAGCAAACAATGACCATTTCCCCACTATATTGATGTATGCCATGGTAATGCTAATTATTTCGAATGGGAGAATGTATATATAATATATTTATGATGAAGGGACTGTAATTTATTATTATTACAAGTTTCATGTTATGAAATTCATCATTTTAAGGCATTTTACTCAGTTTAATTGCATTTGGAGAAGATTTGGTGTCATTTCCCCAACAGTCGAATTAGTGGTTTTGTAGCTGTTTGAGAGAGGGCCATAAAATCCCGTATAAACTGAATAATGATGCATATTATACCTTAAAATTTTCCCTTAAACATACTATACCTCCATTCATAAATTGGAGTGGTTTTGGGACCATTTGAGAATCCATTTTCAGAATTTACCTAGGGGGAATTGGAACCCTAATTGGCTAGTAAAGGCTCCCACTTTGACCAAAATAGTAAACACGTTTGTAGAAGTAATTGGAGGGTGATAAATAATAAGTGAAAATAATATTCCAGTATTAATATCATGCATACACATTCTTATAATATTTGGGAGAATTTGGGCCAATTTGGAGACCTAGACATCAAAACTAGTCAAAGGTCGAAATAGGGAAAAAAGTGAAAAATTGGTCAGTGTAATAAAATTTCAAAAAAGGGACATTAAAGTGGTATCATAGAATGATATTGTAACCTGATGTGGTATTATATTTATGAGTACAATAATTCAGGGACCACCATTAGATATTAAAACCCAAAAGTGCTTTTATTGAAGAGGAAAAAAATAGTAGGAGAAGAAGGCATTTTTTTAAGGAAACTCCGAGGGATGAAAAGGAAAACTCATATGATGGTGAGGAGAATATAAAAATAATGAAACCTCTATTTTATGAAATAACCAATAACATGACCCAACATATAATGAAAGGATTCGAATTAATGGCTAGCTAACTTAGGGGTAAGCTGACGGAAGGGGGTAGTAGAAGTTTCCATCATGGAGAGACACATAATACAATTCATTTTGAAGAATTTTATGATTGGTTGAATGAATTTAGGAAAAATAATTAAAATCTGAATTCATTAATGAATAATCAGAAATGCACAAGTATGGAGGAGACCAAGGATCCACCAAGTTCCGTGGGTGGTGAAACAGAAAAATAATTACATTATGAGGATCGAAAGTCACTCCCAAGAGACTCTAAAAAATATGAAGAGACATCACATCAGTATGAAGAAGTTTCTATTGAAAATATTGAATATCATTACAAGACACATTCTACCTTGGAAATGAAACAAAGAGAATCCACTGATGGATGCTTGAACTATGAAGGAGTACCTACTGATGGGTGCTCACACCTCTATGTTGGTGACATAGATATCACTTTTGAAAGTGTTTATGAAAGCAAAAATTCCATTAAACATGAAAATTAATACCTTGTGGTAGTTGAAGAAGAAATAATATCTGCTTCCCCATCACCACTTGAGCTTCATGAAGTTGGTCCAATCAAGAAGGAAGAATATGAGAAGGTTCATTTGCAAGAGCCTAATTTTCTTGAAGGGTCCTTAAAGATGAATGCAAAGAAGATCCAATAGGCCTTTATAATACTCCATGACACTCAAATATTGGTATCAAATTATTGTTGGAAATCTACTTCATTGGATGAAAGATCCTTCCTTGAAGACATCGAGAAGATTCAAAGAGAAACATGGCACACCAAAGGTAATTCAATGTCTTTCATTTTTGATAGAAACCATTTGTTTTAGCTTAATGAATTATTACATGATGCATACTTAAAGAATAATGAGGATAATCATAAGCTCAAAATTCAAAATGAGCAAATTCTTGAAAAGTTGAAAGATACGTGTTTTTCCTCCTATGTTTCAGATTGTCAAATGGTAGATTGTTTGTAGGTTTCTAATGAAATCGTGGATCATGAGAAATGTGGAAATTTGAATGTTCTTGATGTGTTTGAATATGAAATTTAAGAGATACAAACACTTGATGTGGTGGAAGAGGAACTTTAATTGTCTCTTGATGAAGGTTATGCAATTTTTAAATAAGAGCATGATTCCTCTACATTGGAACCAATATATAACAAAGTTTTCACACTTTAGAAGGAGTTGCATGATATTACCCATATGGATCCTTCCCATGATGAAATTTAAGCACTTTTTGATCATTTCAGTGAGTTAGTTCATTCTCCTACATCCTACAATTCCATGTTTTGCAGCATTAGTCTCAATGAAGTATGGGTGAAAGGGTTCTTTTTTATGGTGCCACATGAGGAGTATGGAACTCCTAGATTTACTTTTTATGATGGCATTTTTGGAGAACATTATTATTCACATTTGAATCATAATCCTTTGTTACTTTATGATGATGTAAATCTACATGGATGCACCTATGATATGCATTTCAGTCACTTGAAGACTCATGTTTTTTCTTGCTCAACAGTTCGTTCAGTTGATGTTGGAGGAACTTCATCCAACACTAGGGTGAATATATTTATGATTGGAGAACATTTTTGTTGCCAGACACATACTTTGTTATATCTTTATGATTCTCTCATTCATGGATGTATGGGTAAGACTTATTTGAGTCATTTAAAGTCTCCTTGTTTTTTTGCTCATTATTTGATTCAGATTTTAGTGGAGATTCTTCATTCACTTCTTGGATGAAAGAATACATGGCTGAATATTTTGATGCATATTACATCCTTTTGGAGCAGCATTATAAAACATGGGATCCTCACCTATGTCATTGGAGCATATTTGAATGGTCACTTGAAGCTTGTATGCACTTGGCAAATGGTGGTTTACTTACTTGGAAGTATAAGCACTTTCATGATTTTTTAATGAGGCACCTCCTTGATGTACATTTTTATTATGTTGTTATGTACTTTGATGATATATATTATGTACTCATGATTTTTGGAATAATGCATACAAGAAAATGGGATCCCATAAATCACATTCCTAATGGTATGGGTTAGAGAGCACTCTTAATTGTTAGAGTGCAATACAAGCAATGGTACCATGGGATAGTTTTTAGTCCCATTGATTTCATTTTTTTTTTGAAACAAGCAGTATGGGAGATGGATTCCCCTAAAGTGATTTTAATCAGAGTAGTGCAGCAGCAAGCATGGTGGATCCTCTCTAAAATCTTCATGGAATCTCAAAGACTCAAATTTGGGAAACTCGATGGCAACTTCAAAGAATCATACAGAAAGCGGGTTCTTCAACACCCATGTTTGAAATTGTTTGAGGACAAGAAATATTGGGAAGGGAGGATTTTTAATGTCCCAAATTTTGCATTGGGTCAAAATGTCCTAATCACATTTTCCATATTCATGAGAGTTTGTCAAATTGATGCTAAGGGTTAAACAATGCCAAGGAGGAAAATTAATAGCTTCCTAGGTTGGGGGTGGAAGCTTTGGGATTTGGAATAAGGGGGACAATAAATGATGTTTGAAAATTAGAATGGAGTAAATATTTAATAAATTATCTAAATAAATAAATACAAGGGAAAATCGAAGTGGCAATTGATCATGAATACACATGGACGATGTGGGACCCACACAAGCTAGATTTTATATGCCACATGGCATCCTCCTGTTGTCATTTCGAATCCATAAGAATCCCAAGGGTATTGGGATGAGTTATAAGGTCAATATAATTTTAATGAATCAATTAAGGTCGAATTGGAGTGGAAGAGTAACTCCCATGGAAGAGGAAGAGGCAATTTGGATCTTGTGAGACACTTGGACTAGATTCCCTAGCTCTATGACAACAATGATGAAGATTTTATGACACCTATGACACAAATCAGATAATAAGGATGAAATCTGACATATATGACATGTCAAGGATAAAAATATCTCCAAGAGGGCGCTCAAGGGAGTTAGGGAAGCTAAGATGCTTCCACATGTGATTTGGTGGAAGTGGGAGACTAGGAATTGTTGTAAAAGTGACATTCTTTGGAATCTCTTCCCAACTAGAGTTGGAATGTGTATCTTGGAAGGAATTCGACCCATAGAGAGCTTGGGAACTTTATAAATTTCAATAAAAAATAATTAAGGAATATTTTTATCATTTGAGAAATTTGCATTTGTGAATTGAGAGAGCTAGTGGATGACTAGTTTCTTGCTTTAGCCAATTTCGAGGGTGAAAGATTCCCATCCAAGTTTGTGTTTGGAGAGGAAAGTCAGGTATTTCATGGATATTTAATGTAGTTTGTATTTTTAGGTGTATTCTACAGTGAATCTTGTGGTTCCTTCTAGTGCAACACTTTCTCAAAACGATTTCCAGTTTTTATTGCACATCCTTGCTCATGGAGGGATTGCGCTTTGGGTGAGCTATTGTAATTTTTGGGAGAGATTATATTGATAAAATTCTAATTGAAATAAGTTTAATATGATATTTTATTCATTCTCATAAAGTATCAGGTATAAATATCAAATGGTTGAATGTAAAAGTGGTTATTAATGAGGAAACAATGACCATTTCTCTACTATATTGATGTATGCCATTGAATGTTGATGCTTTCGCATTATCATGGTAAATTTATGATTGTAATAAGTTTAATATGATATTTTATTCGTTCTCATAAAGTCTCAGGTAGAAATACCAAAGGGTTGTATGTAAAAGTGAATATCAATGAGCAAACAATGAACATTTCCCCACTATATTATAGTATGCCATGGTAATGCTGATTATTTCAAATGGGAGAATGTATATATGATATATGTATGATGAATGGACTGTAATTTATGATTATTACAAGTTTCATGTTCATCACTTCAGCATTTGAAGTCATTTTACTCAGTTTAATTGCATTTGGAGAAGATTTGGTGCCATTTACCCAAGGGTTGAATTAGTGATTTTGTAGTTGTTTGGGAAAGGATCATAACAGCATGTATAAACAGAATAATGATGCATATGAGACCTTTAAAATATAACTTAAACATCATATACCTATTTTCATAAATTCGAGTGGGTTTGGGACCATTTGAGAATCCATTTTCAGCATTTACCCAGGGGGAATTGGAACCCCAATTAGCTAGTAAAGGCTCCCACTTTTACCAGAATATTAAATAGGTTTGAAGAAGTAATTGGAGGGTCATAAATCATACCTGAGCATAATATTATAGTATTAATATCATCCATACACCTTATCAGAATATTTGGGAGCATTTGGTCCAATTTGGAGACCTAGACATCAAAACTAGTCAAAGGTCGAAATAGGGAAAAAAGTGAAAAATTGGTCATTGTACTAAAATTTTGAAAAATGGAAATTACAGAAACCATATCCCCAGACACGTTGTGCACAAAAATCCATTCATACATTTTCAAATGATATATTGTTATCATTGTTGTTTATTTAATTGTAACTTCGGAATGTATTCACTTCTATTTCTTATGTATTGTAACCCGATGTTTATTCCAGGATGTATTTGTAATGTACTTGAGTCATTTCATGCCCCAAGGTTCCTATCAGGAGTTTATATAATGTAAAAAATTCATGTCAATTCAAGGTGGGTAACCCTCCTATTGTCTAAGGGTTAAAGTCCTCGCAGTTCCGGGGCACTAGGGTTATTAGACTCACCTAGTGAAGTCGGACCTAGTTGGGTTTAGTCAAGTCAAGAATTAGTATAAATAGAGAGCTAGTCTCTCTATTTATCACACACTCACTCACACTCAGTTGTAGTGAATAACTGAGGAAGAGAAAGACACTGGGGCAAGGAAGAAAGAGGTTACTACTGTCGGGAGATCATCTTATAGTTTTTGGGTTTCACTTTTGGTGTTGATTCTATCTCTGAGGAAGTTGAGGGGTTTTCTCCATTTATGGTTTCCCTGAGGAAAAACATTGTGTTCATTGTATCTTGTGTTTGAGTATTGTGCTTGTTGTTCTCTCAGTTAAAGATCCTAATGTTATGCTAGCTTAACATTAAAAATCTAACATGGAATTAGAGCTAACCTTAGAAGAAGACACTATGCAGCTGCGGGAACTAGGGCTTCCTACTTTGTGGATCTCTCTCCACAAATTTTCATAAAAAGTAGGGTGGATTAACTCTCCTCCCTAGGGTGCATCTTTCTATCGAAGTAGAATCCAATTCTGAGGTTTTTCAGTTTTGGACCTATCACTGCTGCTATAAATTAGGGCTTTTCATAGAAGTGGAATTTTTCAGTGAGCCCAAGACTGGATTGATCTCCTCCAAAAAATCAAAGCTAGGGATCAAGATCAAAGCATTTGGTTGAACAGAACTCTAGAAAAGCAAAACCCTAATCTGCTCCTGAATCAGCATTGCAGGATTTCAACTCCAAATCCAGTTTTGACATCTTGACCTGGTAAGATATAAATATTTTGTATCTCCATTTGAGGTTCTTAGTTAAGATGTCTCATCATACCAAGATTGATGAAAATCTTGAGGGAGCTGATAACTTCCTAGCCTGGAAGTATAGGATCTCCTTGGTCTTGGAAGAAAATGAGTTGGACTCCTACATCCATGAGGAGGTTCCAGTTCTAGAGGGAGATGAGGCAAAACCCTTACATAAGAAGAAGTTGGATATGGAAAAGAGGATCATTGCTGATTCTATCAAGTATCGCCTCATACCACAAGTGTCCTCCCTCAAGACACCTAAATCCATGTTTTATTCCCTAGCCAAATTGTTTGAAGGGAAGAACATCAATCAGAAGATGACTCTAAGGAACTAGTTGAAGAATGTAAAGATCCAGAATGAGGAGACCATCCAATCATACTTCACAAGGGTCTCCCAGATCAAAGAAAAACTGGAAGTAGTAGATGAAGAAGTGGAAAATGCATAAATTGTGATGACAACCTTGAATGGTCTCCCTAGGTCATGGGATTCTTCCATCCAAGGAATATGTGCTAGGAATAAGTTAGTCAAGTTCAATAGACTATTGGAAGAATGTTCACAAGAATAAGCTCGAATAGCAGCTCGAGAAGAAAAGATGGGAAGTGAAGATCAAGCTCTCACAGTACACTCCAGGAAAGGAAGAAGGGAAAATCATCGTCACCAAGGTAAGCATTCTCATTAGAAAAATAATCCTGTAAGAAGGGATCCATCCAAACTTAGATATTATACATGCGATGAAATAGGAAACTTTGCTAGAAATTATCCCATGAATAATAATGGATCCAAGAAGAAGAATAACTCCAAAAGAAGCATCATGCTCACACTATTGAGGATGATGATCCTCCTAGGAAGAAAGTAAAACAAGAAAGTGAAGATGAATATGTTCTGATCTCTGCTCTGACAGGAACTGTCACTCACGGAAGCAAATATTGGCTTATTGACAGTGGGGCTTCCAAACACATGACAGGTTTCAAGGAATCCTTTGAGAAACTATCCGAACATAATTCACCCCATAAGGTGAAACTTGGGGATGACTACCAATATCCCATAAAAGGAAGTGGTGAATCCTCCTACAAGCTAGACTCTGGAAAGTCTATAAAAATGAAGGATGTCTTGTTTGTACCAGGACTAAAGAAGAATCTTCTATCCATATCGGCACTCGATGCAAAAGGCATGAGGGTTTCATTTGTAGATGGCTAAGTCCTCCAATGGACAAGAGGAAAGACTATTGACGATGCAATAGTAATTGGAGAACAAGAAGGAGGATTATACAAATTGAAGGGCCATCCAGAACAAGCCTTGGTCCATGACATAGTAGAGCCAAATGAAATTTGGCACAGAAGTCTTGCACATGTGCATTATAGAGCACTACCACTTGCAAGCAAAGCTATTGAAGGTCATCCAGAAATTCAAGCAAAACATGAATGGGTCTGCAAAGGATGTGCAAAAGAAAAGAATACAAAGAAGACATTTCCAAGTAGTGAGAGCAAGGCAAAAGGAATCTTGGAAATCATCCACTCCGATTTATGCAGACCAGTGTCATCAAGTTCACTAAGTGGGTATGTATGCTATGTTTCTTTTATTGATGACTTTTCTAGAAAGACATGGATTTACTTCATGAAGAACAAAGATGAAGTTTTCAGCAAGTTCAAGGAATTCAAAGCCTTGATCGAGAACCAAACTGAAAATAAGATCAATACCTTTCGATTAGATAATGGTGGAGAATTCACATCAAATGAATTCAAATACTTATGCAAAGAATCAGGGATTAAGAGGGAGTTATCCACTCCATATAATCCACAACAGAATGGGTTTGCAGAAAGGAAGAATAGAACTATCATGGAAGCTGCAAGAGCAATGCTTCATGATCAAGATCTTTTGATGCATATATGGGCAGAAGCTCCTAGAACAGCGGTGTATGTACAGAACCGTACTCCACACAGAGTACTTGAGAACAAGACACCTGAAGAAGTCTTTTCCAGCAAGAAACCAGAAGTCAGCCATCTCAGAATATTCAGTTGTCAAGTGTACATACACATTCCAAAAGAGAAGAGAACAAAACTAGATCCTTCAGGAAAGAAGGGTATATTTGTGGGATACTCTGAAAGCTCGAAGGCTTACAGAATATACTTCCAAGGATTTAAGAATATCGACATCAGCAGTGATGTAACATTTGATGAAGACACGACTTACAACAAATCCAGAAAGAGACCTGCTGAAGAACCTGAAGAAGTAGAAGCACCTTGAATTCATGATACAACCATGAATGAAGAAACTCAAGAAGAAGATCGAGAATTCGAAGAACCACAAAGAGCTATAGATCCACCTAAGGAGAAGAATCCTCACAAGAGGAAACTTTCTTGGGTACGAGAAATTATCCAAGGTGTGAAAAGATATGGGGCTCCAGAGGAGAATCACAGAGAAAGAAAGAGAACCAGATCTTGCTCCGGATATGTAGCTTTACTATGTGACTTTATCAATGAAAAACCTTCCATTTATGAAGAAGCTGCAGAACGAAAAGAATGGAAGGATTCTATGATCGAAGAGTATCAATCGATCATGAAGAACAATGTTTGGGATGTTGTTCCAAGACCAGAAGGGAAGTCGGTTGTAACTTCCAAATGGATCTACAACATCAAGCATGCTGTAGATGGTAGCATAGAGAAATATAAGGCAAGATTTGTTGCTCGTGGTTTCTCACAGAAAGAAGGAATAGATTATGAAGAAACCTTTGCACTTGTAGCTAGATACAGTTCCATCAGATTAGTACTTGATATGGCTATAATGATGAAATGGAAGATACACGAAATGGATGTCAAGACTGCTTTCTTGAATGGTGTAGTGGAAGAGGAAGTGTATGTAGAACAGCCACTACAGATGACAGGGAGTCTCATGTGTGCAGATTGAAGAAATCCCTGTATGGTTTGAAACAAGGACCCAGGACATGGTACGACAGAATTGACAGCTTTCTATCTAGTTTGATCTTTACCAAGAGTAAAGCAAATTCCAACCTTTATTACAAGGTTGAATATGGCAACCCAGTGATGCTCCTACTATATGTAGATGATCTGTCTATGACAGGTATGGATGGGTTGATTTTTGATACAAAGAGAAAGCTTGTTTCCGAGTTTGAAATGAAGGACTTGGGTATGATGCATTATTTTCTAGGCATGGAGGTGTGGCAGAATGCAGATTAAATCTCCCTCGGACAAGGGAAATATGCAGTAGATATCTTGAAGAGGTTTGGGATGATGGACTACAGCGACCATGACCACACCTATGGCATCAAACCTGAAGCTATTGAGTGATGCTTCATCAAAGGCGGTTGATGCTCCGATGTATCGTTAGATGATTGGGTCCTTGATGTATCTGACGAACACGAGACCAGACATTTTCTTTGCTATGAACACCTTGAGCCAGTTCCTGACAGATCTAAGACATGTTCACTTGATTGCTACAAAGCATATTCTGAGGTACCTGAGGGGTACAATTGATTATGGGCTCAAGTATGAGGCGAATCAGAAGATTAACCTAGAGGTTTGTGTTGATTCATGTTGGGCAGGTAGTGCCATCGATAGGAAGAGCACTTCTGGGTCTTGCTTCAGTATGGTATCAGGTGTGATCTCTTGGTTTAGCAGGAAGCAATCCTGTGTGGCATTGAGTATAGCTGAAGTAGAGTATGTCGCAACTTGTTCAGCTAGTTGTGAGGCAGTATGGCTGAGGAAGCTACTGTCTGATTTATTTGATCTCAAGATGGATGCTAATTGTATACATTGTGACAACCATAGTTGCGTGAAGTTGTCAGAGAATCTAGTGTTGCATGACAAGTCAAAGCATATCGAGATCAAGTATCACTATATCAGGGATATGTTGATGTAATTGTAACTTCGGAATGTATTCACCTATGTATCTTATGTCTTGTACCTCGATGTTTATTCCAGGATGTGTCTGTAATGTAATTGAGTCATGTCATGCCCTAATGTTTCGATCGGGAGGATCTATAATGTAAAAAATTCATGTCAAGTCATTATGGGTAACCCTCCTATTGTCTAAGGGTTAAAGTCCTCGCAGTTTCGGGGCACTAGGGTTATTAGACTCACCTAGTGAATTCGGCCCTAGTTGGGTTTAGTCAAGTCAGGAATTAGTATAAATAGAGAACTAGCCTCTCTATTTATCGCACACTCACTTACACTCAGTTGTAGCGCATAGTTGAGGAAGAAGAAGACACTGGGGCTAGGAAGAAAGAGGTTGCTGCTATCGAGAGATCATCTTACTATTTTGGGGTTTTAATTTTGGTGTTGATTCTATCTTTGAGGAGGTTGCGAGGTTTTCTCCATTTATGGTTTCCTCGAGGAAAAACACTGTGTTCATTATTTCTTGTGTTTGATTGTTGTGCTTGTTATTCTCTCAGTTAAAGATCCTAATAATGCTAGCTTAATGTTAAAAATATAACATGGTATCAGAGCTAACCTGAGAAGAAGACACTGTGCAGCTGCGGGAACTAGGGATTCCTACTTTGTGGATCTTCCTCCACATATTTTCAGCAAAAGAAGGTTGGATTAACTCTCCTCCTTAGGGCGCATATTTCTGTCGAAGCAGAATCCAATTATGAGGTTTTTCAGTTTTGGACCCGACACTACTGCCGAAAATTAGGGCTTTCCACAAAAGTGGAATTTTTCAGTGAGCCTAGGATTGGATTGATCTCCTCCCCAAAATCAAAGTTAGGGATCAAATTCAAAGCATTTGGTTGGACATAACTTTGGAAAAGCAAAACCCTAATCTACTCCTGAACCAACACTACAGGGTTTCAGCTCCAAATCCAGATCCGACATCTTGACCTGGTAAGATATAAATCTTTTGTATTTCCATTTGAGGTTCTCAGTTAAGATGTCTCATCATACCAAGCTTGATGAAAATCTCAAGAGAACTGATAACTTATGATCCTGGAAGTATAGGATCTCCCTGGTCCTGGAAGAGAATGAGTTGGACTCCTACATCAATGAGGAGGTTCCAGTTCCAGAGGGAGATGAGGCTAAGGCCTTACATAAGAAGAAGTTGGTTATGGAAAAGAGGATTATTGCTAGTTCAATCAAGGATCACCTCATACCACATGTGTCCTCCATAAAGACACCTAAAGCTATGTTTGATGCCCTAACCAAATTGTTTGAAGGGAAGAACATAAACTGAAAGATGACTCTAAGAAAACAGCTGAAGAATGTAAAGAACCAGAATGCAAAAACCATCCAGTCTTAATTTAAAAGGGTCTCTCAGATCAAGGAACAACTGGAAGCAATAGATGAAGAAGTAGAAAATGTAGACATTGTGATGACCACCTTGAATGGTCTCCCTAGATCATGGGAATCCTTTATTCAAGGGATCTATGCCAGAAAGAAGTTAGTCAAGTTCAGCAGACTATGGGAAGAATGCTCTCAAGAAGAAGCTCAGATAGCAGCTCGAGAAGAAAAGATGGGAAGTGAATATCAAGCTCTCACTTTACAATCCAAGAAATCCAGATCTAGCCACCACAGAAGTAAGTACTCTCATCAAAGGAATAACTCTAGAAATCCTAGAGATTTGTCTAAGTACATTTTCTATACATGTGATTAAAGAGGACATTTTGCTAGAGACTGTCCTAAGAACAAAAGTATCTCTCACAAGAAGAAGGGAAACAAGAGAAGACATCATGCTCATGCTGCAGAGGATGATGAACCTTCCACAAAGAGAAACAAACAAGTCAGTGATGATTCTTCAAGTGATGAAGAATATGTTCTGATTTTTGCTCTCATGGGAACTATCACACATGGCAGTAATGATTGGCTTATAGATAGTGGTGCTTCCAAGCACATGACAGGATTCAAGGAATCCTTTGTGAAATTATCTGAACATGAATCACCTCACAAGGTGAAACTTGGAGATGACTACCAGTATCCAATAAAAGGTAATGGGGAATCCTCTTATAAGCTAGACTTTGGAAAGTCTATCAAGATGAAAGATGTATTGTTTGTACCTAGACTAAAGAAGAACCTCCTCTCAATATCTGCATTAGATGGCCAAGTCCTCATGTGGCCAAAAGGAAAGTCTTTCGATGATGCAGTAGTGATTGGAGAATAAGAAGGAGGACTATACAAATTGAAGGGCCAATCAGAACAAGATTTGGTTCATGACTCGGTAGAACCAAATGAGCTTTGGCATAGAAGGCTTGCACATGTGCATTACAGAGCACTACCTCTTGCAAGCAAAGTGGTTTAAGGTCTCCCATAAATGCAGACAAAACATGAAGGTGTATGCAAAGGATGTGCGAAAGGGAAGAACACAAAGAAGAAATTTCCAAGTAGCAAGAGCAAGGCAAAAGGAATCTTGGAATTCATCCACTCCTATGTATGCAGTCCAATGCCATCCAATTCACTAAGCGGGTATGCATACTATGTTTCTTTTATTGATGATTTTTCTAGGAAGAAATGGATCTACTTCATGACGAATAAATATGAAGTATTCAGCCAGTTCAAGGAATTCAAAGCCTTGATCAAGAACCACACTGAAAAGAAGATCAAGACTTTTCGATCAGATAATGGCAAAGAATTCACATCAAATGAATTCAAAGAGTTGTGCAAAGACTCAAGGATTAAGAGGGAGTTGTCCACTCCTTATAATCCAAAACAGAATGGGATTGCAGAAAGGAAGAATAGAACTATCATGGAAGCTACAAGAGCAATGCTTCATGATCAAGATCTTCCTATGCATCTTTGGGCAGAAGCTGCCAGAACAACGGTGTATGTACATAACCATACTCCACACAGAGTACTCGAGAACAATACTCTTGAAGAATTCTTCTCTAGCAAGAAACCAGAAGTCAACCATCTCAGAACATTCGGTTGTCCTGTGTACATACACATTCTGAAAGAAAATAGGACGAAGTTAGATCCTTCAGGAAAGAAGGGTATATTTGTGGGATATTTTGAAAGCTCAAAGGATTACATAATATACTTCCTAGGGTTCAAGAAGATTGACATTATCAGAGATGTAACATTTGAGGAAGATTCAGCCTACATCAAATCTAGGAAGAAACCGGCTGAAGAACCTGAAGAAACAAGAGAACCTAGAATTCATGATACAATCATGAACGAAGAAATTCAAGAAAAAGATCGAGAACTAGAATAACCTCAAGAACCTGTAGATCCACCTCTAGAGAAGAATCCTGCCGAGGAAACCTGCTTGGGTACATGAAATTATCCAAGGTTAAGAAAGATATGGAGCTTCAGAAGAAACACCCAGAGGAAGAAAGATAGCTAGATCATGTTCTAGTTATGTAGCATTACTATGTGACATTATTGATAAAGAACCTTCCAACTATGAAGAAGCGGCAGAACGGAAAGAGTGGAAGGATGCTATGATCGAAGAGTATCAATCAATCATGAAGAATGATGTTTGGGATGTTGTCCCAAGACCAGAAGGGAAGTCCATTATAACTTCCAAATGGATCTACAAGATCAAGCATGCTGCAGATGGCAGCATCGAGAAACATAAAGCAAAATTCGTGGCTCGTGGTTTCTCCCATAAAGAAGGAATAGATTATGAAGAAACCTTTGCACCTTGTAGCCATATACACTTCCATCGGATAAATAATTGCTCTGGCTGCAGTGATGAAATGGAAGATACACCAGATGTATGTCAAGACTAATTTCTTGAATGGTGTAGTAGAAGAAGAAGTGTATGTGGAGCAGCCACTCAGTTTTGAGACACATGACAGAGAGTCTCATGTGTGTAAATTGAAGAAATCCTTGTACGGTTTGAAACAGGCACCCAAGACATGGTACTATAGAATTGATGGTTTCCTATCCAGTTTGGGCTTTACCAAGATTAAAGCAGATTCCAACCTTTACTACAAGGTTGAAGATGACAATCCAATGATACTCCTACTGTATGTGGATGATCTATTTGTAACAAGTATGGATGGGTTGATTGCTGATACGAAGAGGAAACTTGCTGCCGAGTTTGAAATGAAAGACTTGGGTATGATGCACCATTTCTTAGGCATGGAGTTGTGGCAGAATGTGGATGAAATCTTCCTTGGACAAGGGAAGTATACAGTAGAGATTCTGAAGAGATTTGGAATGATGGAATGCAAGGCCATAACCACACCTATGGCATCGAACCTGAAGCTATTGAGTGATGCTTCATCAAAAGCGGTTGATGCTATGATGTATCGTCAGATGATTGGGTCCTTGATGTACCTGACGAACATGAGACCATATATTTTCTTTGTTGTGAACACCTTGAGCCAGTTCCTGACAGATTCGAGACATGTTCACTTGATTGTTGCAAAGCATATTTTGAGGTACCTGTAGGGTATAGTTGATTATGGGCTCAAGTACAAGGCAAATCAGAAGATTAACCTAGTGGGTTATGTTGATTCAGATTGGGCAAGTAGTGCCATCGATAGGAGGAGCACTTCAGGATGTTGCTTTAGTATGGGATCAGGTGTGATCTCTTGGTTTAGCAGGAATCAATCCTGTGTGGCACTGAGTACAGCTAAAGCAGAGTATGTTGCAGCTTGTTAAGCTAGTTGTGAGGCAGTATGGCTGAGGAAGCTACTGTCTGATTTATTTGATCTCCACATGGATGCTACTTGTATATATTGCAACAACCAGAGTTGTGTAAAGTTGTCAGAGAACCCTGTGTTCCATGATAAGTTGAAGCATATCGAGATCAAGTATCACTATATCAGGGATATGGTGCAGAGAGGAGTAGTGAAGCTCTAGTATGTTGCGATGAAGGAACAGATAGCTGATGTATTGACGAAGCCATGGGCTAGAGTGAAGTTTGAGTACTTCTAGGAGAAGCTTGGTGTTCTCTAGATCGAGGTTCCCTCAAAGGGGAAATGATGAGACCGAGAGCCATTCTGACATGGTGAGAGGATTAGGTTCCTTCCATGGTCAGATGTAAGGGCTGAGCCATTCTGTCATGGTGAGAGGATTAGGTTCCTTCCATGGTCAGATGTAAGGGCTGAGCCATTCTGTCATGGTGAGAGGATTTGGTTCCTTACATGTCAGATATGAGTGCTAAGCCATTATGATGTGACTGTAGGATTGGTCCCTACATGATCAAATGTAAGGGATAAATGCTATTCTTGGAATGGAGGCACCTGGTCAGTTACTAGGAAAACTGAGTCTGGGACTGAGGGCCATTCTGATATGACTGTAGGATGTAGTCTTACATGATCAGATGTGAGTGCATGGCCATTTTGATGTGATTGAGGGAGGTGTTCCCACTTGATCAGATATAAGGGCTGATGCCATTCTCTAGGAGAATGGAGGCACCTGGTAAGTTACCAGCAATCCTTAGTCTGGGACTGAGAGCCCTTTCGATGTTGTGCTTTCGAGCATGGTAGAATGTAAGTGTTAAGCCTTTTTGATGTGGTGCTTTCGAGCATGGTCGACTATAAGTGCTGAGCCTTTTTGATGTTTTGTTTTTGAACATGGTCAGATGTAAGTGCAGATCCTTTCCGATGTGGTGTGTTTGCACATGGTCGGATATAAGAGCAGAGAAATTATAGCGTGATGTGTTTACACATGGTCAGATGTGAGTGCTGGGCCTTTCTGACAAGATGAGGTCAGATGTGAGTGTTTGGCGTGCCTTTCTAACAAGATGAGGTCAGATGTGAGCTGGGTGGGCCATTTTGACTTAGGGTCAGATATAAGTGTTGATGAAGACCTACATGAAGGGTAGGCCTACAACCAACATGAAAAAGGGCTGGCTCTGTAGAACTTCCTGTGACAAGAAGAATCGAGAGATAGCACCGATGATGATGATGATCCAAACTTGATGATGATCCATATCAAGTAATGATCCAGATGCGATGATGATCTAGACTTGATGATGATCTAGATCAAGTGATGATCCAGATTTGATGATGATACAGTGATGATCTAGTGGTTGTGATGATGCAGATCTCGTGATGAAGAAGACTTGAAGACTTGAAGACTTGAAGATGAAGAAGACTTGAAGATGAAGACAACTTGAAGATAAAGACAATTTGAAGATGACGATGCCGAGATGATCCAATCGATACAGAGAAGAAGACCGGTACTAAAAATTGTGTCGAAAGAATACCTTCCTAGTTAAGAGGGAGTGTTGATGTAATTGTAACTTCAAAATGTATTCACCTATGTATCTTATGTCTTGTACCCCGATGTTTATTCTGGGATGTGTCTGTAATGTAATCGAGTCATGTCATTCCCCAATGTTCCGATCGGGAGGATCTATAATGTAAACAAGTCATGTTAAGTCATTGTGGGTAACCCTCCTATTGTCTAAGGGTTAAAGTCCCCGCAGTTCCGGGGCACTAGGGTTATTAGAATCACCTAATGAAGTCGGCCCTAGTTGGGTTTAGTCAAGTCAGGAATTAGTATAAATAGAGAACTAGCCTCTCTATTTATCGCACACTCACTTACACTCAGTTGTAGCGCATAGCTGAGGAAGAAGAAGACACTGGGGCTAGGAAGAAAGAGGTTGCTGCTGTTGGGAGATCATCTTACTATTTTGGAGTTTTAATTTTGGTGATGATTCTATCTCTAAGGAAGTTGTGGGGTTTTCTCCATTTATGGTTTCCCCGAGGAAAAACATTGTGTTCATTGTTTCTTGTGTTTGATTGTTGTGCTTGTTATTCTCTCAGTTGAAGATCCTAATAATGCTAGCTTAATGTTAAAAATCTAACAGGATATGGTGCAGAGGGGGGTAGTGAAGCTCCAGTATGTTTTGACGGAGGAATAGATAGCTGATGTGTTGACGAAGCCATTGGATAGGGTGAAGTTTGAGTACTTCAGGGAGAAGCTTGGTGTTCTCCAGATCGAGGTTTCCTCCAAGGGGAAATGATGAGACCCAGAGCCATTCTAACATGGTGAGAGGATTGGTTCCTTCCATGGTCAGATGTAAAAGGGCTGAGCCATTATTTCATGGTGAGAGGATTGGTTCCTTCCATGTTAGATGTGAGTGATGAGCCATTATGATGTGACTGTAGGATTGGTTCCTACATGATCAGAAGTAAGTGTTGAATGCCATTCTTGGAATGGAGGCACCTGGTCAGTTACCAAGTAGCTCAGTCTGGGACTCAGGGCCATTCTGGTATGACTATAGGATTGGTTCCTATAAGATCAAATGTGAGTGCAAGCCCTTCTGACATTGGTTGTCAGATGTAAGTGCAGAGCCCTTTCGGCATGAAGGATTGGTTCCTTGCATGGTCAAATATAAGTGCTGAGCCTTTCTAACATTGGTTGTCAGATGTAAGTGCAGATCCATTCGGCATGGAGGATTGGTTCCTCGCATGGCCAAGTGTAAGTGCTGAGCCTTTCCGACATTGGTTGACGGATGTGAGTGCTGGGCCTTTCTGATAGGGTTGTGGGAGGTGTTCCCACATGGTCAGATGTGAGTGTTGGGTGTGCCTTTTTGATATGATTATAGGATTGGTTCCTAGATGATCAGATATAAGTGTTGGGCGGGGCATTCTGACTTAGGGTTAGATATAAGTGCTAGAAGAAGACCTACATGGAGGCTAGGCCTACAACCAGTATGAAAATGGGTTGGCTCTGTAGAACTTATTATGACGAGAAGAATCATGAGATAGCACCTATGAAGATACAGTGATGATGCTCCAGAGATGATCCAGATCGAGGGATGATCTAGATCCAGTGATGATGCTCCAGAGATGATCTAGATCCAGTGATGATTCTCCAGAGATGATCTAGATCGAGGGATGATCCAGATCCAGGTGAAGATGACTTGAAGATGAAGATGACTTGAACATAGAGATGACTTGAAGGTGAATATGACGAAGACTCAATGATGATCCAAATGATATAGAGAAGAAGACTTGTGGTGATAAATTGTGTCGAGATAATACCTTCCTAGTTAAGAGGGAGTGTTGATTTAATTGTAACTTCAGAATGTATTCACTTGTATTTCTTATGTATTGTAACCCGATGTTTATTCCGAGACGTATTTGTAATTTACTTGAGTCATGTCATGCCCCGAGGTTCCTGTCGGGAGTTTCTATAATGTAAACAAGTCATTTCAAGTCAAGGTGGGTAACCCTCCTATTGTTTAAGGGTTAAAGTCCCCGCAGTTCCGGGGCACTAGGGTTATTAGACTCACCTAGTGAATTCGGCCCTAGTTGGGTTTAGTCAAGTTGGGAATTAGTATAAATAGAGAGCTAGCCTCTCTATTTATCACACACTCACTCACACTCAGTTGTAGCACATAGTTGAGGAAGAGAAAGACATCGGGGCAAGGAAGAAAGAGGTTACTGCTGTCGGGAGATCATCTTACTGTTTTTGGGTTTCACTTTTGGTGTTGATTCTATCTCTGAGAAAGTTGCATGGTTTTCTCCATTTATGGTTTCCACGAGGAAAAAAACTGTGTTCATTGTCTCTTTTGTTTGATTGTTGTGCTTGTTGTTCTCTCAGTTAAAGATCCTAATGTTATGCTAGCTTAATGTTAAAAATATAACAATTGCATCACATTTCTTACAACACAAACTTTATTTCATATGTGCGTGTGTGTGTGTTTGGTAGTAAAATATATACAAAAACAAACACAAACAACAATAACAATAGAACACAGGGTTTACATGGAAACCCTGTTGTATGCATGTAAAAACATAGGGAAATGACAACTTTTATGTTTTATTATTACTCGAAAAAAGACTTATAGTGCTTTCTTCTATCTCTCTTGTGTTACAATGTTGAGGGTCAATCTCCTTATATACGATACATATGAGGGTTCTATAATGAATTGAAATATACTAGAAGCATCTAGAAAAATTTTCCTTGGAGGCTATGCCCATGCACCCGCCGAGACGCTCAATGCATATGCAATGTGTGGATCTATTCAATAACTCTACTTGAAGGATATTGGAGATCTGAACATTGGCTTCATCTCCTAATATTCTCTCACTTGAATTCAATTTACAAGAAGTTCCTTGCAAATTTTTTTTCCACCCAATGATATTTCCCAATGCTACCTTCATAACATTTTATCAAGCCTGTAGAAGTTTTGAACCATTCAAACTTATATGTCATGAATGGATTTGCAATAATATATACATTATTCTCACCGGTGCCAATTTTATCCAACAAGATCCTATTTTCCACCACATTATTTATGAAATGGTACTTAATATCAATATGCTTCATGTGATCATGAAATGCTATATTATTTACTAAGTGAATAACACTTTGATTATCACTATGAAAAGTGGTGTTCCCTTGCATCATCTCGAATTCATCCATTAGTCTCTCTATCCATATTTCCTCTTTACTTGCTTCAGTTGCTTCCACATATTCAGCCTCAGTGATTGATAATGCCACCATTGGATTCAACCTAGATGTCCAACTTACAGGTCCACCAGAAAGAGTGAAAGTATATCTTCTAGTAGGATTTTTTCTATCTCTTTCTCCATCGAAATCATAATCTCCAAAAAATTTAATTTGTAAATATATTAATATATAGCAAATAGTAGCATCTAAAGTGCCCCTTAAATATTTTCTTATCAACTTCACAACATTCCAACTATCCTTACTAGGATTCGTCATGGACCGGATAACAAATCCCACTAATTGAGCAATACCCAGTCTTGTGCTTATTATGGAAAACATGAGGCTCCCTACTGTTGATGAATATGGTACACAAGACATGCTTATCTTTTATATTTCTATTCTAGGACATTGTTTGGAATACAACCTAAATTGTGCAGGAAGTGGGGTACTAATTGGTTTTGCATTCTATATATTGAAGCACTGGAGAATATTTTTGTATATGAATTTTTACTTCTCCAAATATTCCTATATGTTTTGCGCATGTGTATCTTCATCCCTAGAATTTCATTTGTTTATCCTAAATCCTTCATTTCAATTTTCCTAGTGAAGTAAGCCTTTAGATCAATGATTTTCTTCATGTTGGGGATTGCAACCAACATATCATCAACATACAACAACAAGATAATAAAACCACCATAATCAAACCTCTTATAATGTGCATAATGGTCAACATCACTTCTACTAACCCTTGACTCTTCATGAAGGAGTACATTTTTTGTACAACATCTTTAGCACTTGTTTCAATTTGTACAAAAAATTGTTTATTTTACAAACCAAATTTTATTTTTATCTTTCTTTATATCCCTCAGGATGATCCCTTTAAATTTATTCATCACGATCACCATGTAGGAAAGAAATTATTACATCCAATGGTTCCAAATATAAATGTTGTGCTGCTAAAAGTGCAAGTAAAACCCTTGCACGCATAAGCTTCGAAACTGGAGAGAAGATTTCATTAATATCTATACCTGACTTCTACGCATATCCTTTTTCTACCAAGCGATCTTTATAACACTCCATAAATCTATTATTGTTTTCTTTACTTTATACACCCACTTATTTCCAACAACTTTTCTTCTTGTTGGAAGATCCACTAGTTCCCATGTTTCCTTCTTTTATAATTCTCTCATCTCTTCATCCATGGCTTTCCTCCATTATCTACATTCTCAAATTATCTAGTTTCCCTCCATTTATATGCATTAGTTTTGATTGTTGATATTGTTGTTCTTCATGTTAATCAAAAGTTTCATTTTGATCTTCACTCATTTCTACTTCAACCAGCACAATCTCATGTTTCTATTGTACCTCCTTCCTTTGCATGGATTTTTCATTAAAAATAGCATCTCGATTAAAACTTATCTTATGTTTGGTGGGATCCCATATACCCATTTTTATTATCATAACCAAGAAAAACACATTTCCTTGACTTTGGGTCAAACTTAGACCTGTTTTCTTTAGGCACATGGGCAAATGCATCATAGCCAAAAATATGCAAATGAGTAATTCACTAGTTTACCACAATAAACCTCCAATGGAATATTTCCATCCAACACAATTGTAGGTGATATCTTAATCAGATATGTAGTTGTATTAACAACCTTTTCCCATAATCCATTATCTAAGCCAGATGCACTAAGTATGCTTCTTGCACGTTCTAGGATTATGTGATTCATCCACTTAGCCAAACTATTTTGTTGTGGTGTGTATGCAAGGGTATTCTGGTGCTTAATTCCTTCAAGCATACAAAATTTATCAAACTCCTTGGAGCAATATTCACCTCCATTACCAGATCTGAGACATAAAATATAATTTCTCAAACTTATCTCTACTCATGTCTTGAACTCCTTAAATTTCTCAAATGCTTCTCACACAAAATAAAGTTTTCACACAAGTCTAAATCACTAGACTTAATCCCAAAAATCATACATTAATCATGTAGAAGTTTCAAAAAATTTCACTCATATGTCCAAGTTGTCGATGCCACCACATCGTTGGATCCAAAACATTCCCCAAGTTTGTTGTTGTTGCATGATTTGTCATTGCATCACCACATAAATGATACAAGGTCCCATAACATTCTACGCTTTCTACCATGAGGGATCCTTTATCAATTTTGCGTCAAATGTCACCCAAGATAGTAGAATTACATAGATAATCAACCATCTTAATTGAGAGTAGATTCTTTCATAGAATTGGTGCATGTCGTACATCACACAACTTCCTCTCTCTGTCATCATCCAACTTGATATTAATGTCCCCTCTTCCCACAATTTCTAAAGGATTATCATCACCTAAGTATACCATTCCACCACTATAGGGATGGCATTTGACAAACCAATCTCTATGTGGAGACATGTGGAAATATTCACTTGAGTCCAAAACCCAGATGTTGTTACTAAGATAGAAAGAATCCAAGTTGGTTCTTCTGAATCTAATGTACTAGCTTCAAGTGATGGTTGATTTGTATTTTCATCCTTCCTTTCCTTCTTGAGATACCAACATTCCCTGAGTGCCTTGGTTTCCAACAGTTCCAACACCTCCTTTTATTTCATCCTCTATACTTAGATCTAGACTATGATATCCCTTTTTGACCCATTTCATTAGATCGTCCTCTTACGAATAGGGCTTCATTGGTAGAGGGCTCTAGAGACTTTTTTCACCTCAACTCTTCTCCTAGTAAAGTAGCTACCACATCATAAAATTTCAGAGTTCCAATTGATGAGTTGGTGGTGGTCACCACCATATGATCCTAGGTATCCGAGAGGGGACAAAGTAAATCATCACTACATCCTCATCCTCCACCATTACACTAACAAAGAAGAGTGGTTTATTAGGGAATTAAACTCGTTCAGATGATCTTCTATAGTTGAACCCTCTTTCATTCTCAAATGAAAAAAAAAATGTTTTTCAAGGAAACCTTGATATGAACCAGGGGGGGTGCGGGCGGGGGGGTCATATACAAGGCCCCAAGGGTGGCATAAATGAGGCTATATGGGGTTTAATTTATATGTATTAATGTAAATTATATGGAATAGTGTTCATACCTAATGAAGGAACCACCAATGTTATCAAGACCGAACGAGTCATTGAATCGACAGATCCAAAAAATATGAACCAAACTAGAACTAAAAAAAAACCAGGCTAAAAATCTGATTGACAAAAAACTAGATAAAATGTTCAAATTTTGTAAAAAAAACATATGTATTCATGTGCATCCATATGAATCCAAACCATTATACACAAATATGCAAAGTTTCTCATGTATATAGCAAGTATGGGTGAGTATAGCCAAAATAACACTAAGTGCAATTCATCTCTGAACCAAAATACATCAACACAGAGGCTCTAAATGGACCCTAGAGTCCAAAATAAGCATAGTACTAATCAATAACTATAGTATAGTGTCTACAATATGATCATATGGTACTACTAGAGTAGACTCTAATTGTGCATAGTATACACCCTACAGTTTTGATGAAACCTAATCATCCAAGCATTAAAAAATGTAGAAAAAACTTCACATGACTAATAAGTAATTTTAGTTGAGTGAAGGGTACATTTTTACTAAGTTCATAACAAAGGAGTTAAACAATCAATACCACCAAAATCGAGGTACATAGAGGGGTTGATGTGCTTGATTAAATGTCAATCCCCTACGATCATACATGATATAATTAGGTGGAAACGTTGCAATC
Source organism: Pseudotsuga menziesii (assembly GCA_001517045.1). Classification (NCBI taxonomy): domain Eukaryota; kingdom Viridiplantae; phylum Streptophyta; class Pinopsida; order Pinales; family Pinaceae; genus Pseudotsuga; species Pseudotsuga menziesii. The sequence continues at coordinate 731,453 of LPNX011099649.1, forward strand.
CTAAAACCCTGAATATTGTTAAGTTTGTTGAATTTTGAATTGGATCTAAAATTCTACTTTTTGCATATGAAGTCCAATGAGGTTGGAACCACTCTCAAACATCCTAAAACAATTAATGGTAATGTTAAAAATTTAAGTAAAAGGATAGAAAATGAAAGATAAGGATAATGACACTTTCACTTTAAGAATTTAATATTACCATTTAATGTTATTGATGATTACTAGGGTTAGGTTTTTGTTATTAGTGTAGGCCTTTTTTTAATTGATTTTTTAGGGCCCAAAACCATGGTTGTATAATGTAGTACAAAACTGGTCGGTTAGGTGAAAAAATGTTGGTTCAGTATGAAACCAGCCATTTCTATTTTAGGGTGGTTGTTCAGAAATGGGTAGGTTCCTAAACCAATCGGACCGGCCTGTTTTTCTAGAACTGGACCAGTTTTGATAACACTAGGGACCACATGTGGTCCCTTCATTAGGTCCAACCACTATTACATATAAATTTACATTAATACATATACATCCAACCCATATATGACCCCCCTTAGTCATGTCAAACTTTATTTGTTTTTTTATTTCATCTCGTATAGCTTCCCAAAATTCTCCCAAATGGATTCTACATTCTATTCTTCAACGACATTAAACAAGACATGGTCTATTGGTCAAAGGAAAATTGTAGAAATTACCTTTTCTATCAATATTTATCCAATCCTCATCTATCATGTCACTTGGTTTCTTTGCAACCCCTTTCAAGGATAGGACTTGGTCATTTTGAACCAACAAATACTCCACCTTCAACTTCCATAGGGAGAAATTCCTGTGTTCAAGATTTTCAATCTCGAACTTGGTTGAACCTCTTGTCATTGTTGCATCTCCCACTTGCAAGAAAACCCTAATCCTACAGGTTTTCTAGCTTTGATGCCATATTTTATTAAAATATATAAAAAAAATAAAAACAAACAACAACAATAATAAAACATGATATTTACATCGAAACCCTATTATACGCAGGTAAAACCACGAGGCAATGGAAACTTCGATATTTTAGTATTGCTCAGCAAAAGACTTACAATGATTTCTTCTATATATTTTGTGTTACAATGTTAAGAGTCAGTCCATTTATATACAATTCATATGAGGGTTCCAAGAGAAACCAAAATATACTAGAAGGGTCTACAAATGTTTTCCCTAAGGGCTTCACCCTGCACACCTGACGCAAACATGAAATGCATGGAGCTAGTCAAGAGCTCTACAAGAAGGATATTGGAGATATGGATATTGTATTCATATACTAATAATATGTTTTTACATATGTTGACCATATAGAGAGTATATAACATTAACATTTTCTTCATCTTTAAATATATAAAACCTCACTCCTTCATAGAGGAAATTAAAAGACAAACACAAGAACCCTATTCCAATCGACTAGATTAACTTTGGTGAGCTTGCGGATTTTTGGGAATTCCATGAAAGTGTGCTTGAAAGAGAGAATTAGGCATCTTACAATTTAACAACAAGTGGTTTAAAAATTGTAACCAAGCAGATGGGTGTAGGCATGCTCCATTTTGCAACTTTTTTCCTTACAAAATTGCCAATTCCTAAAGAGGTATAACATATTGCATAGACAACGAAACAGAGTACTAGACACAAAATTACTAAAAATTTCATTACATGATGCACAAAGGGATTAGAGTGAGTTGCATGCTTGGGAAAGGAAAAGTGTGGCACACGTAAAGAACCCATCAACCACCAAGAAGACAATATTTAAGAGAATAAGATCCTAATATATTAACTAGTTAATGTAGAAAATATGATGAAACACGTGGAAATTCACTCTAGAGGTTTTTTACAAACCAAGTTTTATGACTAAATTTGGAAATCCTAGCAAGGTAATGCAATCCTTGTTCTTCATTTTCTTCCTTGATTTAGGTATTATGTTTTTCATTTTTTTCAATCAGTATGTTTTGATTTTTCTATGATCATATTCTACATGATGTTTTGTTTTTGGTATGGTAATATGTACTTGTTGTGGTGTATCTTGTCTACTAAACTAGATAATTCCAATGGAGAAGAAATGAAAAATGTTTCATGTCTTCAATATAAATTTCTTACAAAACACAACAACATGGGTCAATATAGTGAAGAAACTACATATGTATAATGTTCTCCAAGAAATGATGCCTTCATGTAGTGGTATAAGCTAAAGCACCTATCTTGCCACAAAGTATACCTCTTCTCCACATAGTTCTCATATAAGAGGAAGTAACTAAAGTGCATGTATCCAATGACTACCTATAGTTTAACTCACAACATGGTCATCTATTGCTTCATAAACACACTCTTTCTATTTCATGTGCTTCTTCTTAGCATCATTGCTCATAGAATTGATCTATTATTTATACATGGTATCAGAGCAGCAAGGTTGATCAAGTTCTACAGAGTTGAGGAGCACATCCAATCTCCTATCCCTCTTTGAAGAAGAGCTTGTCTAGCTTACAATATTTTCTCCTAGTTTGTTTTGTAGGTTGCAGAGATTTTATTCTTGAGAAAATCAATTCAGAAATATGTATTCTTCATAATATATAATTCTTACTTCCTTCAACTACCAATGAATGGAAATCCAAAATCTCCATTCTATTGCGCAGTAGAGGATTATACAGAGTTACACTAGCTTTGGAGAATGAGCCCAATCCTATGATTGAGAAAGCTAAGTGGAATAATAGGTTGGATGAAGCCTATGGATTGCTTTGCCTCTCTATTTCTCATGATATACTCTTTATCTAGATGGTATTACCACTCCAAACCAAGTATGGACTCAACTAGAGTCTCTCTTTGGAGTTCAAGATGAGCTAAGAGCGCATCAATTGGAGATTGAGTTAGTATCACTGAGTCCAAGCAATTTTGAATCTCTTGAGGGTTTATTCACCAAGTTCAAGTCACTTGTTCTAATTCTCAAGAAATGTGGGATTGAGAAATTAGATGATCAATTATCATTTCCATTCTTTCAAAATTGGGTCCTGATTACTCAGTTTTTGTGTCTACTTTTCATGCTACTAGGCTTGGTGTTCCTAAGTGGAAAATTACTTCTTTAAATTCTTTTCTTGATTCACTAACCAGAAAGATAAATTGATCCATATGGATGTCCTTAATTATTCAAAGGGAAAGTATCATGCTCTCTTGGTTCAAGGAAGCAAGAAATTCAAATCAAAAGAGAAGCAAATTGTGAAGAAGCCAAAGTCAGAAATTGAAGATGAAGATTCTTATGAAAATTTAATGAAGAAAGTTAAGAAGAAAGGGAGCACATCCAAGTGTTCTTATTGCAGAAAGGGTTTCCATTCAGAGAATAATTTTTTAAAGAAGAATATGGAAATCATGTCTCATATTCTTGAGAAGCACAAGATCAAAGTTCCAGATTAACTAGAGAAGCTTGCTGATTCCTCAGAACAATGTCATACTACACAGTTCCAAGGTGATATAACTTATGCTTTGAGTTCCAGAGTTCTCTCCTTTTCTCATGTCTCTGATATATATTTAATATCTGATATATCAGAATCAGAAATATCATATCCTTTCTTTGATGATCCTTCTCCCAGTCTACTAGATTCATCTCCCAAAAATTGTGATTTTTCACTAGATATTGACTTGTCTTTGAGTAGCTCTTCCTCACAAACTTGTATATCTGATTTAGAAGATTGTTTGCAGGCTGATATTCATGTCATGAAACATATAATTCCACCATACATACCATCTACCATACCTTTGAATAATCCAAAGACTATACAAATCCCAAGCTCACTAGTTGATTCCTCATTGGTCTCTTATGCATTGATATTTATCTTACATGGTTTGAAGTCTTTCCTATATTTCATTGGCTGGTTATCCATGTAATTAGTCATATTTGGACTGATATTAAACATGTTTGGATATGTTATAAACACTTATGGTTCAGATCTTATGCCCATCCATCCTTCAGATTTTTACACCTATCAATTTTCCCCAATTGCTCATAATTTTCCTAGTCTATCCCTATATCCTCATGAAGCCACTGAAGCCTTTGTCGTTGATATTCCATATGCTAATATTTATGATATATCAGAGATTTATTAGCCTCATATCAGACCTATACAGGTGCAACATCAGATTGGAAGATTGACATGCGATTCACATCACAATTTTGCAGTTGTTCAGGGAATTGGGTGTGAAATAAATTGTCTTAATTTTTGTGGGAAGGAGTATGCACATATATCTTTTCCATTTCAGATTATGTTTGCATATAAGAGTTTGACAGCAGAAATAATCATTCAGATAAAGCTCCTACTTCATCAGATGATGAGATACAAGGAGTCTCTCCTCTTCCTTCTTGCAGGTTCTACACTCCAGCACATGATCATGGAGTTCATGATTTCTTCAACAAGTTTTTCATCCAGAATCATTTCACTCAGCTCATTCAAGTGAATATAAGGATATGCTGAAGACATATTATTTCAAAATTTTGTGCCTTGTCCCTTCTTGAGGGAGGATTTTCCCCATGTGGTTTTACCTCTTTCCTCACTTTTCTAGACATAATAATTGTTAAAGGGTGACCATAGCCTTGTTGTTGGGCCCTATATGCATCTATATTTTTTGCCATACCATCATAAATTCAGACTTATAGGGGGGTTTTGGAATCTATTAAACCCACTCATAACTTAGGATAAAATAATTAATCATTATTTGATTAATTATTCACCCACTAGCTTAATTAGTTGGCATCCACTTGCACCTTAAAGTCGATACATGCCATCTATATCCTAGGAATTTTTTATTCCTAATTCTAGTTTTATATTGACCACCTTTTGACCATCCAAAATTATTATACAGGACTTCACAGCAAATTCTACTTTATTCTGATTTTTATGCTTTTCCTGCTTTTCTATGGATAAGATAAAAGCTAGTCAACTAGGAAACTGGGAGATTTTGTTTCCAACCCATCCTCCATTAGTTTTTCTCCATTTTCTAGGATTAGCATGTTTTTTCCATCTCCATGAAAACTCACTCATTCTTTTTCCAACTCGTGAGGTCCTTGACAGATTTGGGAAGTGCTTTAGCCACCTATGGGGGTTTGCTATATTTTGGCAAGTCAGCCTTTTTGAGCTTTATAAGTTGTTTCCATACAATTTTATTTTCCTATGAGGGATGTACTATTTATGTACACTATTATTCATCATTATTTAATGGAAGGATACACACCAATATTCATCTTTTCATTCATGTGATTTAGCCTCTTTTCTTCTCTCTAGTTTTCCTGTGTATGCTTGTGAGAATTCTTAGTAGCAAGATCTATTTCCTGTGTTTTTTCTTAGCATCATTGCTCATAGAATTGATCTATTATTTCTACAGTTTGTTCATAAATCATGTCTACTCTCATTTAGTATTTTTCAAGTAGGATTTATTTGTTTATAAACAATTATGTTTACTATTTCTTGTAACTGGACATTCCTCACTTTGCACATTTTTGTGGAGATCAAACTAGACTTAATCCCATTTAGCTTTTACACTTCTTTTGAGATTCATTTTGATACCTCTCCTGCTCCAGTTCCCATTACAGTAAATGCTTACCCTCAAAATAATCAAGGAGAATGGAATTAAGATGATTTAGTTTAATTTATGTACATTTAGTTAGTGTATGTATAGTTTTTCAAAAGTAGTATATTTAGTTGTTGTAAATCCTTCTTGATGTAGTTTTTATCTCAAGTAAAATCAATCTATCTAGATAGAATAGTTCATTGTCATAACATTGTTTATATCCGGACATTTATAGATAATTTGAGACCACTCTGATAAGTTGAATTCTACAAGAGTTTTGACTCTGTTTTTATAAAGCTTTTACAGGAAACATAAGACCTCAACCATCAACTCACTGATTAGGCATCGAAAAAGAGAAAAAAAAAACCTATAGGAAGTAGTTTTGCTGGAAACATAAAGATATTCTTACGGAGGGAAATCATAGAAAGAGAAGAGATCCTGGCAGGAGGTCACGAGGGCCTCATTCCTGACAAAGTTCACAAGAAGTAACCATTAAACCTTCCACTAAGTCACAAAATTTTTAGATGAAACAACTTTTTGGAGGAGCTGAACTTCACTAATTTTGTCAATCTTTCCTAGGTGAAAGCTCTCTTTGCCAATTCAATAGACATAGTAACCCCACAAATTGAAACATCCACAGTATCATCTGCTATTCCTATAGGACCCAATAAAGAGAATGGTTGATCAGAGGAATATCTCTTCTAAAAAAGAACGATGGGACACTCCATTCTCACCTCGAAAGAAACGTTCTAGGTATACTCACTTTAGAAACCAAACTTACATGAAGAAGCAGGAAGAAGAACGAGCAGCAAAGAGCAATATATGTCCAAAATGTGAAGTTAAACATCCCTGACAGGAATGCCCATTAAATAAAACCTCTGCATGTCATATTTTCATAGGGCATCATATTTTACCCCAAGGGGTCCAGATGGATCCTACCAAAATAGAGGTAATCATTGGACTTCCCTCTCCAAAAACTCTTCCTCCTATTGATCTTTCAAAATATTGTGGGTTATCATTACTTGTATATATGTAAATATGTGTATATTTCTTTGAATAAGTAAAAAGTCATTTCTAATCATTTCTTTCCAGAGGACCCTTTTCTATGTTTTCAAGAATAAAATAAATCATCTAACAAATGGTTTTGAAGAAGCATCTATTTTTTTGAACAACTTATTAGGTATTATCTGAAAAAAGAAAGTGCTCTAATAAGACTTTGAAGCTTTTCTTGTATATCATTTTCAAACCATTTATTTTATGATTTTGTTATGCTAGTGTTTTGATTCAAATAAATACATTTTTAATTATTTGAACAGTTGTGTTGAGGCCTGGAAATTCACCGGCGGCAACAGTAAGGGATTCTCCCCAATCAACGTTCCCAACTAGCCCGCTGATTGTTTGGTATAGGGAATCCGTCCGGTTTATGGTCCGGCTACCCTAGGTCAAAGTAACAACAATGGTTTACCGGTTGCGGCCCGGTCCACCGAAATTTGTATTTTGACTTAATGTATGCAATGCATGTGCCTATCTTAATCATGCAGGGTGATAAAGATGCAAGGAACTACACAATGTACTGCGCAGGTTCTTACCTCTCGTCTTATGTTCACAACATCTAAATCACATATGCAACCATGCAGTAAGACAACTAATCATCTAAACACCTAACTACCTATCCCCGGGGAGCCAAAAAATGATTATTAGTGAGTAATGCATTACCTCCATGTATGATAAACACAATTACAGGTAGCTGATATTTATGTTTACAACACATGAACTAGAATATATTCTAACAATCAGATAGCTAACTGTTATATGAAACACAAGCATTACTCTGAGTGAATTTTCCACGAAATAAATCAGAAATCATTCAACAAGACATAGGTCACATAGTTAGAACGATCTCACGATTTATGGAGTACATAAGCTTAAAAATAAAGTAGTTCATCTTTCGGCCATCCATCGCATAACATTTGGAAACTTCACAGCTTTTCTCCAACAGGCAAACTAAAATCTTTATTGCAAAAGGAAGTAGTTCTTCTTACAATAGGTCCTCCAGTATTACTAGGAAAAAGCCCCTCCTTTTTTCTAAGTTTCCTATTCTTATACAAAAAGCTAAAATGGTTGGGCTTCCCAAAGTGACCTTTGGGCTTCCCAACGCTTCCTTTTCTCAAAAAAAAAAAAACCTTTTACAAATTATTAAATTACAATAAAGCTGATCGGTCCCCTCATGAGGAGGGTCCCGCTTGGCTCTCCAAGTATTTCTTCCATGCTGTAGCTTCACTATCGAGCTCTTCAAACGAGCTGGGATCCAAGAATTGGATATTAATATCCAACTTTTCCGCCTTTTTCTTGATGGCCTCGACCCTGGTTGCGTTTAGTCTCACCTGTTCTTCTAGGAGCTGCACACAAACGGCGGTATGGCCTATTTCAATCTTCAGGGTTTGTTCATCAATGGCGCTGATGCCTTGTACTTTGGCTGCTTCCTCCTGTTGCCTCTTCTGCAAAATTTCTATGAATGAGTCATGATCTGGGAACTCATGTAGCCTTTGCTCAGCTTCTACTTGACACTGGTTGTAAATAACTAAGGCTCTCCTGAAAAATTCGGTGCAAAGTCCCTTTGTTTTCTGGACGGTTTTCTTGAAGTCCTCTGTAGTAGTGATAGCGAACTCCATTAAATCATAATCTCGCTGAAGGGTTTGTCTATCCTTGTCTGACAGTCCTGCTGGGACTTCCTCACCTTTCTCAACCCTTGCCATCCTGGTGGTCAATACTTCAAGAATGTCTTGTGACCTATCAACAAAGTAAGAAGCAGTCTCCAGGATCTCTTCTAATCGGTTATCAACCTGGATGATCTGACATCTTTCTTCTTCTAGATCATTTTGCAGATGTAGTACCTTAGCTTTCTGGGCCTGGATGTGTTCTTTGATCGGCTGCAGATCAACCTGCTGTTGTTTAGCTGCTTCTAGTTTCTCTTTTAGTTCTTTAACACATGCAGTATTGGACTGGTATATAATAGCCTGTTGCCCTTCTAGATCTTCTATCTTCGCCTTCATCTGTTCTTTTTCATTCTTCAAGTCTAGAATTTCTTGATGTGCTCTTTCTAGGGCTTCTTGTGTTGTTTCCTGTGCATGTGCTGCTCCCTGGATGGCGTAGATTTCACTCTTTGTAGCCTCCATTTCTCTGAGCACATGATCATACTTTCTTTTCAGTCTATTGCCTTCCTCTCTTTCCCTTCTCAGGGTGTCTTTAAGCTGAGAGGAGGTCTTCTTGGATGATTCTATCTCAATCATCATTCGGTCTATGTTATCCTCCGTAGCGTGTATTGCTTCCTTCCCAGCCCTTATGACAAACCTTGGATCTTTATCTGTCCCGACCATCACAGCTTTATCTGTTATCATTGTACTGGTCATCCCTTCTGCTTCTATCTTTCTCTCAGTTCTCCTCATAATCCTTTTGGTAGCCCTGTCATAGTATACTGTGCTGAAATCAGGGACTTCTTCCCCTTTTTTTTGTGCGAAGGGTACTAACTGAAGCATGGGGGTTGTAGGAGTGATAGTAGTGGGAATTTGAAGGGTTTGTACCCCAAGGATTTCCTCACCCTGGCTCTGCGCTGTTTGCGATTTAGAATCCTGTTGTTGTGTCAACTCTGTTTTCTCAGCTTCCTGTTTTCGAAGCTCTTCGTCCAGCTTTCCCTGGGCTTCCTCAGCTGCTTGCTTAGCAGCTTCCTCTGCTTCTCGGGCTGTTTCCTTTACTCGTTCAGCTGCATCCTGGGCAGCTTTCTTCTTTTCCTCTTCTCCTTTCCGGAGCCACTCTGCAGCCTCTTCTTCTAGCCTTTGGGCCTCTTCTCTTATCCTTTTGGCTGCTTCTTCAGCCTTAGCCTGCTCAGCCTTCTCTTGTTCAGATCCTTTTCCACCTTTCGGTTTGAATCTCTTACTAAGCGCTGTCATGTTCGGGGCCCTTCTGAAAACGGATTCATCATTGTCGAAATGATGGGTGTACTCATAAAATACCTTGTGCTTCTTGCAATGCTCAGCCATTCTTTCATGAGTGTCATTTCGTCTGAAATTCATCTCCCCAAAATGGAACTTCCCTAGTTCCTCTATAAATTCTGGAGCTTGTTTCACATTGGCGAAACTACAACTGCCTAACTTAAATGGTAAGGGTGGATAGACAGCCTTCTTTTTTAGGAATAAGAAATGACCAACTCCATCAATAAACACCTGTCTAACAGCCTCCTTATGGATTATATAATCTGTTGCATACTTGGGCAGCAGATAAGGTGTCCTTG
>LPNX011099688.1:0-95883 GCA_001517045.1 Pseudotsuga menziesii
TCCGTATTCTGGGTTTTTCGAAGGGTTCTTTCCCGTCCAAATACCTAGGGGTGCCCCTGAGTCCTAGCAAATTGAAGCAGTCATCCTGGCTGGAGCTCCTATACAGAATGAAACAAAAACTTTCCCATTGGACTCTAAGGCCCTTGAACATGCCCAGTAGGTTAATCCTGATCAAAGCGGTCCTTCAAGCTATGCCTACCTACCTATTCTCGATCCTGTCAGCGCCGAAATCAGTCCTACGCGAGATTAGACGCATCCAACGTATCTTCCTGTGGGGAGGCCGAGAGGAAAAATCCAAGTTTGCGTTGGTTAGCTGGGACAACGTCTGTAAGCCAAAAATGGCAGGGGGCCTAGGCTTGCGGGATCCGGAAATCATGGCAGATATCCAGGGGGCGAAAATTTGGTGGCGATGGGTCTCTCATGCAGCTGAGCCTTGGGCTCGGCTGTGGACAACCAAATATGGTCAAGATAGGCCTCAACCCCAACTAATTCGCTTTAATGAAGAGCAGCAGGGATCCACTATTTGGAATAAAGCGAGGGCAGGAAGACAAATAATTCAAAGGCATAGCTTTTGGGAGATTAGGGATGGCAAGAGTGCCCGTTTCTGGGAGGACGCCTGGAACCAGTTCCCGCGGCTGTCTGACAACCCTCGCTGGATTCCCATTCAGGATTGGTCGCGGTCGGAGGGACGGTCCCTAGTTCATCACTTCTGGCAGGCCCAAAGCCCAAGCGAGCGAAGGAGTTGGGCCTTCTCGAGAAAACCGGAACGAGTTGATGAGGAGGACTAGCAGGCCTTCCAAGAGGAAATGCGCAGGAGGAGCATCAGACCCACGGCAGGTAAGGATGTGCTGAGATGGGGTTATACGGAAAAAGGGACTTTTAGTATAAGGAAAGCTTATAACCTCCGCATTGGCCATGACGAAGAGGACAAGGACTTATGGGCAAAGATATGGACGCTCAATTTATGGCCTAAGGTCGCCACTTTTGCCTGGCTTACTGTTAAAGGCCGCATCCTCACAAGCGAGAATCTAAGGAAAAGGGGAATTCATGGCCCATCCCGCTGCTGCCTTTGTTCGCAGGCGGAGGAAACCACTAATCACCTCCTGGATAGCTGTCCGTTCGCTGCGGCCATCTGGGACAAGGGAGCTGAAGGTTTCAGAAGAAGTGATAGGAAACGTGCCCAGCCGGCTAGAACGCTAACCGAGTGGAACCCAAAGATGTTCAAAAACAGAATTATCAGGACCATCTGGAATGCATTACCTGGAATGATCATGTGGTGTATTTGGAAAGAGAGGAACGGTCGAATTTTCCGGGGCGAAAGCTCCAATCCAGACAAGGTGTGGCAGACAGTGCGGGCGAACCTTCTGGCCTCTGTTAAAAGTATGCAATGGCATGACGAGGACAAATTAATTCCTGCAGATGAAATCCAAGTCGGAGAATTCTGGAGCCTGAATAAACTTCAATTGGACGAACTCCGGATGCGCCCAAAGCCCCTCCAGCCAGACAGCCCAAAATTCTGGTCTCCTCCATCTCCCTTGGTTTTCAAGCTAAATTTTGACGGGGCGTCTAGGGGAAACCCGGGACCAGCTGGTTTTGGGGGCCTGTGTAGAGACGCAGGTGGTAAGATTCTCTTTGTCTTTCTGGGGGCGATCGGTCATGACTCCAACAACTCGGCAGAACTTGAAGGGTTGCTCGAAGGTATGCACTGCTTGGTTCGTAGCAACAGTTTCCCGGCGATAATAGAAGGTGACTCCCGGATCCTGATCCAGAAGGCCCGTCGGCTAGCCTATGGACGAGTCATCGGACAGGTGGCGACCAGCTGGAGGCTGGCTAGCCGTCTGGCAGAACTTCGAAGCCTGATCCACAACCACCCCGCGGTTTCCTTTTCTCACGTCCGTCGGGATGCCAACAGGGTGGCAGATCAGCTAGCGAACGCAGGGGTCGAAGGGGAGCTGGGCACCCAATGGGGCCCTCTGGAGACTTTTGAAGGCGCAGAATGGATTAATAACTGCCGACAGTTGGCAGCGCGAGATCAACAGGGCGGTACTCCTCTCACACGCACCCGCGACGTGGAAGGCATGGATGTCAGTCGGCGCGAGCACGCCACGACGATCAATCACCACGATGAAGGCTAGCATTAATAAGGATAGCTATCAAGGACAGAGGTGGCTGTCTTGGAGCATTTACTCTAACCTCCAAATCGTTAGCGGGGAAATGATTGCGGAGAGGAGGGACAGGATTTTTGACAAGGCAATCCTCCCATCCAGATTGCCCCCTATGGGGAAAGGTACGAAGGTACGTTTTCGCGTCAGGATAATGACGATGAACGGGTTCAAGCCAGATGAGTCCATAATGCCTCCCCCCCCTTTTTATTATCCGCTCGGCTGGCCATCCTCCCATCGTTCCTCTGCTCTGTTCTCCTCCTTTTGCTTTCTCTCCTGGTTTCCCAAGAGGCTTCTTGTCCAAATCCAGAAAGGAATCACGAGTCGTGACTGTCGGGGTGCTCGCAAGCTTTTCATTCTCCAGTTGCAAATGGCTCCGCGAGGGCAATTGGTGAAGGGCAAAGCCCGTGCGGACCCCGAGCAGGCGGCAAGTGCTGTGAATCACCATCGAAGGAAGACCCGAGCCCAGCTTCAGGCCCAAGAGGAAGCAGAAATATTTAAGGACAACATCCCCCTGACAATTCGTCGTGAGGTGGAAGCTATTGCAGAGGATCTCTGGACCTCTGTGCGAAGCATGCCCAAAGACGAGCTTCGACGCGAGGTGGCGGATTGGGTCCTGGACCCTGGCTCCACTGCGGGTCGGGCAGCGGCCTATGATCGTTTGTTAATGCAATACTGGGTGAACATGAAACTTGTGGGACACTCTTTCATGGAACGGGAAGCGAAATCCGCCGGAGATGAGGAACCAGTTCGGGCGTGGAAGCTTCATAATGGGGAGTGCCACCTTATTCATCAGAAGATAGATATTCTGGCCTCTCGCCTAGGCGTCTCCTTCTATGCTGCAGGAAAGGCTCCTGAGGAGAGGGCTCGCCCTAGAGCGTGTTGCGACCAATGTGGAAAAAAGAAAAGACGGGCCTCTTCTCCTGCAGCAGAGCCTACCCCTTCGGGAGCGTCTCCTGTCCCTGCCCAGGCTTTGCGATCCGGCTTACCTTCGGCGTTCCAGAAATTTGACTAAGGGTGGTGACCGGAAGATCGTCTTCGCAGCTGTCTCATCATTTTCCTGGTTCGGGTATGCATTGGTCAACTTCTGTGGTAGTCCTGCTCTTTCGGCTCATAGGGTCTTCTGTTTTTGTGTTTTGCCCGTCTGGAAGGTCGGGCCTGCGTGCCCTCTTGATCAGGAAATTTTAGGTGGTCATAGGGATTTTTGTTTTTAAAAGAACAGTGCATAGGAGGCCCTGCAGGATTTTTTGAGTCTGAATATGTAATTGATTGTACTCTGTATATGATCGGCACCAGTGCTAGAGGCACGTACAGCCCGGCAGGGACTCTCTAGGAGTTAGGGGCTGCTATTTCTGTGTATGGACGCTTTGTAACCCCTCTGTTTTCATAATATGATGTTTTTATTTACAAAAAAAAAAACTATAGGGGGTATGAGGGTAATAACTACAAAAGTTTTAAACCGCAGAATTCTGCAGTAAAAGAACCTCCTACTATTCTTAACAAGAACCCTTAAAATGTTGGGAGTGTGGAGGGCCACATTACTTTAAATATTACCCAGTAAGAAAGAATAATTTTAATGTTCATTCCATCCAAGAAGCAGTTACAGTTGGGGACATGGCGAGGAGCATACCTAGAATTTACGCTACATTGGAAAATTGACAAACGGAGCATCAAAGTTCTATGGTTGAAATCGAAGGTATGATAAACAGTCAACCTATTTCTATTTTGATTGATCCAGGTGCAATCTTGAGTTATATATCACCGAGAATAGTTTAATTATGTAAATTAGTACCAGAAAATTTTGATAAGTTGTGCTAGTACAATTAGCCACTGGTACAAAACATAAAGTTACTAGTCTTGTTAAGAATTGTAAATTGATGATGCATGATTTCATTATACGTGTTGCTTTAAATATTCTTCGTTTAGGTTCCTATGATCTGTTAATAGGAATGGATTGGCTATCAAGTCACAAATTAATGTTAAACTATTTCGACAAAACCTTTACATGTACTGACAATAATGAAAACACTGTAAAAGTAAAATGGATTCTTAAGAAGGTTACAATCAGATAAATATTTGCGTTACAAATGAAAGGATCAGTAAGAAAAGGATGTAAAGTGCGTTCTTTATTTATATTGAATGATAATGAAAATGACAATAAACTTAAACTTAAGGACATACCAGTCTTGAAGGAGTTTGAATACTCTTTCTGGAAGAAGTCAATGGACTTCCTCCAAAAAGAGGCATTGACTTCACAATCGATCTGATACCCGTAGCGGTACCAGCATCGAAAGCTCCTTACCAAATGAGTGTAATAGAACTTACAGAGCTCAAATATCAACTACAAGAATTAATCGATAAAAATTATTTTTGACCTAGTGTCTCTCCCTGGGGAGCACCGGTATTATTTGTGAAAAAGAAGGACGAAACCTTAAGATTATGCATAAATTAGGGACAGTTACCCGCTACCACGGATAGATGATCTATTCGATCAATTCCGCGGAGAAACTATCTTTTCAAATATAGACTTAAGGTATGGCTATCATCAAGTACGAATAAAATATGAGGATATCTTTAAAACCACATACAGGACTTGTTATGGTCACTACGAGTTTTCTGTAATGCCTTTTGGGTTGAAGAACATACCTGTTGCATTCATGCGTTTAATGAACAACATCCTAAGTAACTACCTATATAATTTTGTGGTTGTATTCATAGACGACATACTAATCTACTCTAAGAATGAACAAGAACATAAGGAACATTTAAAGATAATTCTGCAAATACTAAAAGAACAACAACTTTACGCAAAGTTCAGTAGATGTGATTTCTTTAAATATAGGATTCAACACCTTGGACATGTAGTGTCCAAGGATGGAATCTCTATCGATCCCAACAAAATAAAGGCTATCATTGAATGGTCGGTTCCTAAAAATGTAACCGACATCATATCATTTATGGGGATTACCAGATACTACCGGAAGTTCATCGAAGGATTTTCTAAGATTTCCTACCCCATAAATTCATTACAAAAGAAAGGTAAAAAGTTTGAATGGACTGATAAATGCATGGAAATATTTAACAAACTAAAGCATCTACTAACTACTGCCCCGATCCTAAATATTGTTGATTTGTTCAAGGACTTCATCATATGTACCAAGGTTTGCAAGGAAGGGCTAGGCAGCGTTTTAATACAAGAAAACTGTGTCATGGCATATGAATCTAGGAAATTAAAAGATCATGAGAAGAACTATGCAATGCATGATTTAGAACTTACTGCCATAGGTCACGCCTTAAAAATGTGGCGACATTACCTAATTGGAAGGAAATTCCATCTTATGTCAGATAACATAAGTCTTAAAAATTTATTTGATCAATAGAATTTAAATGCGAGACAGGACAGATGGTTGTCCTTTTTAAGCGAATATGATTTTGAAATCAAACACATAAAAGGAAAATAAAACAAGGTGGCAAATGCTCTAAGTCATCATGTAAATTTACTGTTTGCAAGCAACAACTACGAGTCTGGTCTGGAAAATCAAATCCTAAGCGCTGAAAATTATGATAGAGAATATCATATTTTAAAAGAAAAAGACTTCTAAAAATGAACAAAATCAAGTAAAAACAAATTTTAGCCTTAATAAACAAGGACTGCTACTACATAAAAACAGACTGTACATACCAAACATAACATAAATTAAACTTACAGTTATGAATGAGCTCCATAAACAACTGTATTCAGGGCACCCTAGATACCTGAAAATGATCACCATGATAAAAAAAGATTTCTTTTGGCCAAACATGAAGAAAGAAGTGGCAGAATACTTAGCTCGTTGTCTATAATGTCAGCAATTTAAGGCAAAACATCAACCTCTAGCAGGATTGCTGCAACCGCTACCCATTCTGAAATGGAAGTGGGAAACAATTAGTATGGATTTTGTAACAGGCCTACCGAATAATTTTCGACAGCATGATTCAATCATGGTCGTAGTCAACAAATTAAGTAAGGATGCTCATTTTATTCCTATTAGATATACATATAAAGTTGTTAACATTGCATATATTTTCATGAAAGAAATATTCAGGTTACATGGTGTACCGAAAGTAATAGTCTCAGATAGAGATGAAAAATTTACAGGTAACTTTTGGAAAGCTTTGTTTAAAGGTTTAGGAACACAGTTGAATTTCAGTACTGTATATCATCCCCAAATGGATGGGCATACTAAAAGAGTAAATCAAGTCTTAGAGGACATGCTAAGAATGTATGTCATGGAAAAACCAGGTAAGTGGGAAGACTACCTACACTTAGTAGAATTTGCTTATAATAATAATTTTCAAGCTTCTGCAGGTATGAGTCCTTTTGAAATATTATATGGACACAATTGTACTACTCCAATTTCCTGGAGAATTCCAGTTGATACATTAATGCTAGGAACTGATTTATTAAAAGATATGGAACTATTTGTGAAATAGGTACAACAAAACTTAAAGGTTTCCCAAGACAGGCATAAAAGTTATGTTGATTTAAAAAGAACTCCTAGAGAGTTCTAGGTGGGTGATCATGTGTATATAAAGGTAAAGCCCAAGAAAAGTTCCTTAATGTTGGGAAAGTATTAAAAATTGGCACCTAGATATTACGGGCCATTTGAAATTTTAGCTAAAGTAGGGTTGCTTGTGTACTAGTTAGCCCTACCACCCAATATTAAAGTGCATGATGTGTTTCACGTTTCTATTTTAAAAAGATAGGTTTATGATGTTTCTCATGTGATTGATTGGAATGTAATCCAGGTGGAACCCGAAGGAGAGTTCCAAGTGGGACCGGAGCGCATTCTCGACAGGAGAGAACTTTTACTCCGGAACTGTACCATCAGACAAGTCAAGGTGAAATGGAAGCACCTTAGTCCAGAAGAAGCTACTTGGGAGCTGGAAAGTAATATGCGTGAGACATATCCAGACTTATTCCAAGAAGATGAAATGGAATAATAGAAAAAAATTCTTATAACACTATGGACAATGTTATCCTTTAATGGGAGGTGTATGTAATACACCATGAATTAATAATTTATTATTAATTCTACTAAAAAAACTTTAACTATTTTTTTATTATTTTATTATTTTTTGACAGAAAAGTCAAGAATAAAACATTTTGTAATAAAACATTTTTTATTTAATAAAATATGTTGAAGAGGAACAAAAGTGGATATATTTTTTAAAGAGTGTTTGATGACCCACAAGAGGAAAATACATGTGGTTGAAACCACTGAGTGAGAACTCAAGATGCAGGAGGCGTTATCCCCAAAAATCAAGTCACAACTCCTAGTTGAGTGCTTAAGAGGAGGCTCATAAATGACCAAGCCATAGGAAAAATACTATATATTAGTATTTCCATGCGCAACAAGAGGCTAGCATTGGACATGGATTGAATCTGTGAATGAAAGAGATGGTGCATTGAAGGATTTTGCTCTTGTGGTTCTGTGAACAAGCTCAGGGGTTTTGGAGAAAGTAACTTGGATGCTCTTGGAGTTGGTTGGGAGGAACAACTTCTCCACTTTTGTTTTCCCATCATTGGTGCCAGGTTCATAATCTATGTTTTTAAATGCTGTAGAATGTGTTTTAAATTCTAGATATGAAGAAGATTAATGTAGGACCTAGTCTGTATCAGTTAGTCTAATGATTCAATGATTAAATGTTAAGTAGAAGCTCCAAGAATTATAGGATTAAAACACGTATAACGAGATTGAGAATTTCAAGTTTGAGTTGAAAATTAAATTCTGTACATAAAAGAAGAGGAATCATATATTTCTAATTGGTATTGTGTATTTCTAAATTGAACCTCTATTTCTTGTTTGTATCGATTATTTCCAAAATATTCCTTAGTCTGTATTTATGAAACTAAATGTAGGCTTAATCCCTAATCATGCTAGAATTCATATATTTTTATCAGATTTAAACCACAGTAAAGATTCCATAAAAACTTATAAGTATATACACATAAAGTATCATCCAAATTCTTACACAAATAGAAGTATTAGGATATAATCTTTTTTTATATAGTATAGATCTATATAATTTAATATATACGAAAGGATTTCACTTTAATAAATTTAACATTATAAAAACTATAGGATTCCAATTAAAATATTCTAGCAGAATAAAGATTTCATAAACAATCATGAAATTCTAAGCTAAATAATTCATGGATTTAAAAGCATATAGTTTTCAGTAAATAACACTACTGGATCGAGGATCTGTAGGTTTTATTTTCCATTTATAGGATCCGAAGTAACTAAGGGACTGTTTAAACTGCAAATCTATAGTAATCCAACTAAGAGACTATATAAACCATAGATTTATAGTAATTTAACTATGAAATCACTTAGATAATATGTTCTATATTTTGTGAAAACAAACATATGGATCGAAGATCCTAATTAGCAATATTCTATCACAAAACATGCGGAAGATAGTTAAAATTAAATCAAATCTAATCTAATACTTCCACCGATGGGTGTGCTAGCTGTTACAACTACTTTCACGACATCAAAATCCCAGTCACGAAGTAAGTCTTTTTTCCCTAATAGACCCAAGGCTATCGTAATAACCGAGTCTTAAACAAATATTTTTAACTAGTGCATAAGAAATTACAGACCCTAAGGGTTGTATTATTTTAATTTAATAAAACAAAATAAATATAGGGTCGTAAGTCGACATCATGGATACCCCAATCTACACAAAGGCAAAGCCTCGCTAGAGTATTCATCAAATCACTATTAAAACCATAGAATTTTATTATGCCATTAACATAGAAATACATTGCAAGCATCGTTCTACATTATGCCAATAACCTTTAAATACTTTTCAATGAAGGTATAACCATATGACTTGAACCATAACCATCGTGGACTAAAAGTAAGTGCACCATAAGTCAAAACATGCAGTCTTGTGCCAAGTATTAAGTCATAAATCCTCACTCTTTATTCATATAAGAAGGGGTCATCATATGGAGGAACCATATGCTTTACAAACCCTAAGCACCTTACGCTTAAGGGGAGATCACCACATACCATAGCATAGGCTATAGAAAGGCAAAGTCCTTTATTTATAACTAAGTCAACCAACGTATTACATAAGGGATGGGGTCAAGACTATGGATAGTCTCCCCAATGCCTTAAAGGCTAGTTTCAACCTTATAAGAAAAAAATAAAACAATAAAGAACAGGTATAAACAAAATACATCACCTACGTAGACATGGTTGGAGGTTCCAGGAGGAGCTATCCATTGTAACCTTTCAGCAGTACCTGTCGTAACCAAACATGATAAAGATATTAAAATGGCATAAGTAAAAACATAGAAAAAATGCTAAGGAAATATGGAAGTAATGCATGTGATTTTTTTTATTTACGATTTTTAGGTGTGTTACATAAGTCACAAGGTCGAGACTAAACTTTTTTGTACTTTCTTCAAACTTGATTACTCTCTACAACCTATATTTAATGACACCCAAGGAATTATTCGAAAAGAAAATCAAGGAACAAATGAAAGATTTGTTAAACAACAATTAGAGTTTCCTTTAACTGTTAACAAAAATATACATGTCTAACTTTTTGGTCTTAAAGACCGAGCCTTCAAGAAGAGGAATTCTCTTATTCTTTTGTGGCATTTGTCAAGATTTCTAGCCACCCCATCCAACTCAAAATAGTCAAGGATAAGCATCCAAATGAGACATGTCCATTTCAAGACAAACAAATTTCCCTTGTATTCATGGAGTTTGAGCTTAACCCTAAACCACATTGAACATAAGGGAAACAACCAAAACAAAGTGTAGGCAAATAAGTATTGAGAGTAAAATAACATAGTAAAGCCAATACTTGGGGTTTAGGTTTTCTTTGAACACTAGATTTACTCTATTCCCTAAGAGCCATATTACAAATCCTATGAATATGAATATTACAAATTGTATAGGAGGGAAACATCATATTACAAATCCCTATAAATCGTATAGGAGGGAAACATCATATAAATCCCTATAGGAGGGAAACATCATATAAATGGTATAGGAGGGAAACACCATATAAATCTCTATAAATTGTGACATATAATGCCACAAACATAATTCCAAACCACATTGAACATAACGAAAAGAATCAAAACTAAGTGTTGAAAGATAAACATTGAGAGAAAAATACCAAAGTAAAGCCACTACTTGGGCTCTAGGTTTTCCTCTAATGTCTAGATTTCCTCAATTCCCTAATAGCCATATTGCAAATCTTGTGAATGCAAACAATGCACCTAGTATGCACCACATGTCTGAAGTAAAAGGCAAGATGAACACCCAAGTGTTATTTTCTTCGTTTATCTCGATAAAAACTAACATGTTACAATGTCAATAAAGACATCAACGATAATTTCAACATTTTTATTTAATAAAAATTAAATACACTTCTTAACTCACAATCATTTTTATAGCTAAAAAAACCTACCAAAACTAACATTAACTTTGAACATTTATAAGGTAAATTAAATCCAAAACATTACAAAAACCATTTTAAAAAGTTTAATAAAATATCAAAAAATTAATATAAAAAACCATCCCTTGAGCCCAGCAAAACATTAAAAAAATAATAATAATAAAATATGAACAAATTAATATGAAAAAGTCATCCCTACACGTTCATCCAAAACATTATAAAAACCATATAAAAAATAATAAAGTATCAAGGAAATAATATGAAAAAATTAAAATAAAAAATAAAAAAAAACCATTAAAATATATAAAAATAAAGTATTAACGAATTATTATGAAAAAGTCATCACTGCATATCCATCCGAAACATTTAAAAAGCCATAAGGAATATGATAAATTACAAACGAGTTATTATGAAAAAGTCATCACTACATGTCCAAAAGATTAAACAAATCATGTAAAGAATTAAACAAATCATGTAAAGAAATGATAAATTAGGCATGAATTAATATTAAAAATGTCATCTCAACATGTCCAAAACATCAAAAAAATTGATAAATTAATTACAATGAATTAATATGAAAAAGTATTTTGTGGCATTTGTCAAGATTTCCAGCCACCCCTATCCAACTCAAGATAGTCAAGGATAAGCATCCAAATGAGACATGTCCAATGCAAGACAAACAAATTTCCCTTGCATTCATGGAGTCTGAGCTTAACCTTGAACCACATTGAGTAAAAGGAAAAGAACCAAAACAAAGTGTAGGCAGATAAGTATTGAGAGTAAAATAACAGAGTAAAGCCACTACGTGGGATTTAGGTTTTCTTTGAACACTAGATTTACTCTATTCCCTAAGAGCCATATAGAGTAAAAGGTAAGATGAACACAGAGGATTTATTTCATTCATTTACCTTGATAGGAACTACCATGTTACAATTTCAATGGGAATAACATTGATAATAACTAAGCTAGACAATAACATTTACTTTAAAATCCAATTCCAGGGCTCTAGAATCGGTGTAATCATTTTTTTCTAACCACTTGGCATCAATCTCTTGCATTTCATTGTCCTCTAAAAGAGAAAAAAATTGCCCTAGATGTATCAAATATTAGGAGAGATCCCTCGGGAAATACATGTACATAAGTCATTAGAAGTCATTAGAGTGAGATACTAGCCATCGAAGGAATGAAACTTGGAGTTTGGACAAATTATTGAGGATATGGAGGAACTTGCAAAATCAAAGTTCTTGGTCTTGTATATGCAACCAATTTTTGTGCATCTGCACAATGTAGCTAGAAAAATATGTCTATATAGAATGTCGTAAAAAATTATAGTAACTCCTGTTGTGGGGCCCTTTTTGAGAGTATCTGCAGGTTCTTTTGGTGGTAAATGTGTTTAAAGATTTTCTTTATCTATGCCCAAGTCCATGCACATGTATTCACTAACAAACGGACCATTTTGATAGCCAACTGCTACTCTACTAGTGCTAAGAGACTTGATGTATGTAACAGTGGGACTTGGATGTTCCATTGTCACACATATATGCCAAACTCGAAGTGTAGCTTGATGTCAAAATAAGAAGTACAAAAGCTAGATTATAAAAAGCTAGATTATAACCATCAATTGGTACAAATTGGTCTCTAACTTGGGCCCTATAATATATGAAGGAAACATCATATAAATCCCTATAAATGGTGACATATAAGGCCACAAACTTAATTTCAAACCATGTTGAACATAACGAAAAGAACCAAAACTAAGTGTTGACAGATAAACATTGAGAGAAAAATCCCAAAGAAAAGCCACTACTTGGGCTCTAGGTTTTTCTCTAATGTCTAGATTTCCTCAATTCCCTAAAAGCCATATTGCAAATCTTGTCAATGCAAACAATGCACGTGGTATGCACCACATGTAAAAGGCAAGATAAACACCCAAGTGTTATTTTCTTCATTTATCTCGATAAAAACTAACACTTTACAAAACGATAATTCCAACATTTTTATTTAATAAAAAATAAATACGCTTCTTACCTCACATTAATTCTTAGAACTAAGAGGCCTACCAAAACTAAGATCATCTTTGAACACTTATAAGGTAAAATTGAATCCAAAAAATTTAAAAAAAAAACATTTTAAAAAGTTTGATAAATGCCAATAAATAAATATGAAAAAGCCATCACTTAATGTCCATCAAAACATTAATAAAAAAAAACATAAAATAATTAAGAATTAATAAAATATGAACAAATTAATATGAAAAAGTCATCCTACACGTTCATCCAAAACATTATAAAAGCCATATAAAAAATTTAATAAAGTATCAAGGAAATAATATGAAAAAATCATTACTCAAAAAATTATATAAAAAAATTAGAAAAACCATATAAAATATATAAAAAGTAAAGTATTAACGAATTAATATGAAAAAGTCATCACTACAGATCGATCTGAAACATTAAAAAACCATAGAAAAAATGATAAATTACAAACGAATTATTATGAAAAAATCATTACTACATGTCCAAAACATTAAACAAATCATATAAAGAAATGATAAATTAGATTTGGGAGTTTTTGGATGGCGGAGTGGCGAGGGTTTCATGGAGGGTTTCAGCAATCTTCCCGGGAGATGATGGCGGCCGTTCACGGCATTACTACTCTGTGGTTTAATTGAGGTGGCCGTTCTTCTTTGTGGGTAACTTTATCCATTTTGCCGCTTGGTATTTTCTCCTGCCTGTTATTGTTTCTTGTAAGTCTAGCTTTTTCCTTTGCCGGGTTGACGTAACCTTCCTCCAACCCTGCTACTGGGTTTTTCTGGCGTGGTATACACCACCTTTTTGGCTACTTTTTTTGGTTTTTTCTGATGGTTGAAGACCTACGGCATACATTTTCGGCTGGAGTCCCTCCTCATAGCTGAGGACTAGTACCAACCAGCATAAACAAGTGGGAAGTATTTCTGTTTTTGGCGTATGCTGTGGGCTTCTTTTCACCTAGGTTTGTGCTCTGTGTGGTTGACTTTCTGTATTTTTTTGTGTTTTTGTGTTGATTATTTCAACGTTCTGTGTTGATTTCTCTCCCTAGGCCACTAGAATCTTCCGTGGGCTTCTGTTGGGTTGACCCCACTTGATCTGTCTCTTTCTGTGTCGGATGGCATGATTTTTATATTTGGGGTTATCTTCGCCTGGCCTGTGATTCTCGCAGCTTGGACTGACCTTTGGATTCTGTCGGGTACCATTTGCGAGACTCGTGTTTTCTCTTATTTCACGTGGATGTCTTTTTCTGGGTTCCACTTGCGGGATTCGTGTCTTTCCTGTATTTCTTGTGGTCGTTTATTAAAGGGTTTTTTCTGAGGGTATTTTGGTCCACCGCCCCTCTGGGGGGTCATTTTCGGTGCTGGACTTTCGTGGATGCCGCATAACACCTGGGGTATTTCCAGAGGGTGTTTTGGGTCACTGGCGGTCGTGGAATCACGCTCTGTGGTTTCTGGGGTTACCACTATCTGTTTATTATTTCTTGGTTACAAAGGGTCGTCCTCCGCCTTCATTGGGGGATCTTATTTTTGGTGCCGGACTTTCGTTGGTGAAGCATACCACCTGGGGTGGGTACCTTTCCTTTGTATATATTCTCTGTATCTCTTCTGCATCACTATTGACGGGGGTTGGTCGTCGGGGTCTTCGTTTGTTTTGGGTGATATATGTTTTAGGCAGATAGCATCGCTGATGGTGGTAATGCGGGCAGATATAGAAGGCAGAGAAAGCTGAAATCTCTTAAGGCGCGGGATGGCAGGTTGAATTTTGTAGTAGGTAAAGATATTTACTTTGACAGGATTGCTGCTTTGTGCTCCCAAGCCCTCGTCGGGAGACTCGAATACGCATCTCTGGATAAGAAGCAATGGGTCGAGTGGGCCACTGCGATGTGGAAGCCTCTCATTTAGTACGTACCTACTATTAGTCTTCTGGTTCGCGGGTGGATTGTTCTTGTATTCTTGGAAGATGGGCACGTGACTTCTGTTCTGAACAGACCGTGGAGGGTTGGTAAGGGTTCTTTAGTTCTCGAAAGGTGGCATGTCAATTTCGATCCAGCCAGGGAGAGGATTAGGAAGAGACATCTCTAGACTCTCCTTCCAGGCTTGTCATTCCCTCTTTGGCACCGTTCGATTCTGCAAGGCATTGGTGACTCGATAGGCCGTTTCATCGCGGTCGATGATGATTTTATGAATGTCTTCGATAAAAGGATCGCCAAGATTCTTGTGGAGATAGATACCTCACTTGGGTTGCCAGCAGACATTGACATTCTGTGCGATGGGAGTATTATCTCTCAGCGTATTGATTACCAGGGTGTCCCGTTTCGGTGTAGTTGTTGCCAGGAAATTGGACATTTGCGGCGAAACTGTCCATCACTTCGCAGATCAATTAGCACGACCGGTACTCTCACTCCACTCGTTGATCGGTCGCCTGGGCCTCCTTTCTCTGCGCATGGGCCGCATCGGGTAAGTCGTCCTTCGGTCATCCCTCTGTCATCAGTTGATAATTTGAATAATGCTTGTGCTATGTTTGATGACGCTTATGCCTCCGAGATTGCCTATTGTGACTCTTTCGCACAAAACCCCTCTCCTGTGTTGTTACCTGTCACTGAACTCCCCTCCACGAGTCACTCTATCCCTCCTGTCAAGGTCTCCTTTATGGCTGCTGATTCTTCTTTCTTTCCCGAGGTTGAGGATGTCTCTATCTCTCTATTAACACACATTGCGGAGAACGTAGAGAAGGTGGCGGGGAACGTTGAGAGGGTTACCACCACCCATTCACCTCGTCCTTCCCTTGTCGAAAAGGTGGCAGGAAATGTAGAGAAGGTTTCATCTCATTTCGATCCCATGTCGACGCCTTCTTCTACTGTTGCCTCGCATGCTCGTCTGCAGGACTCACGTGATCTTTACCCGACGCCTTTCACCGTACATGATTCTGGGGATGAGATTGCCCATGTTGAACCTTGCTGTGTTGCATCCTCTTTGCATGTCTCCCCTGCACCCCCTCATGATCATGACGTTGCACCCCTACATGATCATGATCATGACGCTGCTCCCTTAAAGCCCTTATTTTCATCGATGGATTTCCCTCCGCTTTCACATTCTGGTACCCAGTCTGCCTCACCTCCACATAGTCCAACTGAGGCCCCTTCTTTTTCAGATCCATCACTCCACAAAACTTTAAACATTTTCTCGGACAAGACACCTCGTACGCCTTCGGTTTTGCCACTTGACTCTATCCGTTTTGAGAATGTTACCATTAGGAGAAAAAAGAAAAAACCACCTTTGTCCATACCTGAGTCACATGCTCCTGCTCCACACACTCTTTTCTCCTCTCGACTGAAGAATGCGGCTCGGATGTCGGGGTCATCAAATCAGAGGGTTCTTAGAGCATTGACCCCTTCTCCATCGGATTCCTTATGAGAATCTTGTCTCTAAATGTCAGGGGGTTGGGGGGCTTGCCCAAGCAGAAAAGCCTTCGCCAGCTGTTGGCTACACTTTCTCCGGATATGGTGTTACTTCAAGAAACCATGACTAGCACGTACCCGACTCTTTTTGCATTCTCCAAACTGTGTCCTGGGTGGGAGTTTTGTGCGCTGGATTCTGCTGGACTCTCGGGGGGTTTACTCACTGGATGGAACCCCGGGGTTCTAAAATGTAAAGCTTTTCATACTTTGGCGGGTATTCTTCTCAATGTTTCGATGAGGGGGAATCCCTTACCTGTCTCCATACTAAATGTTTATGGTCCTTACCTTCAACGGGATACATTTTGGAATGCTGTTGCTTCGGGAGGTTTACTCTCGCTTCCGAACCTCATCCTTACTGGAGACCTGAACTTTACCTTGAGTGTCTCGGAGATCTGGGGCCCAAAATCCTTACCTGACCCTCTGGGCCCTTTTCTCACCTCTTTGTTCTCTGATCATCACCTTGTGGACATTGCACCACCTTATGCAGGCCCTACTTGGAGAAATGGTAGGGCTGGGGAGGAGGGTATATCTAAAAGATTGGACCGGTTCTTACTATCTGATCATCTTGTTTCCTGCCTGCCTCGTCATCGGGTGTGGGCTCATAGATGTGGCATTTCATATCACTTCCCTATTTTACTTGAATGGGATGATAATCAGGGTCCATGTCGTTATCCTTTTAAATTTAACCATTCTTGGCTGGGGAATGAGCATTTTGATAACTTGATTCGTGATTCTTGGTCCACTACTATGCTGGAGCCTACCATGGATTTCATGCTAGATATCTCATCCCAGCTGAGACACTTGAAGGACAAGGTCAGGGTTTGGACTAGGGAGGAGACTATAAAAATGAAGGAAAAATCTGTACTTGTGGTAGAGCAGATAAATGACATTCTCTCCACATCTCGCTCTGCTATCCTGACTCATGATCTTCAGTTCAGGTTAAATGACCTTAAAGCAGAATATCACAAGCTATTAAATCATGAATTGACCTCTGCTAGACTTCAAAGTCGTGTTACCTGGGCTAGTTTGGGTGATGCTAATACCAAATTTTTCCATGCTGTTGCCACAGCTAGGAAAAATCAAAATGCTATTTGGAGCATAAAGGATGATTCAGGTATTCGGATTTCTGATGATCAGGGCATTAAAGACCTTGGGGTCCGCCATTTTAAAGTTATTTTTGCTGATGATGGACTTACAGCTGAAAGTCATTCGTCTCTTTCCCTCTTATCTATCTGAGGAAGATCGAATTTCTTTTACCTCTCCTGTTTCCCTATCTGAAATTGAGGGGGCTCTGAAGTCTTTCAAAAAGGATAAAGCTCCTGGACCAGATGGATGGACGGTGGAGTTTTATTTACATTTCTTTGATATTTTGGGCCCCTCCCTGGCAAATTTGGTGGAAGCCTCTCGTATTCTGGGTAAAGTTGCTCCTGCTATAAACTCCACCTTTATTGCTCTCATCCCTAAGATTGACAATCCTTCTTGTTTTGGAGACTTCCGGCCCATTTCCCTTTGCAATCTGTGTTATAAATTGATCGCTAAAGTGGCTGCTACCAGACTCAAGCCCTTCTTGGACTCCTCTATCTCTACTCAGCAATTTGGCTTTCTCAAGAACCGGCTGATTCATGAGCCAGTTGCCATCACACAAGAAGTTCTACATTTTGTTAAATTGAAGAAGAAGTCTGCCCTTATTCTTAAATTGGATTTGACTAAGGCATTTGATCGGGTGAACTGGACATTTATCAGGCTGATTCTTATACAGATCGGAATCCCTCTGGTGGGTGTTAACTGGATTATGGGATGTATCACCTCTGTCAACTATGTTGTCCTTGTCAATGGCTCGCCATCTTCTTTTTTCTCCGCTTCCCGGGGCATTCGACAGGGTTGTCCTTTATCCCCTTTACTCTTTATCTTGGTCATTGAGGGTCTTAGCCTGCTGATTGAGGATGCCAAGCGTAATGGTGTTATTAAATGAATCAAGATTACTCAACATCTCTCTATCACTCACTTGCTCTTTGTAGATGATGTGATCTTATTTGGGATGGGTACTTTTGAGGATTGGATTGCTTTCAAGGTCATCCTTGAAACCTTTTGTGATGCATCTGGCATGAAAATCAATGTGAATAAATCCTGTTTTCTTCATTATAATCTGGATGCAACATTGCTGGGCAGGATTTCGGATATCTTGCCATATCGCTTCTCTCACCTCAATCTTGGCTTCACTTACCTTGGCTTCCATTTAAATCCCTCGGGCTATCTTACTAAAGATTGGGTTTGGCTTATCAACAAATTCGAAAATCGTATCAGCCATTGGACTAATAGGCTTCTATCTCTGGGAGGTCGTTTAGTTCTGATCCGTTCTGTTCTTTCCAGCCTGCCGGTTTACTGGTGTGCCCTTTATCCCATCCCATCATCCATTTTAAGCAAGCTCAGATCTCTCATCTACTCATTCCTTTGGGGGTCCTCAGATAAAAAAAAGAAGTTCCATTTGATCGATTGGCACTATCTGGCTCGCCCTATTTCCCAGGGTGGATGGGGCATAAAACATCTCCCACATTTCTGTATTTCTCTCTGGATGAAAAACTTCTGGTTTGCCTTGAATAATGTGGGCATCTGGCATTGGATCTTGAAGGCAAAATATATGAAAAATATGTCAGTTCAAAATTGGTGCAGGAATAAACAATTCAGGCATTGGAATATATCGAACATATGGAAAGGTTTTCTGGATTCATTGCTTTGGATTGGGAAAGGACTCATCTGGCAGGTGGGCAAGGGCACTGGGATTAGAGTTGGGGCTGACCCTATTGTTGGCCTTGGATGCTCCTTCATTCTACCAGATGACTTGCGTGCATACCTTGAAAATTATGGGATTAGCACTTTGGATCAGGCAAAAAATCTGGGGACGGGCAAATGGTTTTCTGCTAAAGAATTGGATTTAGGTGAAGACTGGAGTAATCTGTGGAACACATATATAAGAGGCCTCGATTATAATAGAATTAGCTTGAATGAGGAGAACGATACCCTCCTGTGGTCTTTTGGTAAATTTGTTGGTCCTCCCAGCGCGACTTGGGCATATGATTGTATTCTACACGACCTTGTTGAGGATGAATATACTCGGGTTTGCTCTCTACTATGGGCCATGAAGCTTCCTCTGAAGATTATATGTTTCACCTGGTTGCTGTTGAAGGACAGAATACTAACTTGGGATCACCTCCAATCCCGCGGTTACTCAGGGCCCAGCAGATGTGTATTTTGCAAAAGAAGTGCAGAGGATTGTGGTCATTTGTTCTTGATGTGTCCATTTTCTAACAATATCCTCCAACATTACTCGTCCACCCTGGGTTTTCCTCTCATTCCGCACAGCACTGTCTTGTCTTTCCTTTCACATTGTTTTAATAACACTGCTTCATATTCTTCTTTTCGATATACCCCGATCATTGTCTTTTGGTACTTATGGCTCCTCAGAAACTGTTGTATCTTTGAAGATGATAAACCTGTGGCCTCCCTCATCATCTCCCACATTGACAACTGCCTAGCCATCCACCCTGTGCCCCCTTTAAAAATATCTTGTAGACAGATCGGTCCAAAGCCTACACACATTTTTCTTGTTGGTTACTTTGATGGTGCTGCCCAACTACAGAAGGGTGGTGCAGGTTTTGTAATCTATATCAGTGATACTCATCTTCTTAGTTTTTCTGTGGGCTGTGGGAACAACACCAATACACGTGCTGAACTACTGGCACTGTGGTCTGTTCTCAGAGTCAGCTTGCTGATGGGACTGCCTATTCAGTTGATCCTCGGTGATTCAATGGTGATTATCTCTTGGGTTAAAAGACTTTCTGCTCTTTAGATACCCTCACTGAAACACTGGTGCGATGAGATATTTTCTATGCTTCATCTAGTTCCACCGGTGACCTTCAATCATATTTTCCGGGAACACAATATGCTAGCTGATGGATTATCAAAAAAGGCACTCAATTTGGAATTGGGAACTGGTTATTTCTCGGAAACATTGGAAGGTTTAGTCATTGGAGATGGCCACTTTACTCTTTTTTGATGGCCATATATAAAACTATTTTTGATGGCTCATTTATGCTAATTATAGCATTGGATATGTTTGTCCGGATTATGTTGTACATTGGCTGTTTTTTGAGACCATCAGCTAGCTATTTGCTGCTCCTCAGGTTTGTATGTTTGCAGGGCACATCTGATATTCTTGATAATTTCTGACCTGGTTCTACCAGGAATGATGAGAAAGTCTGCTAATGATTAGACTTTGTGTTGACTACTATATGTTTTGGCTGACTATCTGTCTTTTCCTATTTTTTGGCTGGGGGCAGTATTTGAACAGTCATATGCATGTATTTTGTATAAGATGTCTTTTCGATTCTCATGAATATCAAAGACTGGTATTTTTTCCTCTGAAAAAAAAAGAAATGATAAATTAAGCATGAATTAATATGAAAAAGTCATCTCAACATGTCCAAAACATCAGAAAAATTGATAAATTAATTACTAACGAATTAATATGAAAAAGTCTTTACTACAAGTCCGCGCGGGACATAATAATTAAACCCAGACAATATGTTATGGATATGCCATGCAAGTGGGGAAGAGAGGACAATGAAAGTTTGGATACGCCATTGTCACTGTTATCACATTTTTAAATAGTTGCCACGAGATATTATAAAGCGAAACTCAAAGTTCAAATCGCATCTATGTATTTGTGAAGTTTTGAGCATATTTTAGAAGAGATTGTGACGTTACATTATTCGTATTAAAAGGTATTTAAATCATTGGCTTTAGAACACTTCTTGGTCAAAGAGCTTGGTCGTCTCGGAAAGGACTCCAAGCACAAAGATACAATTTGTATCAAGATTTTATAGATAAGTATTGCCTTTAATAATTTGTATATATCATGTTATGTTCATTTAAATTATATAATAAAAGGAATTGGATGGAACATGCTTCCGAGATACTCCATCTACTTTGTTGGATTCATTCGATCCTCCACTCACAGTAGTAGCACACTCCATTTGACTCAGTCGGGTCGGCGACGGAGAGATCCTACCAACTCTATTTGACCGCTTGCTCCGCTCGCTCATTCCACCATTCCATTCTTATCACGTGCCTTCCTCAACCCGATCGTACGTATTATAAGTAGCCTGCATTCATGCTCTCTCTTCACTCACTTCCTCCCACCTTTCTCACTGAGATTATATATATTGCATTGCCATTGCAGTCTCTGGCCCTGGGCATCAATTCATCAATACAAGAAGAGATCATGTCGTCGACTCTAGGAAAAGAGAACAGCGTCAACGGTTTCAAAAGGCCGATGGAGTTGTGCCGACCGCCAACGTTGCCTCTGCCCGGGCCCTTGGGCAATAAAACCCCGGACCACGTTATCATTCCTACACACTGGAAGAAGGCTGCGGAGGCCCTGCAATGCAGCCATTACGAGGAAGTGAGGAAGATGATTTCGCAATTCAACGCAACTCACAAAGTGGTGCTACGAGGGACCACTCTCACCGTCGCAGAAGTGACAGCCGTGACTCGCAAGGCAGCGGTGAAGGTGGAGTTAGACGAGGCGAGTGCCAAGGAGAGAGTGCAACAGAGCTACCACTGGGTAGCCAACAACGTCGCCAGGGGAACGGATACCTATGGTGTTACAACTGGCTTCGGAGCCACGTCGCATCGCAGAACCGACAAGGCAGCGGATCTCCAAAAAGAATTGATCCGTTTCCTCAATGCCGGTGTCGTGGGGAAGGCACGGCTGTGCCTATCGGCTGAGTACACGAAGGCGGCCATGCTCGTTCGGACAAACACCTTAATGCAGGGCTACTCGGGCATCCGATGGGAAATCCTCGATGCTATGAGAAAGCTCATGGACTGTAACATCATACCCAAGTTGCCACTCAGAGGAACAATCACCGCCTCAGGTGATCTGGTTCCTCTCTCCTACATTGCTGGATTGCTCACTGCTCGCCCCAACTCAAGAGCCCTCACTCCAGACGGCCACGAGTTGGACGCCATGGCGGCCCTCCAGAAAGCCAGCATTTCGGAGCCATTTAAGCTGCAACCCAAGGAAGGGCTGGCTCTCGTCAACGGCACTGCAGTGGGATCCGCCGTGGCCGCTTCCGTCTGCTTCGACGCCAACGTGCTGGGCGTGCTGGCTGAGATTCTGTCGGCTCTCTTCTGCGAAGTGATGCAAGGAAAGCCCGAGTTTGTAGACCCGTTAACCCACCAGTTGAAGCACCACCCGGGACAGATCGAAGCTGCGGCCGTGATGGAGTACCTCCTCGACGGGAGCGACTACGTCAAAGAAGCAGCGCGTCTCCACGAGAGCGATCCGTTGAGCAAGCCGAAGCAGGATCGCTACGCTCTGCGAACATCACCGCAGTGGTTGGGCCCTCAGATCGAAGTCATCCGCGCCGCCACTCATTCCATCGAGCGGGAGATCAATTCCGTCAACGACAATCCTTTAATCGACGTATCCAGAGACATGGCTCTCCACGGCGGCAACTTCCAGGGGACGCCCATCGGAGTGTCGATGGACAACATGAGAATCGCTTTGGCAGCCATCGGGAAGCTCCTCTTCGCCCAGTTCTCAGAGCTCGTCTGCGATTACTACAACAACGGACTACCTTCCAATCTCAGTGGCGGGCCGAATCCCAGTTTGGACTACGGTTTGAAGGGCGCTGAGATTGCCATGGCTGCTTACACTTCGGAGCTCCAGTACCTTGCCAACCCCGTCACCACTCACGTCCAGAGCGCCGAACAACACAACCAGGACGTCAATTCCCTCGGCTTGATCTCCGCCCGAAAGACAGCCGAGGCAATCGAGATTTTAAAGTTGATGTTCTCTACATATATGGTGGGCTTATGCCAGGCAATCGATCTTCGCCACTTGGAAGAGAACATGCGATCCGTCGTCAAACACATCGTCTTGCAGGCCGCGCGAAAAACACTGTACACGGCAGAAGACGGAAGCCTTCTCGACACCCGATTTTGCGAGAAGGAGCTCCTGCAGGTGATCGATCATCAGCCTGTTTTCTCGTACATCGACGATCCTACAAATCCATCATACGCGCTTATGCTCCAGCTGAGAGAAGTCCTCGTTGATGAAGCTCTCAAATTAAATTGCCCTGTTAAGGATGCCGAGTCTGACCACAATGTACAAGCCACTAATGGCGCTGGAGCTTCGGGAATAGTACCTAATTGGGTGTTCAGTAGGATCCCCATATTTCAACAGGAGTTGAAAGCCCGTTTAGAAGAGGAGGTTCCCAAAGCCAGGGAGAGATTCGACAGAGGAGACTTTCCGATTGCAAATAGAATAAACAAGTGCAGGACATATCCCATTTACCGATTTGTGAGATCTGAGTTGGGGACCGATCTGTTAACAGGGCCCAAATGGAGAAGCCCCGGCGAAGATATAGAGAAGGTATATGAGGGCATTTGCGACGGGAAAATAGGAGACGTGATCCTGAAATGTCTGGACGCTTGGCGTGGGTGTGCTGGACCTTTCACTCCACGTGCATATCCTGCGTCTCCTGCAGCGTTCAATGCCTCCTATTGGGCATGGTTTGATAGCACCAAATCTCCCTCTGCTACCAGCGGAAGGGGCTTCTGGAGCGCCCAACAACAGCAAATCCTTTAATGAGATTTAATGTAAGCATTTCATAAGTAGCTTGTTCTTTATAGCATTTAGAGAACAACCTTTGTTCTCAACCTCTTTCAATTTCATAAGTAGATTGTTCTTTATAGCATTTAGAGAACAAGCCTTTGTTCTCAACCTCCTTCAATTTCACATAATGCTTGTTAATTATTGCTGTGCAATATGCAATTCTTGTTCCTTTTCTGAACAAGTTGATGATGTCTGATATGCTACACGCATAAGTTGTTGCTTTTATGATTCTACCCTCGCCTTGGTAACTTCAATTGCTTGGGAAGATACCATCACTGCGTGGACCTTTGATCTTTCTCTTTCAGCTCAAGATCTGTTTTCTTTTTTAATTTGTGGAAGCACATTTCATTGTTGTATTTTTTGGTCACGAGGATTGCATCTACGAAAGTGTTAAAGATTAAAGAATAAACAGTAAAAGACCTAAAATACAAGTGGGTATATATTATAGCCCAAAAAATACTCTAGGTCCCTAATTAAGATAAAGTGACCAAATCAAGTATTCAGCTAACTAATTAATTAATGATGCATTTGACAAGGGATATTGCATTCTTCAACACACTCCCTTAATCTCAAGTGGTAGAACATCTTCAACACTATCAATGCCTAAGTGCTCTCTGCGATATTCAAATGTAGTTGTTCCCAATGGTTTGGTGAACATGTGAGCCAACTCCTCCTTAAAGCCACAAAAATGTAAAGAGATATGTCCATCATTGATTGACTATTATCACATAAAATAAAAGTTGGATCATTTTCAATGTGTCCCATATCCTTTAAAAGTCTTCTTAGCCAAACTGCATGGCAAGTTGTTGTGGTGGTTGCTGCATATTCTGCTTCTACAGAAGACATGCTGACAATGGGTTGTTTCTGAGATGCGCAAGAGATCATATTTGTACCAAATCGGAAAACATAACCATATGTGATTTTCCTATCATCAATACTTCCTGCAAAACCATTGTTAGTGTACCTTGTGAGCGTATTGTCTGGTGTGTAAGTGTACCAGAGGCCATATCCAAGTGTGCCTGCAACATATCTCAAAATTATTTTTCCAACTTTCCAGTTGCAATCAAATACATCAAATTGCCTACCATTATTTTATATAGTGTAGCATTTACTGTTGGTCCATCATCATTTTTTGTTAACTTGGTGACTAAAGCAATGGAGGTTTCTACTAGTTTATATTTATCCATTATGAATCTCTGCAAAATATCAGTAGCATACTTATGCTGACAAATGAAAATACCTTTATTAGTTTGAGTAACTTCTAGACCAAGGAAGTACTTCATCAGTGCTAGATCAATCATTTCAAATTCCCTTTTCACGATCGTCCTGAATTCTTCAAGCATTAAATCACGAGTGTAAATCATGTCATCAACATAAAGACATACAACCAACATTTTACCTTGTTGGTATGTTTTTACATTCAAAGTGGGCTGATTTCTACTTTTGCTAAACCCATTGTTGATGAGGTAGGAATCAATTCTGCTATACCAAACTCGTGGAGCTTGTTTTACACCATAAAAGGCCTTTTTCAGTTTAAACACTTTGTGTTCACGACCTTTGACAGTATATCCAGGTGGTTAGTCTACATAAACTTCTTCAAGAATACCATTAAGAGAGGAAGATTTCACATCCATTTGATAAACAAACCATTGATTTTGTGCTACAATGGCAAGTACAACTCTGATGGTATCCATCCTTGCAACAGGAGTAAATATTTCATCATAATCTATGCCATACTTCTGTGCATATCCTTTGGAAACCAACCTTGCCTTTTGTTTTTCAAGCTCTCCTTTTTCATTTACTTTGGTCTTACAGACCCACTTGACTCCAATACTAGTTTTGTCTGCATGGATATCAACACGATCCCAAGTTTGGTTTTTCTCAATAGCATCAATTTCTTCATTCATTGCTTGTACCCACTATGCATCCTTTACTGCTTCATCAAAAGATGTGGGCCGACAAGAAAAAAAGCATACTAAAGTTGCTTATCAATAACGGGAGTTTGCTCATATAACTCCCTCATACTTCTAGTTTTTTGGTTCTGAGATGAACTGTCTTCTAGTGTTTCTTCTTGTTGTTATACTTCCAATATTGAAATCCTAATATGTAGATTTGACAGATCTAAACTTTCTTACTGTTGCATGCCTGAAGGATCACTCTAGCATTTGTCTTCAAAATTTCACATCTCTGCTCACCATAATATTTTTGGTTACAGGATTATACAACTTGTAAGCCTTGTGTTGTACATTGTAACCAGTGAAAAGACATCACTCACTCTTCATATCCAACTTTCTTCTAAGTTCATCAAGTACATGAGAAAATGCAACAGAACCAAAAACTCTTAGATGTGCAACACTATTCTTAGTGCCACTCCATGCTTCTTTAGGAATATTGTCCTGGACACTCACTGTGGGTGATCTGTTGAGAAAGTAGACTGAGCATGCAACAGCTTCAGCCCAATACTCATCTAATAGCTTCTTGTGTGACAACATGCTACAGGCCATGTTCATGATGGTCCTGTTCTTTCGTTTAGCAACTCCATTATGTTGTGGAGTGTATCTTGTGGTGAACTGTCTCTGGATGTCATGTTGCTTGCAGAAGTATGAAAACTCATGTGAATCATATTCACCTCCACCATCTGACCTGATCACTTTAATGAACTTTTCAGAGTGCTTTTGAGTCAGGTCCTTGAACTCTTTGAACCTGGAGAAGGTCTTTGATTTGTTCTTAAGGAAATAAATCCATATTTTCCTGCTAAAATAATCAATAAATGTCAGAAAATTAAAGCTACCTCCTAAGCATTGGGTTTGCATGGGTCCACAGAGGTCTTTATGAACTATCTCAAGATGTTCTTTGGCTTGAGATGTGGAAGTGGGGAAGTTGTCCCTTTGATGTTTCCCAATGATACAATCCTCATAGGAGCTGGATTGTTCATGTATAATTGGTAACCCCTTGACCATGGATTGTTTATGCAGGATATTGAGACTCTTAAAGGGAAGATGACTGAATCTACAGTACCATAACCAGGATTCATCCAAACTAGAAACAATATGGGCTACATACTATGGAAGGTTAGCACTCTTGAGACTCAGAGGAAGTATTCTATTTTGGTCATTTCAACTTTGGCTATGAGTCTCTTACTGGGGGGTTTATCATAAATAACACAATATGCATCATAAATTCTAAGATCATACTAGTTCTGAAGTAATTGACCTATACTGATCAAATTTACATTCAGATGTTGTACAGAGAAAACATCATGAATAAGCTTCTTTTCATTCTGCTTTGTAAGTACATGAACAATACCTTTTCCTTTTGTCGGAACAAGAAAGCCATCTCCTATCTTGATATTCATGACAACAGAGGAATCCAAACTGGAGAATAGTGACTTGTTACCTATCATGTGATTGTTGCAACTGCTATCTAGTAGCCATAGATCTAAGCTACAATGTTCTTCAGTGGCTTGATAAGACATGAACATCACCTCTGACGAGCCTACTTCTTTTTTAGAGACATTGGATCTGCCACTATCCTGGTGTGGTTTCTTCTTTCTACATTCTCGTTCATAGTCGCCATACTTCTTGCAGTAGTTACACTGAATATTGGACTTATTGGTCCATCTCTTGCCTCTTCCTCTTTGACCTTGAGAGTTGTGAGAGTGCTTTGAGTGATCAAAATGTTCATGATTAGTTCTATCTTTTGTATGAGGAGACCCTTGACCTCTTCTTCCTCTACCTCATCCTCCTCTTCCTCGACATCTATTGAGGGAATATTGGGTGCTGAAATCATTGGTCAAAAACTCTTCTTCTTGATTGAGTCAGGCTTCATGAGATAGAAGGGATCCAGTCAAGTCTTCTAGGGTGAACTTAGATAGATATTTTGCTTCTTCTATGGCAGTCACTACCATAGCAGATTTCTTGGTGAGACACCTTAGAATCTTCTGAACAACTACCTTCTATTCTATAGGTTCGCCATAGGTTTGAAATTGGGTTACAATACCCGAAACCCTAGTCATAACCTGATCTACAGTTTATGTTTCCTTCATTTTCAAACTAAAGTTGAAGGGTTTGCAATCTTACTGTTTTTACTGGGTATGTTCCCTTGTAGGTGGATGCGAGCAAATTCCAAGCTTGATGTGCGCCGGTAGCTCCTGAGATCCATGGGAAAATGGACTCCTTAATGCAACTTTTGATCAGCCATTTGAATGTCAGATATCGGTCTCGGCGAACTTCTAAGGCATTCTTATGGGAATTATTCATTGCAGCCAGAGCATTTGTATCAGGTTCTTTGAAGTCAATTTCAACCATATCCCAACATTTGTTGAGCTAGAGAAACGTCTTCATCTTGATAGACCAAAATTCATAGTTAGTACCGGTCAGTAGGGGTCCAAAGATCTGCTTCAAATTTCTTATGCTAGTAATAGCCATGCTTGCATGAATAACTAGAGATCTCCCTCTTTTTTTCTAAACTGTATAAAAACAGGCACTGTAACTTGTATAGATAGTACAGGGAGGTACCAAAGAATTGGTGTAAGTGACCCATGATCACTGCACTTTGGCTAAGTGAAAAGGTAGTGGTACAACACTTTGTATGTATAAAAGGTGCAATGGCACCCGTTGCTACCACAATTTGTGTGAATAAAAAGTGTGGCAGCATCGCATTTTTCCTATGCAAAAAGTGAGGTGGCACCACACTTTGTCTATGCAAAAATGATGGTGGCACCTCACCTTGTCTATGCAAAAAGTGTGGTGCTCCATGAGGTACTGTAGTTCCTGATAGGGACAAGGTGCAGTGGCGCTCCAAGAGAGGGAAACAAAAGTTATGCCCAATTTCTCCATGTTGATGTGTTACAGCTTCAATCACAACCTCTATGTGTGTGTATGTTCTTTCCACTATGTGAAAAGTCTTACCCCTAAAAAAATGGATTACGCCATACGCTCTGATATTATGTTAAAGATTAAAGAAGAAACAATAAAAGACGAAAAATGCAAATGGGCATATTGATTGACTTCTCATTATTAAGCAACAA
Organism: Pseudotsuga menziesii; assembly: GCA_001517045.1. NCBI lineage: Eukaryota > Viridiplantae > Streptophyta > Pinopsida > Pinales > Pinaceae > Pseudotsuga > Pseudotsuga menziesii. The sequence continues at coordinate 28,829 of LPNX011099688.1, forward strand.
CATATGTATGACTACATCACAACAATACCATGGGCCAATACTATGGTCCAAAAAATACTATGGGTCATTAATCAAGATAAGGTGACAAATCAACTACTCAACTAACTAACTAAAGCAATGACCAATGCATTTTCTTTCTCTCGGTTATCTTTTACATTTTCCTTAGCTCTTTCTATCTCTTGTTTTTTATTGTTGATCTTGTATAGGTGGTCCTCCTTCATAACATGCACATCTTCAAACTATTCTCGAACGTTCCTCCTGAAACTCTTAAAAAGTGTACTTGCATTGATTCTTTCAGCAGATAGATCTCTCTCAAAATTTTGAAAAACCAAATTTACAAAAATTCAAAAATATTATATTTTTAAGTATAAGGAAATTGAGAGATTTGAAATAAGACCTATTTTTAAATCTATACTGTATTCACGAATCTTTAAAAAAAACTAGTAAAACTATCCAATAGGGAAAATCATTACAGTAATTATTCATATAAACAATTTATTCATTGATTTATGTAGGTCCAATCAATCAATGAAAAATTTCATTTCAAATAAAATACATAAGTCAAAGGAACAACAACCCTACATTCATTAGCCATCACCAACAACCATGAAAGAGGAAGAATAGGATCAAGAGAGAAACCCTAACATATTTTTACTCATCATTCATACCAATAATATGGGTTGTTGGTCAGTTTTAAGGGTCTATGGTCTTGAATTCATAAGAAGAATCTACAGGAGTATAAATAACAATATCTCAACATGACTCTATTTGGTTCTTTGTGCTTGTTCAACCAATGGGGAGCCAATACTTATAAAAGGTCATTTTGCATAATCCATGAGGGTTATTTAGGAACTGTTCCTAAAGAAACATGGTCCAAAAGACATACCATTTATGCCTTGGTTCAGCTAGTGCTTAATTGTTTTCCACCTTGGAAGCTCTATCTAGAAGAATCATCCATTTGAATCCTATTGGTAAGAATATGGAATATCTTATTGGAAAACCCAGCTAGAAAATTAAACTCAAAAAGGGTCATTCTAACCAATGTTAAACTCCACCAAAAATAGATTCTAGTCAAATAAAGAGTGTGCATAACTCCTAAGTCATTCCAACACGTTGTTTTCACTTTATACCACATTTCTATGTGTCCTCAGATTGCCAACACGATGCACTAACTATAGCTTGTTCCTCTATTAATGTGGATGAAAGTGTGGCAATGTGTTTCTTCCTTTTGTTTTCTCATGCAATCACTCCAAAACAAAGAATGAATGCATATATCCTAAGATGGACTTTCTTCCATCTACAAAAACTGCCTAATCTAAATCTAAACAACCAAGCAACTAAAATTGATAATATTTACAAATTTAAGTTGAATGCAATGTACCTTTAATATGCATTAATATTTGATGCATAAGTGATATACCAAACCAACTACAAATCTAATATTATCCCTTATTGGTAAGGGAAGCCAAAACAAATAAGAAAATGGGACTGGGTAAGTTATTCCCCATGTGGAAGGGACCCTACATCGTCAAACAATCATTACCCAAAGGAGCATATGTGTTAGGTGACCTTGAAGGAGGTCTTTTAAATAGCCTTGTCAATGGGTTGTATATAAAGGAATTATTCCCATAAGTTGAAAGACTTGAGACACTGTGCCATCACGATAAGCATTGCGATATCTTCAACATGGTACTATATGTTTTGTTTCCCCTTAAACTTCATCTAGGACCTATTTTTTGACCATCTCTCCATGTATATTCATTTTCTTATCAATTATTCATGCATTGTTGAATTTATTATCATGAACATTACAATGCTTTTGTATTTGCGTCACATGTGCAACATTTTTTAGGAAGTATCTTCCCCATCATCCAAACAATGCACGAGCCCCACTCACAAGTATATCATCTCAGCCTTGCATATAGGAAACATATCCCCTCTATTTACATTACACTTATCCAATGATTGCATTGATATCCCTAAGGCCCCATTACCTAGTAAAAAACAATCAACAATGTTATTATTAGGAGATAACATTATTCCCCCATGGGTGTGCGCACCATTACAACCCCCTCACACTTGGGAACCCATGATGCCAAACCATTGATTCCGTGGAATATGATAATTCACCAACTTTTCTAAGTTGTAACCACAATTCATCACCTTGCATCTTATTGATCACACCCACCAGATTCCTCCGCACCAAGTTATGATTATGATTCACAAATAACCTCTCATCCCCCTCATGAATAATCTACCATTTGTGTTTCCTTCTGTATCATCAACCCCCGAGAATACCATAAAGGGGCCTCACCCTTTGAATACACCAATATCATTCAGTCATTCCTACAAGGATGATCTGCATGGAATTTATTCATTGGGCACCCATTTTCTCGTCTATATAAAAAAAAAAACACAAATATTTTTGTATAATTTGGTTCCTTAAATCACTCAAAACCGTGGGAACCCCATCACATCATTCTTTTCGAAGCACCCCCTAGTCACCCTTGATTGACATATTGGAGTCCATGCGACACCAAGCACCTTCAATTTTGTCATCTAAATCCCATAACCCATCATTACCATGTATATGATAAAATTAAAAACATCCATATGTCGTATGTTCCCTCTCGTTACACCCTAGATTACCACTTGAAGTATGTTGTCGTACACGAATCACCTAGTTTATACTTATCAAGGGAAGCCACGAGCTCCACACTTATCAACCATTCTTGTCTAAATCCTATGAGTGTCCCAGTTGGTTACAAAATGATCTTGGTTTTCATGATAAGACCCTCATCTTACAACTTTCTTCATCTCTCATCAACGTCAACTCACCTCATTCTGAGAGTTGAAGTAGTTATGATTGAACCTTCGGTTCCCTTCTCATCAAAATAAGGGTTCACGTGGGGTTCACCTCAAACTAAGTAGGGAGAATCATCAGTGCTCCCTAACTCAATGGTCTCCCCTATGCTTGCCATCAACAATTTCATTGCATCATGGGTAGTTGTACATTTGAATGATAGTAGCGTTCACATTTATGATTAACAACTGTTACTCATCTGACATAAGAAAGTGTCTCACCTAAAAACTTGATCATTATTCAGGTCCCCCACCTAAGTGGGTTGTTCACAATCATACACATTTTCTCTTCTTCAGTGTCAACATTATCATAAATAGTCCAAGAAAAATTTACTCAGTCAAATATCGAAGCCACCTTCATCCCTATATCAACAGTTCATAGGGATGACCTCTCGGTCTCCTCTTATTGTAATCCAGTTTGACATATTTTCATGAGCATAGGGATACCTTTCTCATTTGTATAAACCATTAGTTTTTTTCACTGATTAGTTACTTGCTTCAACAGTCATCACCAACAACCTCCCTATAGGGAGGTCCTTTACTCTCAATAATTGCTAGCTTAATATCACATTCTAGAATATCAACATGAGTGAAAGAAACAATGATATATTTTGCCTATACTATTCCTTCCTAACCTCACATATTAGGGGCTGACATTGCAACTAATAGTGTAGAAGGAAAACATCGACATACTGCATGGAGCTAATTGAAAATATCCTCATTAAATTTACATTGAGCATTGAACCTTGTAATGATAAAGTCAATTGTTATGGAAAACCAAGCGACCTTTTGTTTCAAAACCTGCATTGATCCATGTGACTAGATGTTATCAACCCTATATGGAACCACCCAAATAATTATTTGAAATCCATTCCATTGTACTAGCGGCAAGACCAGTATCATTTCATGGTGTATTCAAGGCTCATAAAAGTAGTTCTTATCTCCGAAATTTTGAATTGAACTCTTTACATGCTTGGGAGCATTCAATTATCCCCTAATTGTACTTGGAGGACCACTTCATGAGATGATGAAATAATAGTATTATTTTAATAAGTTGAAAACTATAATAGTATGGCAAGTTTAGTATTGATAATAAATGTTTAAATAATAGTATTATTTTAATTCATTTCAACATTTTTTTTATTTTGAGTAGTTCCAAATACTATTTGTTTTAATAATTGTATATTTACTTTGGGCCTAATTTCGGAGGAGGAGGTGTTAAGGATTCTGATAAATAGAGGAGTAGAGATATAAAAGGGGGAGATCATTCTTGCGAGAGTGAAGGATTTTAAGAATATTTGGAAGAGTTTTAAGAAATATTGGGAGAAATATTATATTTTTTTGGGTGCATCAATGTTATCATTTGTAGATCACTATTCTTGGAGTCATGGGAACAAAGGGCCAAGGATATGAAGGGTTTCTTGGAGTTAGAATGCTATCCATGGATAATTTTAGGGGATATATATAGCCCATGGACCATATTAAGAGGGTTACAAAGTTTAGTGGGATATTTTCTTTTATGGAAAGGATTTTTTTAGCTAAAATATATTCCCCCAATATTTATTAGAAAAAAACTAAATCCTAAATGAATAGCCTCCCTTATATTAATGAGGAAAATGAAAAAACAATTTTCTCCCTAGAAAAATCTCCCTCCAATCTATCTTTCGCCCCCAATTTATAGAGAAAATCTAGTGAAATCACACCTTCACCCCCAATTTCCAATAATCAAGGCTCCCAAGGGTTATTTTTCCCTCCATTTTCCTTGTAATTCAGACATATGGTTGAATTTTCATGTATTTTTAGTCAATTTCATGTGATACCTTCTTTGAGCCCTTGATTTCCAGTATTGGAGGGAAAATTAGGGGCTATTTTGTTCTATATAAAGGTTATAGTGATTCATGGTTCACCCACTTCAGATTGCGCTTGTATGGTGAAAGTTTTGGTTGATGCGGTACCAATTTTCATTCTTAGTTTTCTCGAAATTTTAATCTTTGCATAACATCTCCATTGCTGAAACCTCAGGTCTTGAAGGGGCATGTCGCGCATGCAATTTATCAAAAAATACCAACTCACATCATGCTTTTTATCCAATAATTAACGAGGTATTCTTTTCATCATGCTTTTTATGTTTTTTATCCACAATTACAATAGATTATTATATTGTAAATTTACATTTTATCATGGATGTTTTTTTAGGCATGTTGAATTACAAGGAACTGTTGATTCTTACGGCTCATTACGTGTTATTAGGGTTTTATTCTCTCCCAGGAGTATTGGTTTCATGAAAGTGTTATAGAGCTCAATATATATGATTTATTTTATGCCTTGTCATGGTTAAACTATCGACTGAAATCTATATGTTATTAGTGGGTGCTACTCTTGATGGAGAAGATGCCACATGGTTTTTATATATTCAAATTGAATTTGACCTGGTTGTTTAAAATGTGCGTTTATTACAATCTTGCTTTGCAACTATTATTGGATCTAAGGCTTTAATGAGAGTGTATATGTTCATATTTTATGTATGTTATTGTTGATGTTTGGGATGTTGTAATATAAATGAATTCACGTTGATTTTAATGGTGGGGCTACAATAGAATGGTCAATATTTTGTCTACCTTCTTGTATATTTGTCCAAAGTGTACTGGTAGATTCTTTTATTTTTATTGATAAGTTCGTGGATGGTATGTTTTTTATTCATATTGCTAAGTTCATCAATTTTATTTGTGACCTAAATTTGTTGGGATCGTTACTTTTTTTACAATATTTTGTTTCTTGTATGGGTCATTCATAAGTAAAATGTTTTTTGGTGATTTGTTTTGATGTATGATTTCTATCATTATCTATAACTGGATCTAGTTATGTATAATACTTATATGGTTTAGTTGGAGCACGATACTTCATTTCCATCACGATTGCATATAATGTGTACAGGGCATGTTTGACTTGAGATGTAGACATTATGCTATTTGATATCTAGTCTTTTGTATTTAATAAGGGTGCTAAAACAATTTTACGACATTTTGCATGCTTTCAAAAATTTCAAGGACATGGATACAAACACCTCCTTAGTTTATTTGAGAAAAAGTAGCATTTAACAAATTTTTTCTAATGATATACTTGATTATGCATTAATGTAATTTCTATTCTTGTTAGTATATGTTCTTATTTCTAGTAACCTAATCTGAATTTCAGGGGGAATATGGTCTAAATTCGGATGTATGAGTCATAAAAGCACTTAATGAGAGGCCACACGCTCTCAGTCATCATAAAAGCATTAAACGGAGAGGCCACCCTCTCTCATCCATGGTAATTGACAACTCATGGTTTTGTTCCATGGTATGGCTTCAAGGCACATTGTACCTCTCTCATCCATGGCATTTCACAACCCATGGTATTGCCTCAAGGCACATTATAATAATCTTATAAAATTGCTCTATGCCTTCTCAATAAAGCATTCAATGATTTTTTACATCCTCCACTTCTCTTATTCTATTGTGTTATTGGGTTACTGGTTCTGAGTATCTTTCTTAGTATGGTTTGAGAGGTGAGGCTCAAATAACTCTCTTTGAGCCTCACCCCTCCATGTGGGCTATTTACTCTATGTATGTTACTCTATGCGTCAAATGTTAACAATTTTATAGCTTTAATTCCCTCCTCTCTCAGCATCCAATCCTTCCAAGTCTTAGCCCCCAAGATCCGGATCAGTGGTATCAGAGCAGATACGCTCTCCATGGAAATAAGTGTTTGAGTATAGTTCGGGTTCAAAGATTTGCATAGATTTTCAGCCTCCTTTTGGCACACTCAGAGTCCATTGCTGGGACATACACTGTAAGCATCATAGTTGGTCCTCAGTCAATACAGGATATCTAAGTTTCAAGAGGAAGTTCCATGATCTCTACAACATCTGATTTTGCTCTACAAACCCTTGGCATCCTTTGTGGTCCTCTACAAAATTCAAATGGATGTTTCAACTTGCATAAAGAGTTTTAGAGACTCTTCCATAGCCCATTGGAAATATATTTCCGTCATCTAAAATGGGTATTTTTCAGTTTCTCATTTACATTCCTGGTTTCCAAGATATGCTTGTTTGAAGCAACCTATGTTTGTACACAGTGCGACCTCACGTACCACAAATTCAAACAAGTACCACGGAATCCACAAAACATATCAGAGGATCTACTATAGCTCATTGGAAATATATTTCCGTTAGCTAAAATGGGTATTTCATGGTTTTTCATTTGGATCTCTGGTTTGAGAGATATCATCGATTGAAGCAACATGTGTCTGGAAAACCAGTGCGCGCGCGTCCCTTGAGATTCGACAACCATTTTCTCATTCCTTGGGCCACCACAGAGAGAGTGTTATATGGATGAAAATTTCTCTTCAATATCTCAAAGCGGTCTTCAACGGAATTCAATTTCATCACCTGCATCAAAATATATGAATGGATTTGCAGCGAGACATCAACTTTACCAAAGACCATTTTTTTTACTTTTAAGAAATCCTATTGTAATCATGGTTATGGGTTAACCACACAAAACCATGGTTATGGGTAAACCACATAAAACCCAATATTATGGTTAGGGGTCAACCACACAAAACCCACAGTTATGGTTATGGTTCAACCACTTAAAACCCATGGTTAAGGGTCAACCACACAAAACCCATGGTTAGGGGTCAACCACACCAAAACCACAGTTATGGTTATGGGTGAACCACACAAAACCCATGGTTATGGGTTAACCACATAAAACCCTTCTTTTCATTGGCAATAGACACATTGTAATCATGGGTCTTTTTTTAGTATGAAATGATGGGGACCATCATTTTCTAAGGGGGGAAGAATGATCTGAATTTCAAGGGGAATATGGTCTAAATTCGGATGTATGAGTCATAAAAGCATTTAATGAGAGGCCACATGCTCTCAGTCATCATAAAAGCATTAAACAGAGAGGCCACCCTCTCTCATCCATGGTAATTGACAACTCATGGTTTTGTTCCATGGTATGGCTTCAAGGCACATTGTACCTCTCTCATCCATGGTATTTCACAACCCATGGTATTTCCCCAAGGCACATTATAATAATGTTATAAAAAGGCTATATGCCTTCTCAATAAAGCATTCAAGGATTTTTGACATCCTCCACTTCTCTTATTCTATTGCATTATTAGGTTACTGGTTCTGAGTGTCTTTCTTTATGGTTTGAGAGGTGAGGCTCAAAGAACTCTCTTTGAGCCTCACCCCTCCAGGTGGCCTACATACTTTATGTTTCATTGTCTAACATATTCATATCCTAGATCTCGCTGATGTGTATTTCTCATAACTATCCATTATGCTATCTCTTCTCCTCCTCTCTCGGCATCGAGCATGTGGCCTCTCATTAAATGCTTTTATGACTCATACATCCGAATTTAGACCATATTCCCCCTGAAATTCGGATCATAACCATTGTAAGTTTCTAACTAACTCTAAAAATTCTAAATCAAATGACATAATTCATATTTTGATTGTCAACAAAAGAAAGGAAAAAGTGGCATTCATATCTATAGATAGTTAAGCAGTTTTTTTTTTCTTACAGGGTAGCTTAAAGATGAGAGATTTGGAAAATAAACTAATTGAGATTTATTACACTATATTAAGGTTGTGGGTCTCAATAATACTCCATGTTGTAATAATGGTTCATGGGTGTCATAATCACTCCACAGTGTAAAATGTTCAATTCTATCAGTTTGTTGATATGTCAAGATTTAGGTCCCCACATGTCTATTGGACCATTAAGGGACGAGATAAAAAGTGGATTCCCCACTTTCCCTGAATCTAGTTAGTCTAGTTGTGTTTCACCAACACCTCCAATTGTGAGTGACCCAATACTACTTGTGAAATGTATAAATAAACTTGCCCTCTCCTCATACATGGATTTGTTAATTTGAGGGTCTAGGAGTCAAGAGATTCAAGCTATGATATATGATCTTCTATTGCACTACCATAGTAATCTGCATAATCAAAATCTAAGTCTTCCTAGCAAGAGATTCACCAAGACATTACAAGGTTTTATAATTTGATGAAATATTCACCAAGTTTTTACAATATTTTATAAGTTAGTGAAATATTAGCCAAGATTTTACAATATCTTATAAATTAGTGAAATATTCACCAACAGTTTACAAGATTCTATAATAGAATGAAAGATTAGCCAGAAAATTACATATATACATATTTTTGATAAAATAGGCTTCAAATTTTCCTATATATTAGGGAGATTTTCCCATTTAATATACATACAAAATTCAGGGGTGTTTTAAAAATTATCCCTAATGTTATCAAGGAACCTAGTTGGAAGGGTAGTGTTATTCCACTTTGGGCATCATACAAGGGAGAATATCAAAGTTGGCATTAGTTAGTATTCTTCACTATCCTTGGGTGTACTCAAATTCTGTATTGAGGTATTCTTCTTATAAATTTCTTTTGTGAATTTAAAATAGCTTATATGCTGTTGCTCATATTTGTAAATTTATATGTTTCTTCATGATAGTGAGCTTTGAATGAAATGCTAGTTAATGTTGGGGAGATAAATGGTTAAACAGTTAAGAAAACATGTAGATTTTCTTACTATTGGCCTTCTTTGGGTTTTGTGAATCATTAAATTGTTATTAGAAGATAGTGCCCAATCTAGGTCCGGGACAATGAACCTTGATGGGTGTTGCAATTATATATCCAACTTAAACTAGTTTTAGTAAATGCTTAAAAGGGATAAAACATCAAAAGTAGAGCCAATTCAATCATTCTAGTTATCAAAAGTTGAGTTGTTGCTAAAGACTTCTACATACGAGAAAGGTGAGTTGGTACTAGAAAGATGATAGAAGAAAAACAAAAATTATGAAGATGTAAGCAACAACCAATGGGATGAAAGGATGGAGGATAGAAATTAAGATGATCATATTTTTTCCTCAATAAAAGAGGTTTAGAATATGGTTTCAAGTCTTGATTATTTGGAGTGGTTGGATGGAATCAATGGAAGGTGAAGGGGTAGGTTAATATCAATGAAATTAAGGGATGATTAGAGGATGAATCCGATAATACAAAATAAATAATTGGAGACATTCAATCGATGTAAACAATAATTGTGTAATCCATGTTTCTCCTCTTGTTTCCCTTGTGGAGTAGGTGGAACTAAGAGAAGGGGGAAAATGCTAAACTAAGGCTTAAAACTAGCATCAAAGTTTACTCAAAACTAGCTTCCTCTAGCTGGAAGAACAATATCATCAAGTAATATGGCGTTGGAAGTTGAGTCAAAAGGAAAAGACTAAACTTATTTTCACTTTCTTCAAACTTGATTGCTCTCTACAACCTATATTTAATGTTATCTAGGGAATTAGTTGAAAATAAAATCAAGGACCTAAATAAAGCTTTTTTAAACAACAATTGGGGTTGCCTTTAATTGTTAACAAAAATATGCATGTCTAACTTATTGGTCTTAAAACCCAAGTCTTCAAGTATAGAAATTCCCATATTCTTTTGTGGCCTTTGTTATTGTTTCCAACCACCCCATCCAACTCAAAACAATCAAGGATATGCATCCAAATGAGGCTTGCCCATTGACATGACCAACAAATGTCCACTGCAATCGTGGAGTCTGAAATTAACCCTAAACCACATTGAACATAATGAAAAGAACCAAAACTAAGTGTAGGGAAATAAGTATTGAGAGTAAAATACCATAGTAAAGCCACTACTTGTGCTTTAGGTTTTCTCTGAACTCACAATTTACTCTATTCTCCAAGTGCCATATTACAAATCCTATGAATATGAACAATGCGCCTCTTGTGCACTACATGCCTAGGGTAAAAGGAAGGATTAATGCCAAGGATTTATTTCCTTCATTTACCTCAACATGAACTACCATGTTACAATGTCAATGGGAATAACAATGATAATATGTGGATAATATCTAAGCCAAACAATAGGATTTACTCCAAAATCCAATTACAAGGCTCTATCATTAGTGCAATTGGTTCTTTCTAATCACTTGCCATCAATATCTTGCATTTCATTGTCCTCTGAGAGAGACAAAATTGACATGGATATATATCAAAGATTAGGAGAGAGCCCTTGGGAAATACATGTGCAAAAGTCTTGATAGTGAGATACTAGCCATGGAAGGAATGAAATAACTTGGAGTTTAGACAAATATTGAGGATATGGAGGAACTTACAAAGCTGAAGTTTTGAGTCGTGCATATGTGACCAACTTTTGTAAAATTGCATTGTGAAGTTAGAAAAAATATGTATACAAGGAATCTCGTAAAAAATGACAATGTTCCTCCTTTCTTTGGGCCCTTTTTGAGAATCTCTATAGCTTCTTTTGGTGGTAAATATGTTTTAAGAATTTATTTAGCTATGCCCAATTCCTTACACATGTTTTCACCAACAAAAGAATCAATCTAATAGCTTGATGCTACTCTACTAGTGCTAAGTGAGTCAATGTATGTAACAATGGTTAGTTGTTCCACTGTAAACATAGACGCCAAACTGGAAGCATAACTTGATCTGTCAAAATAGAACTACAAAAGCCATATTATAGCCATCAATTGAGACAAATTGCTCTCCAACTTCTCCCCTATATTATAGAGGAAAAACATCATATAAAGTCTTGTAAATAGTAACATATAAGGCCACAAACTTAATGCCAAACCACATTGAAGATAATGAAAAAAACCAAAACATCATATAAAGTCTTGCAAATGGTGACATATAAAGCCACAAACTTGATGCCAAATCACATTGAAGATAATGAAAAGAACCAAAACAAAGTGTTGATAAATAAATATTGAAAGTAAATACCAAAGTAAAGCCACTACTTAGGCTCTAAGTTTTCTTGTAAACTCGGGATTTACTCTATTCCCCAAGAGCCATATTACAAATCATGTGAATACAAACAATACGTTTGGTGCGTAGCACATGCCTCGAGTAAAAGACAAGATGAAAACCCATGCATTATTTTTTTGGTTTGCTTTAATAAGAACTACCATGTTACAATGTCGACGATAATAACTAAGCCAAACAATATTCTTTACTCCAAAATTCAATTCAAAACATTTTTATTTAGTAAAAAATGAATGAAGATGGTTCTTAGCTCACATTAATTAATCATAATTAAGACGGTTTTACATCATAAAATTTAATTCAAAACATTACAAAATGATAAAATACTATCGAATTAATATGAAAAGGTCATCACTATATAAACAAAAGCCACGAGGTGGCAATGTCACCGTAGTTGTTAGTAGCTATTGCTATAACACCAATGCTATAAGAAAAAACAACTAGTTTATTTGACCATCTATACAAGTTCTAACATGGCACTCTTATGGATTATGTAATCTAAACATACCTTGATTATATAAATGTATGGATTATGTAATCTAAACTTACCTTGATTTTAGTTTTTAAATAAATCAGGTTGATTTTATATAAATGTAAAGTAGTGACATATGTCCATGTAAAATTATAAATATAAAGTATTTTCATAACTTTGTTTTCATAAAAATATATTTAAACATATTATTAGTGAGCTCCTTATATATGTATTAAGTATAATTATAAAAAAAAATTAATGAAGGGCACATCTTGCAAATAGACATGTAAAAAACATTTGAGTCCGTTTCAATATATTAAACATTATTTGTAATTTTTTAGAATTCTAGGTAAATATTCCTAGACCATAATAAAAACAGATATCTTTTTTTGTTGGTAGTGCCAAATGGGGAATTTATAGAAATAAGGTAATAACTAAACCAAAGTATAACAAACCAACATTGGGATAATAAAAACAGAGACCATATCTTTTTTTGTTGGTAGTGCGAAATGAGACAATATAGTGGAGAATTTATAGAAATAAGGTCAACCTACAATCACCACTATATTATCTAATAACTAAACCAAAGTATAACAAACCAGCATTGGGATGACAACAAAACTTAATATAAAATTCACCAGAATCAAAAGGTGAGCTATAACTATGGAGTTAATCACTGTTTTCACTTAAAAGAGTTAAATAACACAGAGACAACAAAAAACTCCGAAACTAAACCCTTTAGGGATGAAACCAACAGACCAAATGCATACAATTTCCAATATTACTCTTCAACTTCATTCATAATTTAAAAATCACATAATAGATTCAAAAGAAAGACTATAATCATGATTTCCTATATTTATATATTTGATAAAGTTGACTTTATAATAGATAATGTGGCACTCCTTTCATGATAAAATGGTTGATAAATCTATGAAACAATTTTCAAACACAGAATCAACCTGATACTTCTATTATTGCTTATCTTCTTCTGGATAACAAGTGCAGGATACTCATTTTATTTGTGCTATGTATAAAAGCCAAAATTAAAATCTACCAACAAGAGAAAAGCAAAAACTGGTCAAGAAAACTTGAATACTTTTACAAGCATTAAGAATCTAAGAAAGCGGAACTCATTTAGAACAATTAATCAATAAAAAAATGTATTTCAGACTTTCTTGACTCAAGAACCATTGGTTAAAATGTAACCTCTACACTAAATTTGCTTATCCAAAATCGTTAGCACTATACTCTCCCATAAAATCCTATGTTAAACGAAATGAGAAATGGGGTAAAAGGTTTGGAATGATGGGAAATGTAACCTTCCCTATCCTCTCTAAGGGCACACATTTTTGGGAGGACAACAAAAGTTAATATAAAACTCACCAGAATCAAAAGGTGAGCCATAACCATCTAATTAATCACTATTTTCACTTAAAAGAATTAAATAACATAGACAACAAGAAACTCCTGAAGAAATTTCTAACATAACACTACTTGATTTGCGTCACCAGTTTAAGGAATAATAAAATTCAGGGCATGGATACATTCTGAGATTACAACACAATATTGCAAAGTGGTTCTAAGGACATTTGTGCCTGCCTTTGGATTTTTTTAAGTTAGCGTAGCAGTCATGGAGGATAACCATATGTTCCAGAGGGCACACAATTACATTTACTAAAGCATATAAAGCAAAATTGAAAGCATATGTTCGCGCGTCCAGCCAACGCACACCGCCCATCACATAGTGTTGGGAACTCTATGTTATTTGTGGCATCTACTGCATTTCATGGATCCAAGTATCCAAATATATCACTGATGAAGAAAAACAAAAACCAATATTGTCTCCATTAATTATATAAATCTCATTCAATCTTGCAATCCCAATAATGAATAGTATATTTGTTTGCAATTGAGGCTGGATTATCTCCAAGGAAAAACCCTGCTTCACAATAACAGATAACTATTTTCAATAAATCTTATTTGTATTATTATCAAGATTATACAATCCTTAATAAAACAAACTTATCTGCATAACTATCACACAAAAAAACCAGCATAACAAACATTTTCTGGGCTGCTGCCATTATTAATAGGTCTTTATAATCTCAGCTACATATCCTCATCTTCGGCCTACAATACTTGGATGGCTGAACTTTATTGGTCATTGTAGATGCCCATCTTTTTATAGATAAAGAGCTAGACACATGTACATATTTTACAACTTATATATTATATTGAGTTAACATTATTATTATTGATGATTAAAAGGACATGAATATTAGTTGTTAATTAATTCATTGGGTGTTCACCACATAATTGCAATAGATTTTCTTCATTATATCATTTATAGCTCATTCTGAACAATATTTTATATTGCTTTCTTGATTTCATTTATTTGTTAAATTGCAATGTGTCTTATATTTCTATGCAATGTGTCTTTTTTTATTTCATTTATTTGTTAAATCATAATGTGTCTTGATTTCATTTATTCATTAAATTGCAATTCGTCTTAGTCATTTATCAATAGCTCATTCTCAACTGTTTGTGATCGTTAGTGGTGCTAATTTGATTTGATAATTTATTGAAATGAGGAATTCATTTATTATTTTCAAATTTTTTTAGAAAATGAGTTTGGTTTAGTTAATTATTACTAAATTAGCTGGGCTCATGGTGCTTTGCTTAATTTTTTATTTATTTTTTGCTTCCAGCCGAGTTTATAGAAAGTGCACAAGGCTGATCAAACGGTGGAATGAACATTGCTACGGAGCCATAGTCTTTAAGGTACCTGAAGACTCCTTCTCTATACTTTCTTGTTTGTGTTTATTTGAAGCATTATCTTGATTTAGTTTCTTCATTAATTTGCAAACTCCTTCTCTATACTTTCTTGTTTGTGTTTATTTGAAGCATTATCTTGATTTAGTTTCTTCATTAATTTGCAATCGATTTCAGTATATCATTTATAGCTCATCTTTTTCTTGTGTGTTTATTTATATTTTTATCTTGATTTCATTTTTTTATTAAATTGCATTTTAATAACTCATGTTTGTGATCATTTGTAGTGTTATTTTATAAATTTATTTAATGTTCTTGTCAAATGATGCTTTCTTTCTTGTTTTGTGGTTTATTACTTTCTTTCTGTGGAATATATAAAAAGTTCAAGTATACATATAGCTATCACAATTTGCCTACTATATCTCAAAAAAATTGAAGCAAAGTTTATGCAAAAGCTATCTAAATTCTTAACTA
Source organism: Pseudotsuga menziesii (assembly GCA_001517045.1). Classification (NCBI taxonomy): domain Eukaryota; kingdom Viridiplantae; phylum Streptophyta; class Pinopsida; order Pinales; family Pinaceae; genus Pseudotsuga; species Pseudotsuga menziesii. The sequence goes on from LPNX011099688.1 coordinate 44,298, forward strand.
AGTGGATATAAAAAATAGCCATAAATATTTAGAAAATGGGGATGGGCTCCTCTCATTATTAATACGTCTCTCAAATCTCAGCTACAGATCCTCATCAGAGCCAGACACATATGGCTGTGGAACGTGAAGTCTGCACAGCATAAGCTGGATGGCACTTAATCTCTAATTTATATTAAAAAAACCTCAGAAAATGGAGATCGATTCTGTGTACAGTACACCAGTAGGAGTAAGCCAGACTTACTTTTGTTTGTTTTGGTAGGCGTGCCGTTTTGGTATGGCACTCACTTATTTTATTATCGCCGCTTGGACCTTCAAGCCACTCTTTTCAATTATAGTGGTTTTGATTTAATACCTTTTAATATTTAACGAATTCTAAATTTATATAAATCTAAATCTCTCAATAATATCGATGTAAGTTTCAAATGAAATGATTTAAAAAAATAAATGATATAAATTTAATTTAAAGTGGATTAAAAAATTTAAATAATTTGTAATTTAAGCATTTTGCTTCCATTATTTTCTACATATAAAATTTATTGGGTGCTTAAAATTGTTATTGAAACCATACCAACTGGAATCTTCAATATAGGAGGCTATTGAAAAATTAAAAAGATGCTTTGCATTGAGTTGGAATCTGACATAAGTGTCAAAGTTGGCAAGTTAAAGTCCAAAATTTTCAATAATATATGTTTGTGCATTTCTGGAAAGTTGCTCAGTTGTCTTTATATTAAAAAGATTTGCATTTTAACTTTTTTGCAAAATTGACCTATTTTCTTAAAAGATTTAGATATATTGTTAATTAATTAATTTTTAAATCTAATTTATTGGCAAAGAATTATAATAAAACTTTTTTTTAACATCTTAGAATAATTAAAAATCACATCCATTGTAATTTACAAATTCAAAATGTTAAAACATATTGAAAGAAGTGATGTTCATGTTTTCTTCATCTATGGCCACTAACACATGGTATAATATCAAACTTCACTCTCTGTAAACAACAATGAAGAGACTTGATTGTGGAAAAACTTTTGTTTTTTTGTGAGATAACTTTTTTTAAAGGAAAAGTCTATTAAAACCGGGAGTAAATTCGACTTGACGCAACAATGTACTACTTATACAAAGACAAAAGTTTGAAAGAGTGAATTCTTGAAGTGGAATTTAATCAAATTTTTATTTATTGCTTGAAATATTTATACAGCTTAAAAAGCCTCTGAATTCTTGAACCAAAACTGAATAAAATTATTAGATGTTTATACAAACATGAAAGCACATTCAAACAAAAGAGAAAATAACTATAATAATATATACACAGCCTTATAATTCTATCTGTCCAATTGTTTGGTCTTCTGTTTTTAGCTTTATTGGAGCCAAGAACCGACGTCTTTACAATTCTATCTGTCGGGTTGTTTCGGTCTTCTATCCATGGCTTTACCGAAGCCGAGAACTTAAGTTTTGTAGAATAAATGACTATATAAAGCGCCTAAAAGCTTTATGAATGACATGACACTACATTACAGAACTTGAGTCTCGATAACATTTTCCTTTTTGGCTAGATTGTATCTAGTACAGATCCAAGCGTCTCTATAATTTTCGTTGCTCCCAACAAGCACCTACTTTACCTGCATTTTTAACACATTTAACACCTGGTGGCTAGGTCCACGTATAAATGAAAGATGTCACTTGATCTTGTAATAATTCACAGTGTCATTGAATCCTGAAAAAGAGATCACGGCCCTCGTAATATTCTATATCCACTGACATCGGACTCCATAGCACTAGCACAGTCATAGTCAGAGATGCAGAGTGTTCCAAAAGAATCGAACATGTTTAATAAACTAGACAAGCAATCCGCATGTAATTTCCCTCATGGAAGCTTGTTCTCTAAGTTCGTCGATTAAATAGGGGACGAATGGAAAAGGGTATTGTCCAATGTCCATAGAGCATAGATCATAAAGCGCAGGCATTTATGATCCATCCCTAATACCCGATGTAGTCCCGTCCCATCTATATAATGATTCAAGCTGTCATCTCCACCGATGGACAACTCTAAACATTTAATTTCCTTAGAGATGGCATGATGAAATGGCATCTATGGCCTTCTTTTTCCCGTTACCTTGCATCCATTATCACATGCCATGCAAAGTAACGGGAAGAAGAACATGCCATACAGTAAGGCAATGGGAAGATGGCGGGTAACGAAATATTAAGTGGTCCCAAGACACATAGACCCCGAATTTGCAATTGGGATAAGCTCGGCGGTTTCGATTTATGGCCTGGTAGTAAAATCATAGAAGCTAAAAAAACAAATTGAAGAGAAAAAAATACTACATACATCGAAAACACTTGATTAATAGTCCATAAACCATTAAAAAAAAATAATTTGGCTTCAAATTGCTTCCCTCCAATGAACCCCACTTAACCTGATAGCGTTAAGGAGCCATAGGTGTGCCTCCTTAATAAAAAATTGCATTATCAATAAACTCACATTTCTCAATATTATAATCTGCTAGAGTGCCACCATCTTCCAATTGCTTTCCTGCAAAGATTAAACGTTGTTGGTCAGGAGAGATCCCTATAAAGTATATAAACGGGCAGATAAATAATTGATTTAGTTGTTTGTTTTGAACTCTTGTAAATATTATATAAGGATCATTTTATGCAACATGATATTAAACATTTCTATTTACTTTCTTTGTACTGGATTTTAGCCTTGACATTGTCGATCGTATCACTGAGTCTCAACTTCTAAGGTTATGGTTGATCTGCATCTTGATGGCTACCAAATACTTCCCTCGAATAAATGCATTACATCATTACTTCAAAGCATTGTTTTTTACTCTCGAACCGTAGCAGACAAAACCTATGGAACAAGAGAAGACACAACCCAATTCTTCCATGCTTGAAAAAAATCTGTAGAATATAATTATTTATATGTACCTTCAAAAATATCATGATAGGGGTTAGATTTCTTTTGTACAAAACTGAAGAATTGCATATAAAAAATTCAAGTTATAAGCATCTGGGTTAGTGTGAACTAACCTAAAATGGACTTCAAACTCTGAATAGCCAATTGTGGAGGCACAAACATAGTGGACGAGAAGGTCTCATTGAAAACTCCATACAAGTTCTTCACAACTCTCCACATTGGAGATTCTTCAGTGTTTGAGAAGAAACAAAGAACCGGGAGGATAGTTGCAAAAAAAGGCTTTGAGGTTTATTGGCACCTCCACGGACCAAACTATGCAAAACAAGTTATAACAATCAATGACCAAATTGTATTAAAACAAGTCACAACGTGTATTGCATGATAACAATTAATGACCAGAAATATTTTCAAGGTTCAAAGAGAGGGATTCTTAATCACCTACGAAGGTTCTCCAAGTGGGTTGCATGCACTGGATCCCTCATAATTCGCTATAAAGGTTTTCCAAGTGGATTGCATGCACTGGATACCTCATAGGCTAGGAAGGTTTTAAATCATTAATCATAGGCTAGGAATGTTTTAAAATCATTAATCATTACCATAAAATACCATTGTGAATACATGCAAATAAATAATTTTCTAATAATTATTAGAATGTTTTCTTACATCAGCTTGTAACCGGGTCTTGGGACACAAACTCCCAGAATGACTGCTTTGTGTTATTTAAATGATGGATGGCAGATTTATAATAAAGAAGGTACTGTTTACAAGGAGCCAAAAGCAGAAAAGGTTGGGAACTTGGGATAATTATACACTTACTGATATCATCATTGCCGCCGGGGGCACAGAAACCCAGAGCAACGTCATCTCCTCACCCAAATAGTAATATAAAAAAATAGACAATAAATAATAATAATAACGATTAAATGTTTCAAATATTATCAAACCTTGGTCTAAATTCCATTACATTTAATAAAAGCTATTACAAACTTTAGTAGATTGAAATTTTTTGTCCATATCTAAATGAATTAATACTCATGACCGATTCATATATATCACCTACGATGACATAATAAACAATCAAAACATTACAAAATTAAAAATTAATAAAATATTAACTAATTAATATGAAAAAGTCATCACTCCTCAAGTCCAAAACATTAACATAAGAAAAATGATATAAATTTTTTTGATACAAACAAATTAATATGAAAACGTCTTCACTATATGTCCATCCAAACGTTAGAAAAACTATATTATACAAAAATGATATAAAAGAAATAATAACGAAAAAGTCATCGCAAAACATTAGGAAAACGCAGTGTTTTGAAAAATCATTTAAAAGATTAAATTGATAAAGTTACGAACGAATTAATATGAAAAAGTCTTCACTACACTGCCCGCAGGGATATAATAATTAACCCAGTCAAAACCCACGCTAAGGGAAGAGAGAACACTGAAAGTTTTGGATAAAGGTATTGTCTAGTACTATTATAACATTTTAAAGTAGCCGCCACGACCTAGAAAAGCCGTCTAACTATATTACAAAGGGAAAATCATAAAGCTCAAATCGAATCTATGTATTTATGAAGTTTTCAGCAAATTGTGACGTTACACCATTCGTATTAAAAGTATTTAAATCATTGGATTTAAGAGAGTTCTTAGTCAAAATGGTTGCTCGTATAGGAAATGACTCTTTTGTATGACGATTTCATAGATAAGTATGGCCTTCAATAATATATTTCATTGAAATTATAATAAAATAAAAGGAATTGGATGAGACATGCTTTCGAGATGCTCCATTTACTTTGTTGGATTCACTGGATCATCCACTCAGAGTATTAGTACACTCCATTTGACTCAGTCGGGTACGCGACGGAGAGGTCCTACCGGATCCTACCAACTCCATTTGACCGCTTGCTCTGCTCGCTCATTCCTCCATTCCATTCTTATCACGTGCCTTCCTCGATCCGACACTATGTATAAGTAGCTGCCTGCATTCATGCTCTCTCTTCACTCACTCACTTCCTCCCACCTTTCTCACTGAGATTATATTGCATTGCAGTCCCTGTCCCCTGGGCATCAATTCATCAATATAACAAGAAGTCATGTCGTCGACTCTAAATGAAAAAGAGAACAGCGTCAACGGTTTCAAAAGGCCGATGGAGTCGTGCCGACCGCCAACGTTGCCTCTGCCCGGGTCCTTGGGCAATAAAACCCCCGACCACGTTATCATTCCTACACACTGGAAGAAGGCTGCGGAGGCCATGCAGTGTAGCCATTACGAGGAAGTGAGGAAAATGATTGCGCAATTCAACGCAACTCACAAAGTGGTGCTGCGAGGGACCACTCTCACCGTTGCAGAAGTGACCGCCGTGACTCGCAGGGCAGCGGTAAAGGTGGAGTTAGACGAGGCGAGTGCTAAGGAGAGAGTGCAACAGAGCTACCAGTGGGTAGCCAACAACGTCGCCAGGGGAACGGATACCTATGGTGTTACAACTGGCTTCGGAGCCACGTCGCATCGCAGAACCGACAAGGCAGCGGATCTCCAAAAAGAATTGATCCGTTTCCTCAATGCGGGTGTCGTCGGGAAGGCACGGCTGTGCCTATCGGCAGAGTACACGAAGGCGGCCATGCTGGTTCGGACAAACACCTTAATGCAGGGCTACTCGGGCATCCGATGGGAAATTCTCGATGCTATGAGAAAGCTCATGGACTGTAACATCATACCCAAGTTGCCACTCAGAGGAACAATCACCGCCTCAGGTGATCTGGTTCCTCTCTCCTACATTGCCGGATTGCTCACAGCTCGCCCCAACTCAAGAGCCCTCACTCCAGACGGCCACGAGTTGGACGCCATGGCGGCCCTCCGGAAAGCCAGCATTCCGGAGCCATTTAAACTGCAACCCAAGGAAGGGCTGGCTCTCGTCAACGGCACTGCAGTGGGATCTGCCGTGGCCGCTTCCGTCTGCTTCGACGCCAACGTGCTCGGCGTGCTGGCCGAGATTTTGTCGGCTCTCTTCTGCGAAGTGATGCAAGGAAAGCCCGAGTTCGTAGACCCGTTAACCCACCAGTTGAAGCACCACCCGGGACAGATCGAAGCTGCGGCCGTCATGGAGTACCTCCTCGACGGGAGCGACTACGTCAAAGAAGCAGCGCGTCTCCACGAGAGCGATCCGTTGAGCAAACCGAAGCCGGACCGCTACGCTCTGCGAACATCACCGCAGTGGTTGGGCCCTCAGATCGAAGTCATCCGCGCCGCCACTCATTCCATCGAGCGGGAGATCAATTCCGTCAACGACAATCCTTTGATCGACGTATCCAGAGACATGGCTCTCCACGGCGGCAACTTCCAGGGGACGCCCATAGGAGTGTCGATGGACAACATGAGAATCGCTTTGGCAGCCATCGGGAAACTCCTCTTCGCTCAGTTCTCAGAGCTCGTCTGCGATTACTACAACAACGGACTGCCTTCCAATCTCAGTGGGGGGCCGAATCCCAGTTTGGACTACGGTTTGAAGGGCGCTGAGATTGCCATGGCTGCTTACACTTCGGAGCTCCAGTACCTTGCCAACCCCGTCACCACTCACGTCCAGAGCGCCGAACAACACAACCAGGACGTCAATTCCCTCGGCTTGATCTCCGCCCGAAAGACGGCCGAGGCCATCGAGATTTTAAAGCTGATGTTCTCTACATATATGGTGGGCTTATGCCAGGCAATCGATCTTCGCCACTTGGAAGAGAACATGCGATCCGTCGTCAAACACATCGTGTTGCAGGCCGCGCGAAAAACACTGTACACGGCAGAAGACGGAAGCCTTCTCGACACCCGATTTTGCGAGAAGGAGCTCCTGCAAGTGATCGATCATCAGCCTGTTTTCTCGTACATCGACGATCCCACAAATCCATCATACGCGCTTATGCTCCAGCTCAGAGAAGTCCTCGTTGATGAAGCTCTCAAATTAAATTGCCCTGTTAAGGATGCCGAGTCTGACCACAATGTACAAGCCACTAATGGCGCTGGAGCTTCGGGAATAGTACCTAATTGGGTGTTCAGTAGGATCCCCATATTTCAACAGGAGTTGAAAGCCCGTTTAGAAGAGGAGGTTCCCAAAGCCAGGGAGAGATTCGACAGAGGAGACTTTCCGATTGCAAATAGAATAAACAAGTGCAGGACATATCCCATTTACCGATTTGTGAGATCTGAGTTGGGGACCGATCTGTTAACAGGGCCCAAATGGAGAAGCCCCGGCGAAGATATAGAGAAGGTATATGAGGGCATTTGCGACGGGAAAATAGGAGACGTGATCCTGAAATGTCTAGACGCTTGGCGTGGGTGTGCTGGACCTTTCACTCCACGTGCATATCCTGCGTCTCCTGCAGCGTTCAATGCCTCCTATTGGGCATGGTTCGATAGCACCAAATCTCCCTCTGCCACCAGCGGAAGGGGTTTCTGGAGCGCCCAACAACAGCAAATCCTTTAATTAGATTTAATGTAAGCATTTCATAAGTAGCTTGTTCTTCGTTAAATTATCTCCCTCTGCCACCAGCGGAAGGGGTTTTGAGGCAGCCGAAGGGATTTCAGCTGGAGTGCCCAACAACAGCAAATCCTTTAATTAGATATAATGTAAGCATTTTCATTAGTAGCTTGTACTTCGTTTACAATAAGTAATCCTTCATCTTCGCCAGTTTGTAAAAGATGGGATCCCACAAAAGGAACAAATAAAAGTTCTGATAATGTACAGTGGAGACCAATCCTTTTGTGATAATTAGTATTTCATAGTTTCATATGTGGTTTTGTGATCATTAATATTTTCACAGTTTTATATGTTGCTGAACTAGATTTCGGATTTTTACGCTAACTAATGGAGCCGTAAAATTAATCGCAGTTTTAAGAGGAGGGGTAAAATTAATAGAACACCTTCAAAAAAATCTGAGAACACCCAGAACACCCAAAATTTTAACAACTGTAACGTGAGTTTTTAAAAATTCCAACCTAATTTTATCAAATTTTGCAAAAAAATAAAATAAAAAGATCAGCCTACTTAATGGTAAAACTTTTAGACTACGTAGTTTTAAAAACTCTCTCATCTTTCCAACCAAATTTTACAGTCACTAAAACCATATAAACCTTGGAAAACCATATAAACCTCTTATGAGTTGTGCAATAAGAATACGAAGTTTTTTTCTTCCAGAAGGTGATAACAGTTTTCAATTGTTAGAGATAATAAGAACACTTATTAGTAGTTAATATATGTAAATGTAAATTGATTTATTATTATTATTCAAGAAAAACCACATCATTTCAAAAAATACAGATTTTTTTATTATCAAATATTTTTAGGTTTTAGATCATTAACTATTCTTTATTTTTTACATAAAAAAATTAACTCGTTACGGATAAAAAAAATAGTTTTAATTCTTTGATTAGTAAAGATAACTTATAAATGTAAAAAAAAGATTATTTAATATAAAGTATACGCCGTCACGGTCATGTTTTACATCCTGCGTCTTGAGCCTGTTCCTGTTTTACTGCATATGCCTGGAGCATTAGGAAGTCCAAAAACTTTTGCAACCTTTCCATATTATTTTAATTTATTAATGCATTTTTATGCGGATAAGCTTTTTCTTTCTTCTAAGAAAAGCCTTCCACGGACAACTGTCGAAAACATCTTCACGTTCATCTATCACGTTTTGCATCGTCATGTGTCAACTTCAACAGTCTTCTTTTAAGCCATCTGTCCAACGTCTTCATAATATATATGCGAAGGATCTATGGCTTCTACGAGCTTCTTCACAGCTAAATTGGCAATAGGAAGACAAGTCTTTTCTGCGTTCAGTACTGTGAGGTGTAGCAGCCAACAGCCGAGTCAAGTGGGTTAGGTTATGATAGGTGTAGCAGCCAACAGCCGAGTCAAGTGGGTTAGGTTATGTGATCATAGCGTCGGGCATATTCTCCATTAAGGTAGACAGAAGCGAGCTTTGTTCGGGAGACATGTTTATTCATGGGAAAGAGGTTACAGATATGCCCACCTTGGTACATTCTTCTTATCTCCCTCCTACCTCAACAAAATCTCTACATTGAATATAATCATTTACTCATAAGTTATTCTTATGGGTAGTGATACATTTGTTTTGAATTTGTGTCGTCACATTTGTATGCATGGTGTGATACCCAATTTGGTTTCATGTATTTAATTGCCTTGTATGAATTTGTGTCGTGAGATTTGTATGCATGGTGTGATACCCAATTTGGTTCTATGTATTTAATTGCCTTGTATAAATACATGGTCTTTAAGAGTACGTTGATATTAGTTATAATGTTATATATTAGTTATCATGTTATGTATGATTAATTTCCAAAGTTCCAAAGAAAATTATGAGATTTTTGATTATTTATTGGTTTATCAATTATAAAAAAAAAATGTATGTATCAATGTGTTATAGTATAGTGGATTAGGGTTGGGGGAAGTATTTATCTGTCTCATTAAAGAAAGAATTCATGCATCACTCTGTTGTAACACATTGGTGGGAAGGATATGTGTTGTAGTTTAGTGGTGAAAGGTTTCAAGATTTGATCCCTCTTGTGCCTTTGTAGAACCCTAGTTAGATGGGTATATTTATTCCATCTTTAAATAATCATTTTAAATTAGTTGAATACCCAAGATTATTCTAAAACTAGTTAGGAATGAAATTGAAAAGATGGAATAAACATGCACTGAATGGTAAGAGCATGAGGTTGCATAGACTAAAAGTTCCAATAAAGAAGTATGACCAAAATTTTGAAGAAGAGGGCCATGCAACTTTAAAGAAATGATGTAGAAGTGAATCTCTTTCACAAACACAAGAATGAAAAGTGATAACCAAAACTGATAACTAGAAGCACTGGTACTTTTGAACAAGAACAACACTTCAAATAGAATAAGCCACCACCAACTATCAAATTAGAAATGAGGCAATTTTAGACTATAACAAGGGTTTAATTAAAAAAAACCACCATCAACTATCAAAATAGAAATGAGACAATTTCACTTTAAAAAATCACCATCAACTATCAAGAGAGAAATGAGGCCTAGAGACATTGAAAGGTCCAAACATGGAATATGGATAAAACTCTAAAGAGGGAATAATAACCCCAAGTTTTAAACACCTTTAAATATTTTCTTGAGTTAGTGAGAAATGAATGGACCGCACCTCCCACTCATAAAAAAACAACAACAAAAAAAAAACAAAATGAGTGTCCTTATAGATGCCAATCCATCTTATTGGAGTGCACAGGTCGCCAGTTGCTACAACCACAGAGTCAAAATAGAAATCAATGAATGTATGAGGTTCACTTTGAAGAAGGTTGATATCAATTTAAATAAGGTGAATCATAAACAATCACCCAATGAAGCATTGGATACCATTTTTCTAATGTTGGATTGGTTGGATAAGACAATGGCAATGGATGTCACAAATGATGGTATAAGTATTGGAGGTACAATCTAAATGGGACAATGCTACCAAACAACTGAAGCAAGAAACACTCGAAATTGGCTTGCTCCAAGTGATTGTAAACAAGACTAGTAAGGTTATGGAGACAAATGTGTAGTGACACTCTAAAACTATATGCATGAGTGGTCCACAATCCACTCCTCAAAGGTGTAGAATGAGAGGTACCATAAATAAATACCATCACAAGAAACAAATCTAGATATAAGTGTCAACAAACAAAACCATGTTAGACACCCTTGTACAAATGGGAATCATCAAATCGATATTCAACCCATGCAAAAAACAACACTCTCTAAGAGGAAACTTGAGATAGTGCGCAACTACTTGTTAAGAAGAGAATGAAATGTTCTTCTCAATACCTCAAATGGGAATAAAACATGAAATTTCTTGTGCAAAAGTTATGGAAAACACATTGCCAATATCCTTTAAAATACAACAAATTGAAAAATAAACAATATTTGAATGACCTCGAATAAATGAATTAACCCTTGACCATATATTAGTGAAGATTTTATTGTTCAAATATAATTAACCAAAGGGATTGACATAGGTCTTCCCCACATGCAAACAAAATAATGTTTGATGGTTAAATACATATCCATGTGGAAATTTTTTAACAGACTTAGCATATGAAACTGAGATTAAAAACCAACAATAAATAACCAATAGTAAAGAAAAAATCCATCAACAAGAACACAAGAGATTTACCCTGGGAAAACCTTTTGAGGAATAAAATCCCCACACAGGAAAAATCTTCATTTATATGAGATGAATGGCCCATAAAGAATGGAAACCACAAAAGTATTACATTGTAGAGATTAATAGTCACTTTGTCTATCCCTTCCATATCATAGCAATGGATTTAATCAATTTCCACTTTACAAGTGTAACATGTGTTTTCACACACGCTCATGCTAAAGAACCACTGCTAGAGGGTTGTGGGATCAAGTCGAGTTTCAAAGAAATAATAAAAAAAATAACTAAACTAAGAAATTACACTAACTACGAGTGGTGGTAATAAATAAATTAAAATATTTTTATGTTCTTTGAATTCAATCAACAAGCATACGCAAGAGTTGAAAGAATAAAGAATCTTTGTAGTGATATATGAAAGTATTATAGGAACTAGGAGCACCTGAACAATCGTAGAAGAGGAGGTCATTGCAACTATCTGAAGGAGGGTCCATTATTTTACCTCAGATCCCTTTGATTCTTCATCCACGTGTCATGGGAAGAGGATCTCCAAGAGGTGTGATGGAGGTGAGAAATGGTCTACTTAGATCTTAACGAAAATAAGGCAGAGTGTTGACTTGAGAAAATGGAATGGAATTGTATGTGGAATGAGGAGCCTTGGTGTCTCTTTTATGCCTACAGATGAGAGTCTAGGGCCGTGCTTTGGGCTCTAGATTCATCATCTGAAGGTAGCGACGTAGACATTCCTGTCCATTTTTTTATATCAGAAAGGAAATCTGATGGATGGGTTGCACTTTTTTTGTATGATTTGGGTCACTAAAATTGATGAACTTCAAGAGGCCTAGGTCACTCTTATCGAAGGAATAAAAACATCCTCTTTAGAGCTTTCTATTTTGGGTTTTGTCTTTCATTTTTATGTTTTTGGATGACTTTCCAAGGTCAAATTGATGTGAATGAAGCGACATGATGACATATGAAGGTGATTGTGTTAATGACATGTCAGGTGAGAAAATTTTAGCTGTTAACAACAAGAGGTTAAATGAGCGGATATGTTGTAACTACTATCTAGTCAGATCTCACATGCCTACAAAGAGAAGGGGGAAAACACATGAATCTATAGAAAAATTCAAATGTGAACATCATATGCAGGTAGAGGTTATAATTTTTCAACTATAAGGTATTTAAGGAAGAGATGTTTTTATATACACAAAACCAAAACCATGAGATGTAATTGGATTTTACATTTATGAAGTTTTTCAATGTTAAGAGTAAACATTATGATAGTCTCAATATTTTGTAATTTTATTTTGTAAAGTTGATCAAATAAGCATAGAGGATCAAATTTCTTGAGGGGTAGTTTTTTTCTTAATGTGTTAAAAACTTAAGATGATTTTTTTCCTCTGGATACTTAATAGATGGACATTTAAAATAGTATATGTAGATATAAGATGGAATGCCATTTTTTAAGCGAGCATTTAATTTTTTATTTTTTATAACATGAACATCATCTCCCCCTACTAAATTGTAAAGAATAATTTTGTTTTTTTTAACTAAATCAATAAGTGTATCTATTTCAACTTTAAACAATTATTGCAGTAACACTTAGACGATTGTTATGTCGTAGCAGGATATATAGTGATCGTAGCTCTGTATTAGTTTATCCGTACATAAATGTAATTTTTCAAATAACAATTTTTTGCAAAAGTTTAAGTTCCCAATTATTTATTTTTATTTTTCAAAACTATTTATTTATCATTTGAGTGGTTTAGAAATGTGATGTCATTTTTGAATGATGTGCCAGTAAACTTGGCGGTGACTAATATGCACCCTGCAGGATAGCATTTAATGCGTTGCAGGGTGTATACACATAATTGAATTCACTGTACCACTACATCCAACGATGCATATACACCCCTCGGGAACATTAAATGCTACCTTGTGGGGTGCATATTGATTGCCTAAAACTGATAACGCGATGATGTCAAAATTTTTAAATTACAAAGTGGTGATTTGATTGTTTATACAATAAATATTTGATTTCCCATTCTAGTTTGAAAACATGTTCACCTTGTATAGTTTGGTGTAAAGTAGCACTGCTACTACGTGGTTGGCACCCTGAGCAATACCATCCTGTAGAAGCACTTGCTTTGCAAGACATTAGTACTCCATATTGTATCACTCTATAATATGCTTCACAATTCCATGCTTAACGTTTTACACTTGCAGTGTGATCTTTGCTTGGCATTCATCATGCAATTGGAACACTGTTAGTAAAAAATATCTCAGAGACTTAGCAATAAAAAAGATGTGAATATAAAACACACTAACACATTACAAGAAAGACACCATTATAATGTGGTTGAACCAAGATGGGCTATTCCCACACAAAAATTGCCAGTCCTTTTATTATTATACCATCCAACAAATGAAAGGATACAACCTATTGCACTTCCTCTTCACTCTCTCATAGTCTCTCTCACATAATCACAAAGATTGTTTTTACAACACAATCTTATTACAATGCTTTCCTTTTATAAGCACATTACCATGGGAAAATTTCATCGGTCACCTAATACCATGGGCCCATAAACCGTTGGCCAAAAAACATCCCAAAAAAATCTTTCAGGGCTCTACTGGTCCTCAGACCTCTTGGCAGGGATGGTCTTCCTTGTACTCTCGTGGGAGGACAATGTCGCCCTACACCCGCCTGTTGGGATGAGTGTATAGTAAAAATGGGCTACAAACATGGTTGAACAATGAAATCTATGAATTAGGAAGATTAGGCTTCACCATCAACAATCTCCCCATTAGAGGAAATTTGGGGTCGAAAATGGGCCTTATAAGAAAACGAGCCAATAATAAATTTTTGTGAATTTTAATTCAAGAACCAATAGAATTTCAATAAAACGTGTCAACCATAATGGTTGACTTAACATATTTGTCATATAAAAAACTACTTTTTTGTTCGTATTTTCAACATATCTCCTTGTGTTTTTACTCAAATTTCTAGCAGGAGGGCTCGTTGGATGTAGAATTAAATTATGCTTCCAACAGGTACCCACACTACATACCTTTTACGAACTCCACTGCCCCAATAACAATAAATACCCGAAAAAGGTGATGATGATGTCATCATCACATTTTTAAGGTATTTCATGTATGCAGTGTGGGTACATGTCATCATCACGTTTCCAGGTATTTCTTGTTTTTGGGGCAGTGGGGTTTGTCAAAAGTATGCAGTGTCGGTACCCGTTGGAAGCAAAATTTAATTCGGCATCCAACGAGCCCTCCCGCTCGAAATGCGAGTAAAAATGAAGGGAAATATGTTGAAAATACGAACACAAAAAGTAGTTTTTTTCTTTCTTCCTCCAAAATTAATAAATATTATTTTATTATTTTAACCAATATTTTATTATTTTCCTTAGGAGGCCCATTTTAGACCCCAAATTTCCTCTAATGACTTGGACACTGATCACAACAACTCCACCGCTGCTGCACTTGCTGGACTATGCTTTGAAACTTGGACCTAGAAAATTTCTCATCTTCACCATAACACTTCAAGGAGAACAATCATTTAGCAGGAACTCGGTTTCTCTCTGGTTACTACCTTTGTCAACAGGTCTATAGGATATTGGCTAATGTGTATCTTTTCTAACTTAACCAGTTCATCTTCTAGAATAGATCGTATGAAATGGTACTTGAGCTGTATATGTTTAGTCTTAGAATGGAAGGTTGATTTCAAGTTGCAAGATAAATGGGACTTTGGATTTCACTGTACAACATGTTATTCGTTTTCTTCTTACCCAATTCCTCCATTAACCTTTGCAACCAAATCATCTCTTTACTAGGATTTGTAGTAGCAACATACTTCCCTCTAATTCTTGACCTAGATTGTTCATATACCTTCTCACAAGTCCCACGGCATGTGCAATATATGGTCTTGTGCACACCATAGCATACATCAGGCTACCAACTACTAATGAATAGGGAACCTTGGAAATGCATTCTATCTCCTCATGTGTCTTGGGACACATCTCCTTACTTAGTTTGAAATGGTTGGCCAAAGGTGTACACACTGGTCAGTACATAGAAAAGGTGTACACCTTTTCTATGTACTCACTCTCAACAAATGTCAATTTGTGATTTTTGATGTCTCTTGTTATTCTCATACCAAGGATTTTCTTTGCAACTCCCAAATCCTTCATCGAAAATGATTTAGCTAGTTTCCTTTTGAGCACATGTATATCTTGCATGTTAGACCCTACGAAAATCATGCCATCCACATATAATAACAAGATAATACACCTTCCATTATCTGACCTCTTGAAATAAACACAATACTAACAATGACATCTACTATAACCATGTTCTGTCATAAGCTTATCAAATTTCAAATACCACTGTCTTGTAGATTGCTTCAGGCCATACAAGATCTTCTTCAACCTTCAAACCAAATTCTCATTTCCTTTGATGTCATATCCTTGTGGTTGTTGCATATAAATATCTTCCTCCAAATCCCCATAGAGAAAGGTCATTTTTACATCTAATTGTTCAATATGCAAATATTCTACTGCCACTAGACTTAAAATTGTCCTAATTGAAGTCATTTCAACAACAGGAGAAAATATTTCATCAAAATATATACCATTTTTTTGTGCAAACCCCTTTACCACAAGTCTAGCCTTATATCGCTTCTTGCCTCCTTCTTCTTCCTTCAACCTGTAAACCCATTTATTTTACAATGCTCAATTCCATGTAGGAAACTCAACCAAATACCAAGTCTGGTTTCTTACCAATGAGGGCATCTCCTCAGTCATGCCTTGCTCCCACTTCTTTCTAGTTTCCACCTGCATTGCCTCTTCATAACATTCCAGTTCACCAGAATCAATCATTAATAAATAATACAGTGAAGGGGTGAATATTTCATGGGGTCTATTTAATCTGGTATGTCTTCTTACAGTTGCAGGAGTTTGAGGTACATGCTATTGTTCTTGATTTTGTGGTACCTTTGGAGCTTCATTTTCTCTTATTTCATTAAAAATTGTGTACTCTATGTTTTCCTTTTCCTTTTTATTTCCCTCCAGCTGATCTTTGTACATAACATTTTCATTAAATACTACATCTCTAATCCTAATGATTTTGTGATTTTCATAGTCCCATAAGTGATAACCAAAATCAATAACCTCGTATCCAATAAAGGTGCATTTCTTGGATTTAGCATCAAAATTTTTCTATTTTCTTTATCAATATGGGCAAATGATTCGTAACCAAAAGTTCTCAGAAATGAGTAGTTTACGATTTTACCTACCCATGCCTCCTCTAGAATCCCACCATCCAAAGTGCA
Organism: Pseudotsuga menziesii; assembly: GCA_001517045.1. NCBI lineage: Eukaryota > Viridiplantae > Streptophyta > Pinopsida > Pinales > Pinaceae > Pseudotsuga > Pseudotsuga menziesii. The sequence goes on from LPNX011099688.1 coordinate 60,758, forward strand.
TGAAGGTCCTCTGTTTATTAAGTACACAACAGTATCTACAACATCATCTTAAAACTATAAAGGAAACCCTACATGTAATCTCATACACCTTGCACACTCCATGATCATCCTATTCATCCTTTCTGACACACCATTTTCTTGTGGTGTTCTTGGGACTATCTTCTCTCTACCAATCACATGGTATGAACAATAACTATCAAAATCCTTTCTGCAATATTCAACTCCATTATCAGATCTGAGATACTTCAATCTTTTCCATGTCTCATTCTCAACTAAATCTTTCCACTTCTTAAAAGTAGAAAAAACAACAATTTTTTGTCTAATGCAATAAACCCAAGTTTTTTTAGTTGCATTATCAATAAAAGTAACATAATAATGAGAGACACCAAGATATTGTACCTGAGTTAATCCCCATACATCTATGTGCATATATCTAACTTTTCACTCTTCTTCTATTTCCCATCCCTAATAAATCTGACTCTCTTATTTTTTCCATAAACACAGTTCTCAGGGAATTCCAAACTTACCTGCTTAATATCTGGAAGAAATTTCCTTAAGTGGAGAATCTGCATCCACTCCTCACTCATGTGACCAAGCCTATGATGCCACAATGATGCACTTGTTTCTATGGAATCTACAGAGATAGAATAATCAGTATCATGAGGACATAAATACACCATATTTTTCCAAATGTAGACAAACAACTGTTGTCTCCCAACTGCCCTGTTGAGATCAAATTTATTTTCATAGTAGGAAATATAATCATGAAAGAATTTTTTATGGGGTTTAGCAGGACATAAAGCCCCTGAATCTACTACCTAGGAATCACTAGTATTATCTAATGCAATAATCAAAGGATTGTGTAACATATCACCTTCTACATTATCTTCCTGAGTATTTTCATGTTGTCAATCTCCTTTCTTCTTTGGACCTCTGTAGTCTTTCTTCAAATGCCCTCTCTTACTACAGTTCCAACACTTTATCTTTTCTAGTATGGACTTGGATCTTTCCTTTCTAGACTTGTTGTGAATACCTGGTCTCTTTCTACTCTCCCTTTGTATTCCTCTGCTCTCTAGCTCCAATGCTTTACCTAATGTCTCACCTGTGATGTGATTTTTATTCACATTTTCTCACTAAGAATAACACCAACAACATCTATTGATGCATTTGTAACTTCAAAATGTATTCACTTATATATCTTATATTGTATTTAATTGCACCCAGATGTTCCTAAATTATTTGAAAATGTTTATTTCTTTTGAATTTAGTAAATAAAAAATTACAACTTGTAGCTCTTGTTCCTAACTTATTTGAAAATGTTTATTTCTTTTGAATTTGGTAAATAAAAAATTAAAAATGGGTTTTTAAAATTGCTAAAATTTTGGAATTATAATTTAAAATTGTTATGAAATAAGTGGGATGATTCTAGTGTATTAATTACCTCTTAAGAAAAATTTATTAAAAATACTGGAAACTAGATAATAAGGAATATGAAAATGAGAATGTATTAAATGTGTAATAGGAAAATTTGATATTGATTATATTATTTTGTGAGTAATTAGCAAAACCTTTTATTAGATTTTATAAAAATTTACATAGCTTACAAAAACCGGTTTCTCTTCACTAGAGAACTAGTTCCTTTCAAGGTCCACCCTCCACCCCCCCCCCAAAAAAAAAAAACTAGAGAAACTCCTCCCATTTAACATATAAAACCAAGTTCTATTACACAGACCCCAAATCCCCCTATCCACAACCAAATCCAAAGCATATCGCTTGATCACAATCAAAACAGAAAACATGAAAAACCAGAAAAAGAAAACAATGCACTAATTACTCAGCACCTACTGCGTATCCAGAGATTTTCCCATAACCTCATTCTTGTTTTTCCTTCGCAATACCTCTAGTGATCATTGGAGTGGGATTCACGACATCCCTCTTGCACTTGGAAGGAGGCATTTCCAATTCCAAATTCCTAGCCATGCCCTCTTTAATATTATAAGAAATTGTTAGAATAATCAACCCATAGTTATCTAACTTAGACATTAATTAATCCATTTTTGTCTTATTTGCCTAGTTTCCAATATTCCACTCTATGCAAGTTGTCTTCCACATGCCCTAGAAGTCAAACTTGCTAAAACTGAGTCATGGAGCACTTGGGAAACCTCCTAGAAACCATATTTAGCAGTTTTGCTTTATTCTAGATCCTCCCTAGTGCATATCTTCTTTTTTTGCCAAGTTGTCTGCTTTATTGATATTTGAGGCAAAAGGGAAAGTAAGACTAGGTGTAGTTGACTTGTTTTTTGCCCTCATCATCCTCCATTCTTTTCTCCTAATAAAATCATGTATGAGTTTTCTTTCCATCACCTATTAGCTTGCCTACTTGACTTTGCCAATTCGTGAACCTCTAGGTAGATTTGGAAATTGCTTTATGCACCTATGGGGGATTTGACTAGATTTAGTAAGCCTGCTTTTGACTATTTCGAATGGCATCCTTATGCATTCAAATCTCTCATGCAATTATATATTGCAGAAGCCTATGAATTCATAAGGTTGGCTATTGTACACTTATTCAATACAAAGTTAGTGTTATGCTCCAATTTCAGTCTCCTTTGTGTGTAAATTTTCATGTTTGATTAACAATTTTGTGAGTGCAATTGTTCTATCACTTGGGTTCAATTTCCACATGGTATCAGAGCCTTTGTAGATCGATTTCTCTCCTTCCATATTGCTATTGCAGGTTTGACATCTTGACTAGGAGCATTCTACTGGTTCAAGGGCACAGTTCAGAGCTATGGATCAATCTCAGAAGATCATCTTAACTCCATTTAATTTCTTTGAATGGAAAGCAGAGATGGAGATACTGTTGAGAGAAAAGGGTATCTACAGGGTCACTATGGTAACTGAGGTAGAGCCCAATGCAGCTGGAGAGAAAATTAAATGGCACAACAGGAGGGATGAGGCCTATGGTCTTTTGTGTCTGAGCATATCGAGAGACCTATTCCATCTTGATGGATTAACATCACCTAATGAATTATGGGAGAAGCTTGTAGAAATTTTCGGTAAGACAGATGATTTGAGAGGACATCAAATCTAGAATGATTTGATCTCTTTGAGTCCCGGCAGCTTCGAATCCCTGCAACTCTACTTTTCCAAGTTTAAAGCCCTTGTTTTGTAGCTAAAACAGTGTGGAATTGAAAAGGAGGAAAAGCAGCTAGTTTTGGCCATACTCTCAAATCTTGGCCTTGACTATTCGGTGTTTGTTTCAACCTTCCATGCCACCAAGTTGACAGCTCGAGCCTGGAAGATGCCTAAGCTTGTAGAGTTCATGGAATCCCTCACACAAGAACAAGATAAACTGGTGATGATGGGCACCATCAAACCTTCCAAAGACCAAGCTTTGGTTGTTGGAGATTCAAGGTTGGATTCAAAAGGCAAGAAGAAAGCTAAGAAGCCACCTAAGCAAAAGAGAGACAAGAACAAGTCTCAAGAGGAGCCCCACGGCTCCAAGAAGAACTTCTAGAAGAAGAAAAACAAAGGAGAAATGAGCAAGTGTGCATACTGCAGTAAGGGCTATCATCCTGAAAGCTCCTGCATGAAGAAGCAAATTGACATGTTGACCCAACTCCTGGAGAAGAATAACATCTCCCTTCCTAATTGCTCAAAGAAGAGGGAAGGAGGATCAAATTTAGAGGATAGAGAGAGAGAGAGAGTACATGCATTGGTTGCTAGCACATCAAGCTCACCTAGCTTCATCATAGACTTTGGAGCTTCAAGACATATGGTTTCAACCAAGGAGGCATTCTCCTCTCTTGACATGTCAAAAGGTCCACCAATAGTGCTGGGAGATGACTCTCTCACTGACAGTTTGGGCAAAGGAAGGATTGATCTTGACCATGGTAAGTTCAGTAATGTATTGTATGTTCCAGGTCTTGCCTCTAACCTCTTGTCAGTGTATCAGATGACCCACACAGGGTCTCCAAAGAAGGTCATATTCTCCCCTGATGATGTTGAGATCACAGAGATCTTGAATGGTAAAGTCATTGCAAAAGGAGTTGTAGATCACACTTCGAAGGTATACATGTTTTCACATTTTCTGCCCTACTCAAACCCCTCAGCTCTTCTGATTCATGCTAATGAGGCAAGAAAGATTTGGCCATATTAACTATAAGTATCTTTCTGATCTAAGTGAAAAAGAAATGGTCATAGGGTTACCAAAGATTAAATTTTCCAAGGGAGTCTGTCAAGGTTGTATCCTAGGAAAATACCCAGAGCAAAAATTTGAGAGAGCGAGTCATGAGAGAACCTCTGCACCTCTTGAGTTGATCCACAATGATGTTTCTGGTCCATTTCCTCATATGTCAATGAGTCAAGCCAAATATTCATTGACCTTCATAGATGACTTTTCCAGGTATTGTTGGGTTTACTTCCTGAAGCATAAGTCTGAAGTTTTTGGCCTCTTCAAAGTCTTTAAGGCTTTGGTTGAAAACCAGTCTGGGAGGAAACTCAAGATCCTTAGATCTGGAAATGGTGGTGAGTATGTCAAGTCTGATTTTATTCAATATTGTGAAGATGCAAGTATTCATGTGCAACATTCAATCCCTTACACACCACAGCAAAATGGTGTTGCTGAGAGAAAGAACAGATCACTGAAGGAGATGGCAACCTGTATGATGGAGGCTAAGACTTTGCCACCAAAGTTTTGGGTCGAGGCTATAAACTGTGCATCCTATATCCAAAATAGGGTGCCTCATAAATAGCTTGATGGTATGACTCCTTTCAAATCTTGGAGTGGGCACAATCCAGATGTGACCCATTTTAGGATTTTTGGCTCAAAGGCTTGGGCCAGAATTCCAACTGAAAAGAGAAAGGCTTTGCAGCCCCAAAGCCAAGAGTGTCTATTTGTTGGGTACTCTAAAGATTAAAAAGGGTACAAGCTGATAAATTTGAGCACAAACAAATCCTTCATTGAAAGGAGTGTTCAGTTCCAAGAAGAGCCTTTAGCAACAATTGAAGTTGGAGAGTCTTCTTCACCACCAGGATCATTGAATGTAAGTGAAGAGATAAATGAGTTTTCTGATTCTGATATGTCTGATAATTATGATTTAATTGAAGATCTTGATATTCCTACAAGACCAAAATGTGTATCAAAGACCATTCATGCAGCTGGGGAACTAGCTGGAAATCCTAGTGATCCTAGGAGGACTAGATCTCAGTTTGAGAGTGCCCTATGTATGAAAGACCCTTTGTTTGCAGAGAAATGATATCTGGTGGTTGAATCAGACTCACAGACATATGAATATGCAGCACATGATCCAAGATGGCAAACAGCCATGAAAGAAGAATTCAGCTCACTCCAGAAGAACAACACTTGGGAACTAGTTGATCTTCCCCCAGGGAGGAAGCTAGTTCAATGTAAGTGGGTTTTCAAAACTAAGTTTTCTGCTGATGGTTCACATTTGAAATATAAGAAAATATTGGTAGCCAAGGGATACTCATAGGTACATGGTATTGACTATAATGAGACATTTTCACTAGTGGAAAAGATGGACTCCATCAGGCTAGCCTTAGCCATTGCAGCTTCGAAGCAGTGGGAGGTACATCACATGGATGTGAAGTGTGCTTTCCTGAATGGAGATATTATTGAAGAGATTTACATGCAGCAGCCTCAAGGGTTTGTTACTAATCCATCTTTTGTGTACAGGTTAAAGAAATCATTGTATGGGATTAAGCAAGCCCCTAGGGCTTGGTATGCCAAGATTGATGGCTTTCTATTGTCATTGAGTTTTGTTCAATGAAAGTCTGATCCTAATGTTTATTTGAAGCTGATTCATGGTTCTTTGATTATTATTGTCTTGTATGTGGACGACCTTTTGATTACAGGAAGTTCAAAGAAAGAAATTGCCTCCTTGAAGGATGCAATGAACCATGCATTTTCTATGACTGATTTGGGGTTGTTGAGCCAATTCTTGGGTCTAGAAATTGCTCAATCCCAACATGGAATAAAGGTACATCAGTCCAAGTATGCTTTAGATTTTTTGAACAAGTTCAACATGAAATATTTCAAGCCAAGCAAGACTCCCTTCCTTTCAGGAGTTAAGCTTGAAGAAGCAGGTTCTTCTCCTATGGTAAATAATACACTGTATAGGCAATTGATTGGGTGTTTGTTGTACCTTACACACACTTGACATGATATTTATTATGCAGTAAGTGTGTCCTCAAGATACATGGATCAGCCTCAAGAGATCCATTGGAGAGAAGCTAAAAGGATCCTTAACTTTGTTCAGGGAACAAGAACTCATGGGATCTTCAATAAAGCTAAATCTGATCTTGATTTGATTCAGTTTACTGACAATGATTGGGTAGGTGAAAACACAGATCAAAAGTAAACATCAGGATATGTGTTCATGCTTGCTGAAGGACCAATCAGCTGGTCAAGCAAGAAACATAGTGCCATTGCACTCTCATCTACAGAAGCAGAGTACAGAGGAGTTGTAAATACAACAACTCAATGTTTATGGTTGCAGGGGATACTTGGTGAGTGTGGCTTCGAATCAGAGTTTTCAACCATATTGTGATAATCAGAGCACCATTTGAATCTGCAATGATCCAATTCAGAGACAGAGAACCAAACACATTGAGATCCATATGCACTACATCAGACAACTTGCGCATGATGGCACCATTCACCTACTCTTATGTACATCTTCAGAACAAGTAGCAGACATCTTCACCAAAGTTTTTTGTGAGAAGACATTCAGCAATATCAAATCATTGTTGGGGATTGCTGATCATGATGTCAAGCATGATTGATGACAACATTTTCAAATTTTGTTTTACTGTCCATGTTTAAGGGAGGATTTTCCCACTAGGTTTTTGCCTCTTTCCTTGGTTAAATGGACATGCAATATGTAAAGGGTGACTAAGCCTCATTGCTAGGCCCTATAGTTTTCTGATATTTACTCATAAGTCAGACTTAATGGGGGGTGTTAGAATAATCAACCCATATTTATCTACCTTAGACATTAATTAATCCATTTTTGTCTTATTTTCCTAGTTTCCAATATTCCACTCTATGCAAGTTGTCTTCCACATGTCCTAGAAGTCAAACTTGCTAAAACCAAGTCATGGAGCACTTGGGAAACCTCTTGGAAACCATATTTAGTAGTTCTAGTTTATTCCAGATCCTCCCTAGCGCATATCTGCTTTTTCTGCTAAGTTTCCCGTTTTATTGATATTTAAGGCAAAAGGGAAAGTAAGACTAGGTGTAGTTGACTTGTTTTTTTCCCTCATCATCCTCCATTCTTTTCTCCTAATTAAAGCATGTATGAGTTGTCTTTCCATCACCTATTATATTTCCTACTTGACTTTGCCAATTCGTGAGCCTCTAGGTAGATTTGGAAACTGTTTTATGCACCTATGGGGGATTTGACTAGATTTAGTAAGCTTGCTTTTGACTATTTCGAATGGAATCCTTATGCATTCGAATCTCTCATGTAATTATATATTGCATCAGCCTATGACTTCATAAGGTTGGCTATTGTACACTTATTCAATACAGATTAGTGTTATGCTCCAATTTCAGTCTCCTTTGTGTGTAAATTTGCATGTTTGATAAGCAGTTTTGTGAGTGCAATTGTTCTATCACTTGGGTTCAATTTCCACAGAAATATGAATAATGAGGTATCTATAGCTCTCTCTTTCCATCATGATTTTATCTAATATATTCCATAGAATCCAACAAGGGTCCAGGTTGATGTCGTTTCCTGTCTTCTCAACCGGTTTTTTTGATTCCTTCTCTTCCATATCTATAATGGAATCCTTGATATGCTGCAAGAATCCCTCCATATAAATTCCTTCTTTTGTGCTCCCCTCCAACTTATTCCCACCCATCCCACGACTTCCCTCTCTACTTTTGGTCCTACATCAAGGAGCCATCCCAACTCGCTCTTTACCTTCCAAACAACCCCCTCTCAGATTCATGTGCATGCTTCCTTACTCTGTGATTTCCTTGATATGCAAAATCCACATAAAAATTCTCCAACGATCAATTCGCCCACTCCGCAACACGAACAAAAGGTTAATCTTCCCTACCAGGATTTTGCAAGAAATTGCATTAATTTTCTTTCTGACAGACTCCCCACCTATCTCAACTTCAAACTTCCCTCCACAAACATCTGCCATCCTTGGAAAGGATCGACCGATCTTTTCCTCTATCAAATTTAAGTGCATATAAGAAAAACGAGTAAATGTGTTATATAAAAAATATAACATAATACAATATATATGAATACATAGTAGTAAGAATAATAATAATAATAACAACAACAAGCAATAATAATTAGTGAAAAGGTGTAACTCTTTATGAACAGTTTTGTTAGAGGCCCTATAAATGATTGTATATATGAGTAATTCTATATTGTAAAATATTATATCTTATCTTATAGTTTTATACATATATTCTTTTATCCAAAAGGATTTTTATATATTATTCCAAGTATTTTGGTAATATTTGTGTGAGTGAAGTTTTTTTCTACTCATTTGAGTGACCTGGTCCTTGGCCATTATTTACACTTATTAATATTTCATATCCTAGACTAGATTCATTAGTGTTCAATTCAAAAATCATAGCAACATGATATCTAGAATCACTGATAGAAACACAATCACAAGATAGACACAGTATTTATCCTAGGAAATCCTCAAGGGGAAGAAAACCTAACAAAACTTCCTATGTATAAGATGTATAATATTTAACCCTGAAAACACATATCCTCCTCCTGATGTTCTCTCTCTCTCTCTCTCTCTCTCTCACTCACTCACTCTCCTATGCGCTACATAAGTGAGAGTATGTGTGTGCAAATAAGAACCATAGCTCTTCTATTTATACGCAATGAGCCAACTGACTTTTACCCTAATCATGTCGGCCACACTAAACTGTCTGGGCCGAATTCACCTAGGAACACTCAAAATAGTATGTTATATTATTCATTAAGGTGCTATTGACCCGACTTACAATGGAGACTTTAACTCATGACTCTATGATGACCAAATACAATAGTACCACCCCTTTGGAGGAATAATAACATCTCCCTTGGGTTACATCAGTAAAATACATTTAGAATATCCTTTGAAGTTACAATATTCAACAGTCCCCCTTAACGAGAAGGTTATTCTACTTGACAATGTCATTATAGACAATAGGAGCACAAAGAGACAATATCTTCAAAAATACATCGAGGTAATACATCTATACGTCATAGGATTTTTTTACAATCAGTAACTGGAACAATTACTCTTCAATGTCTTCATCTTTTGCATCGCACAATCGCTTGATCCTTTTGCAGCAATGCTTCGACATTTTGATCCTTCGTAGCAGCACTTTGATATTTGGATCCTTTGCAGTACTTTGATTGTTTGTAGCAGCACTTCGATATTCTTGATCCTTTTCAGCAACACTTTGATCTTCTCGATCCTTTGCAGCAGCACTTTGATCTTCTTGATCCTTTGTAGCAGCACTTCAATCTTCTGTAGAAGCCTTTCGATCTTCTCGATCCCTTGTAGAAGCACTTCGATCCTTTCGATCTTTTTACAGCAACACTTCGATATTCTTGGTCCTTTTGGAGTAGCACTTCGATCCTTCTTGATCCTATGCAGTCGCACTTCAATCTTCTCAGTCCTTTTGTAGCAGCACTTTGATCCTTCTTGATCCTCTACAGTCACATTTTGATCTAGTTGACCCTTCATTGATTTTATTTGATCTACTTGATCCTTCTCCACCACTCTACCTGTAGTACACATGATCTATTTACAGGATGATGAATCCCGATCACTTTAGGACATAAGTCCAAGGACAATGCAATCCTCCATCAACATGATCCATGAAATCGATCAGCTGAATTGTCTACAACTAAATGTATATCTCAACCGCACCCAGTGTAGGCCCTATCATCCATGAGGACTCATCATAGACCATCCATACCACTAAGGTTAGAACCACTCCCAATTGAGTTTTATACTACAGTATCTACACTCATGTGTAGGTATATTCTACCATGTATGAGTATTGTCTATAGAGAAGATATTGACCGCATTCAAAATGTAGGCCCAACGTAGAACATCCATACCACATAGGTTACGACCACTCCCAAGTGAGTGGTATACTACGTCATCCGTGAGGACTCATCATAGAGCATCCATACCACACAGATTAGGACCACTCCCAAGTAAGTGTTATTTTATGGCATCTACATATGAATGTAAGCATACTCTCCATACAAGATTATTTCCTACAGAAAAGATATTGACTACATATGAAATGTCAGTCTTGTCATCCGTAAGGACTCATCATAGATCATCCATACAACAAAGGTTAGGACCACTCCCGAGTGAGTGTTATTCTACGGTATCCAAAACTGAATGTGGGCACTCTCTATGCAAGAGTAACATCTACAAGGCCATCCTTAAATAGTAAGGACCACTCTCATGCACAGAGTGTTATACCTGCCATTCTCAAGTGAGGATCACTATAATCCATCATTGATGTCAGTCTCATGATCACTCCCCCTTTCCTAGGAGGATCCATACTATCAACCTTCTCCCCCTTTTTCCAAGAAGGGTCCATGTCTTCGACCTATTCTTCCTTTCCAAGGAGAGTCCATGTCTTCAACTTGTTCCTCCTTTTCTAAGAAGGCCCATATCTTCATCATCTATAGTCCCATCACTATTCCTCCTTGCGAGGAAAGTATTTTCAAAATACACCAAGCTTGTCACATAAATATTCAAACTTCACTAGAGATAGAGGCTTGTTCAGTACATCAAAAACTTGCTCACCGATACTCACATAATGGAGCTTTATAGCTCCCTTTTGTACCATATCCCTTATATAAAAATATCAGATTTCTATGTTCTTTAATTTGTCATGGAACACCGGATTATCTATCATATGTATACAACTCTGGTTGTCATAGAGAATTACTGTGATGTGAAACTCCATGTCAAATAATCTTGACATCAGCTTCCGAAGCCATATCACTTCATAAGAAGTGGAGCAAGCTGCAATGTAATTTGCTTCAGCTGTACTGAGAGAAAAACTGGACTATTTCTTACTAAACCATAAGATCATGGCAGGTCCTAGACAATAACATCCACCTGGCGTGCTATTCCTGTCTGCAATACTTCCTCCCCAATATGAATCCATTTATCCATACAATATGTAGTCATGATCTATCCCAAAGTAGAGTCCCAAATCTTTCATACCTTTAAGGTACCTCATCACATGCTTTGCATCTATCAGGTGAACCCCTCTAGGTTTAACTAGATACTGACTTAGTGTGTTCACAACAAATCATATATCTAGCCTTGTATTCATTAGATACATCAATGACCCAATAATATATTTGTACTAAGTCATATCCACCAACTCTGATGTCTCATCAGACAACAGTTTCAAGTTGGTGTCCATGGGTGTGGCCATGGATTTACAATCAAACATATCAAATCTTTTCAAGATTTATACTGCGTACTATCCCTGATTCAGAAATATTCCTTCTGGGCCCTACCATACTTCCAACCCTAGAAAATAATGCATCAATCCAAGATCTTTCATCTCAAACTCTTCTTCTAGCTTCTTCTTGAAATCCTTGATATGTTTCTCATTTCCAGTTAGAAATAGATTATCCACATACAACAATAGTATGACTAGTTCATTATCCATAATCTTCATATAGAGGTTATGATCAGTTTTACTCTTGGTAAATCCCATGCTTGTTAAGAAGCTATATATTCTTCCATACCAAGCTGCAGGATCTTGCTTTAGTCCATACATATCCTTTTTCAATTCGCATACATGAGTCGCTCTATCTCTTACTTCAAATCCTTGTGTATGTTCGATGCAAACCTCTTCCCCAATCACACCATTAGGGAAGGTTGTCTTTACATCCATCTGGTGTAAGTCCCACTTCATCATGGAAGCAATTGTCATGATAGTTCTGATGGAAGTGTACCTTGCTACTGGAGCAAATGTCTCTTCATAAGCGATACCCTCTTTCTTAGAGAATCCTCTAGCCACAAATATTGCTTTTTACTTCTCAATACTTCCATCAAAACCATGTTTTATCTTGTAGATCCATTTCAAAGATACCAGACTCCTATTTTCTAGTTTGGGAACTATATCCCAAACACCATTATTCATGATCGATTGGTATTCTTTCGTCATTGCTTCAACCCATTCTTTATTTCGAGCAGCTTCCTCATAACTGGAGGGTTCTTGATCTACAATATCACACATCAAAGCTACATAACTATAATATGGCTTTGATCTTTTGTTGGTCCTTGTGGAGCCTTATGGAGCAACATATCTCTTTTCTTCTTGTATGATTTCTCATACCCAAGCAAGTTTTCTCTTTCAAGATATATCCATGGTAGAGGGTTCCTGAGGTTCTATCATGTCATGATCTTCTGATACTACTATTTCAAGGAGGGTTCAACTTCTATCCTTCTGGGAGGTACATCCTCTTCATGTACTTCTTCAAGCTGACATCTTCTATATTTCTTAAGAGCTATCTCTTCATCAGATTTTACATCCCTAATAATCTCGATATGATGAAATCCTAAGATGTATATCGTGAAGGATTTGGATACTTTAAAGTATCCTACAAATATTCCCTTCTTTTCAGAAGGATCCAATTTGGTTCTCTTCTCTTTCGGAATATGCACATATACTGGATAGCCAAATATCTTGAGATGGCTCACTTTAGGTTTCTTTCCTGTATACATCTCTTCAGGAGTCTTGAATCCAATATCATTGTGAGATAATATATTCTACACATATATGATTGTTCTTGTTGCTTCAACCCATGGATGCATAGGGAGCTCTTGGTCATGAATCATGGTCTTCACTACTTCCATAATAGTTCTATTCTTTCTTTTTGCAACACCATTCTATAGGGGATTATAGGGAGTGGTTAGTTACCTCTCGATTCCTGGATCCTTACAGAATGCTTCAAATTCCTTTGAAGTATATTCTTCACCATTATCTGTCCTCAGTGTCTTGATTCTCTTTCTGAGTGGTTCTCTATCAAGGCTTTGAATTCCTTGAATTTCTTGCACACTTCACTCTTGTTATTCAAGAAGTATATCCAAGTATTTATTGAATAGTCATCAATAAATGTGACATAATATTCATATCCACTTAGGGATATAGACGACATAGGACCACACACATCAGAGTGAATTAGTTATAATGTACCTTTGGTCTTTGTTTCACTTTTTAGAAAGGGATTCTTTATATTATTTCCACTTGCACATCCTTTGCAAGTACCCTCATGATCAATATTAAGATCTGGTAACCCTGTTACCACCTTGCTGATATAGGGCAATGATTTGTAGTTAATGTGGGAAATCCTTCTATGCCCTAATTTACTTGAGCTGGTAGTGTCATGGAAAAGGGTTGTCTCTCGAAGTCCTTTGATTTTATACAGTCCTCCTTCTTCTTCTCCAATGACCACAACATCTTCAAGTGTCTTTTTTTTGGGCCACATTAGTACTTGTTCATCTATAAAAGCAACTATATATCCTTTCTTATTTAGAGCTGATATGGAAAGTAAGTTCTTTTTAAAACCTGGTACATACAGTAGTTCCTTTATTTTCATGGAAGTCCCACAGTCAAGATTGTAGCTTGATTCACCAATACCTTCGATGGGATATTGATAGTTATCTCCCAATGATACTTTCTGGGGAGAGTTATTCTCTTCAAGTTTTGATAGAGATTGCTTCTTTCTTGCCATATGCTTTGAGGCACCACTATCAATAAGCCATGTGTCTTCTCAAGGTGTTACAAACCCAGAATGTGCAGAGAATAGTACATATTTATCTACATCTTCTTCTCTTGTTAATATCTTTCGAGGTATTTCTTCTTCATCCTCATCTTCAGCTAGATGAGCATGATGTCTCTTATTGTTGTTCTTCTTCTTTGGTGATTGTCATGTACCCCAATTTCAATAACATTTTATGTTTAAGAAAACATTATATTTTACCTTTATTGTAAATTTTATGACTATTGACCAAATGGGGTCAAGGATGACTGTAATTAATTATGTTGAATATTTTATTAGATAATAAATAAAATATGAGACAAATAGCCAAAGGAGGTTGTTGAATGAATGTCCACTGACCCACTAGGAGGAATAGACTGGGGTGAGAGCAAACTGACACATGGAAGCATCCTCAATCCCTTCTAGCTGTTGTAGGGGAAAAATTCCCTAATTTTGTGGTCATGTTCCCCAAGAAAGTGGAACAGAGCAGGTGGATCATTAATTTTAAAAAATGACCAAAAGACCTAGGCATGCATATATCTATCCATCGAATTCAGCAGGAGGCTGTTCATTTTTTTTACCTTGTGAAATTTATGAAGTTGAGAAAGGAGCACAAGAGATTCAATAAGGGGAAAGGTAGAAGTGGATTGAGTGATTAAGACTACATTCTGATCTAGTGCAGCCACATAGCTGAGTTCTATACTGTTGAGGACATAAGTACTGCTGTTAAGTAATACTGTTGAGTTGCACGGGTATTTGATCCCATTTCTCCACATAGTGCATTCATCCTGGTGGATCAGTGGACAGGATCAGGGGTCCTAAGATAAGAAATTGAGTAATATTCAAGAAAATGTTGGGTGGAACAGGATCCTTGGGTTGTTTATCTCTAGTACAAATTACCAGGTTCCATTGTGTTATCTTATTTATTTATTTTCAAGCAAATTACTGGAATGAAAGCACTCATGTTTAGTTTTTCTATTATTACTTAAATACTTTGAATCTTCTAGTACAATGCTTAAGTCTGCAATTTATTCAGGAAAGTTTACTTGTATATGATTATCAAAATAACTAAGTCTAGAATTAGAAATGATTGATTAATGAGTAAAAATTACTTTCTGCATTTTTTCACTCATCTTACGATGACGTACTCTAGTACAGAAGGATTGTTTAGCTGTAGATATGAATGATTATACATGGATAAAATGATCTGAATTATTATCGAATTGTAGAGTTTACATAGAAATGAATCAACAATCTATTCTTCTGATAAGTTACCAGCAATATCTTCAAGTAACTGATTTAACTTTGGAATCTTTTTTACTGTTATTTTTCTAGCTATTTTATCATAATAATCCATTTCTAGGGCTTCACCTTTTATACAAAAACCTCTAATAATATTTCATAGAGTCTATTACAACAAGCTTTTGTCACACAGTCATTAAACAGTTTGTAGTGTAATACAATAATAATTACTGTAATACAATCTATTTATTATACTTAGTAAAGAAAAACCATTCATTATTTAATACTTTAAAACCTAAATTATAAACATGTTATTATAGACATATTATAGTAAATAATGCACAATTAATGTTTTACCAGCTATCCTAACTTTAACATTTAACTTCTGTACGCTAACCTCAACTGTTTCTTTTTAAACATCTAGCGCAGTAAGTTCATGATGTTCAGTCAATATGTTGATAATGGTTAAAATTATAACACCTATTGTATTATAGTACATAAATTAAAAACTTAGTAAACCCAACTATAACAATAATTATAACTCTAATATTACTATTAGTATTTGTAAACTGTTCTTTTAAACCCTACTCTTAAATATAAACCTTCATATCCTTTTACAGAACCTATTTATGAAAAAGGATAGATTTCTGACTCTTCCAATTTAAAAGGAAAACTATCATAATTTAACTAATGCTTATACAAAAATTGAAAATCTACAGATAACCTAAATATCAAAAATGTTTATTAAAAAACAAACCCTAGGTTAATCCTTACGGTATCGTTTGCACAATTAGAATTTCAAACAACTAAAATTGCCAATGGCCTTAACCAATTTGCGGTTGTCGAATAATTTACAAACAGATTGTTGTCATGAAAAAACAACCATTTACCAAATGTAATTCATTATGCAACTGAAATTTACAAAAGGAATATAAATACTAACAGATATTTTACACTTTGGCCCGTAAGCCCTGCCTTTTAAAACGAAGGAACTTTAATCAGAGTCTTTAATTTTTATCAAGAAGTTAACCAAAACAGTTGCCACATTGTTTAACTCTTTTTACTAACAACCTTAATGGTTCATAGCCTCGAAAGTGTTACAGTTGCTGAGAAAGAGGATGAGAAAGCTTCCACATAACTTAATCACAGTATGAACAACGATTTCAAACCTCAAAAAAATATTATTCTTACCCTAAATCATTAATTACAAGAGCCGTAGCTCATTTGTGAAACCTTAATGGTTATCACAAAGGACGACCTTACGGCCTCCACCACTATTTACAAAAAAAAATAACAACTGCTACAAGTAGTATGAACACCGCAGACATAATCACGATGAAGGGTACCCCAGGTTAGAACTGAGGCTTACCCGAGCCTTCTTGCTCACACCCTTTAGCTTAGGGATTTGCCTTCAACTCTCTCCTATGCAATGTTAAGCATTTTTTTTACCTACCATCAAAACAACAATCACTTAGAACTGTTAGTAAATAGCCTAGTATAATTAAAAGAAAGGATGAATGCTTGAAGGAATTCATTACAACTTACCAGTTTTAATGTTGAGCTCGAAGGAAACGGTTATGGGGAAGAACCAAAGATTCAAACCTGCTAATGCCTCGGGAAAACATAAGTGATCACTATTTAAACATTGAGCTCAAAGGAACGGATTATGGCGAAGAACCAGAAATTCAAACCTGCTGAGCCCACGGGAAAATAAAAAGTGTTAACTGTTGCAGAGATCCGAGGAGGCCGAGGGCCTTTCGGCCTACTCCTCCATCCAAAAACAAAACAACTAATGAATTCAAGTGAATTTTAGGGCAAACATTGAAAGTAATTGCATAGGGTTTATCACCCAAAACCCTCCACCTTGCGAGCATCCACTATGTGGATCCCACTACGCTTGGGATTCTTTTTAGTTTCATATAGTGTTGAACGACATGATTAACCCTGCAATGCATGTAAAGTAATACTATTACTTTTGTTTAAAATTAAACAAGTCATTGTTTGGTAGGTTGAAGCTTTGAGCTAGTGTATAGTTATCATGTTATGCATATTGAGGGTTTAGCTAGGTTGTAGTTGTTATTTAATACTTCGACTACATGCCTAGGTTAGGTTCACTATTTTTGTAGTTATTTTTCTAGTTCGCAAAATAATAATGTTAATTCTTATGCTTAGGTAAGTTTTAGGATTAACTTGTCTTAAGCTCATAGTTTAAAAACATTGAGAATCTAATTAAGCTCCTAGTACTACAAACAGAGTAAAAGCATGTTTTGATAAATATACTAGCAATCATACAAATTATTGTTTAAAAAAAAAATCACCCTATCATCTCCAATTTGCTACTAGGTAGAATAGTCCTTGCTATAGGCATAGGATTTTTTCTTACGCTTCGATAATCTAGACATTAAATAGAATCACCGTGGTAGTTGAAGCTTAAGTCTAAAGAATAAAATTTAAGGATTTTTCTTAACTTACTCGTTTAGTCTTTCGAGCCTTAAATTCTTACATCATAGACCTGGAAGTAAGTTTTTACCTGTGAATCATGTACCGGCATTGGATCTGAGTTAGCTTTAAGAAAAGCTAAGTAAGCCTCAGGCTAACCTCAAGCCCCCTTCAGTAAGAAAAGAAAATAACCATCAGAATCATACACACTATTACAAATAAACCAATGATCTGAATTCAATAAACTATTTTAACTCATTAAATTTTGACCAACATTTTATTATTCAGGATTGAAAATCGTTATAGATTGAGTACGGTTAGAGGCATGTGACTTACAAGTTAGTAAGTAAAATTCTGTAGCCTCTTAGTTATAGTTAACTAAAAAGTATTAACTCCTAAGTTTTCTCTTGATGTTTTGTCTTTGTAAACTATATGTTTGAAGTTAATTATTAAACTAGCATTCTGGCTATGATTTAGCTTTTAATATCACATAGAAATTTTTTAAAATTTTCTGAATTTTCGAGGATGCTACATATGGTATCAGAGCCCAAGTTCAGACACTAGGCCTGAAGTGGCTCAGCACACGTAAAAAAAAAGTATGGATATTGATTTATGATTTTAAATGTTGCTGTACATAATATTTTCTGAATTAGATTTGTAGGTATGGAAGGTCTCAAAGAGTATGTTGAAGAAAGGTCCCCGTTAAATGAAAAAAATAAGTCTAGAAAGGAACCTGCCAAAGAAGATATAACTAATAACTCATCTGAATTACTACAAACAGTTAAAGATCTAAAAACTGAAATGGAGACCATTAAAAAAGAAACTGAGAGAATCTTAAGAGCTCAGGAGGAGCTGAATCAAATATTGCTGGAAACGTTTTATAACGAAGAAAAGGATAAACCGATAGAATCTGACACTACGGCCTATCAACCTAAGGGTAAAATGTCAAAATAGTCTAAAATTTAAAGCAGTTCTTCTTCTAAAATTAACGGTAACTCACACAGAAAGAAACAACAGTATTCTAGTGGTAGTAGCGAGAGTAATTATCATTCTAGAAAGAAAAAATATAAGCCTTATGAGGAGATTTCTAGGGAGTTCAAAAAGATTAAACCACCAACTTTTAATGGTGAAATAGAAAAATGAGAGGAAGTCGAAGCATGGCTCTCCGAAATGAAAAATTACTTTCAGATATATAACTATTCAAATCAATTAAAAGCAAGGATGACAATTTATAACTTAACTGGAAAAGCCGACATCTGGTGGCAGGACATAAAAAGAGTAAAGGGCATTAAAGAGAAGAGTATAAACTGGAGCACTTTTAAAAAGTACTGTAAAAAGAAAATTATGTCGGAGCAATAGTACGAGGAACGAGCTAAAGAATTTTATGACCTAAAGTTAGGAACCATGAGTATGAAAGACTTAAATAGTAAATTTTAAGCTTACTATGATATGTGCCTTATATTGTTGATGAAAAACCCAAGGTACAATGGTTTCTGAGCTATTTACCTTTTCATATTAAGGAAAGAATTGAATATGATAATCCCAAGACCCTTGAAGAGGCCATGCGAAAAGCAAATTTATGCTATGAGTAAAACCGGAAAAGGGAGAACATGCCAAATTGGAAAATAAAAAGGCCTAATAATTTTGAACCAAGAAAGAAAAATTTCACACTTAATCATAATTTTGGGCATAATAATTGACGCAATCTTCCTAACAAAAAATTTCAAGGAAGTAATGCAAAAATTAACCCATGGAAAAACCCTATTGTCACAATAAGTAAAGAATTTACAAATAATCACAGTAATTATGTTAAAAATAATGAATGTAAGGAACCGATAAAATGTTGGGAATTCCAGGGACCTCACTATGCATCAAGTTGTCCTAACATGAATAAGACCGTCAACAACATTCATGTTGTGTGGGAAGAAACAACGGTTGGTGATTTAGCGAGAGGGATGCCCAGAATCAATGCAGCGCTGGAAAACAGACATGTTGAATATTAGAATTCCATGGCGGAAGAAGAAGGTATGTTGAACCATAAACCTATTTCTATTTTAATTGACCCAGGGGCTAGCTTGAGTTATTTTTCTCCCAGTTTAGTAGAGAAAAGTAAACTACCAGTATAGAAATTTGCAAAATCATCGTTGGTTCAATTAGCTACAGGAGTAAAAAGGAAAGTAATTGATTTTGTGAAAGATTGTACATTAATTATGAATCAGTTTGAAACTTCTGTAAATATTAATGTACTTCCATTAATCTCCTATGATGTATTAATTGGAATGGATTGGTTGGAACAACATCAAGTAGTGTTAATTTTTTTTGATAAAACCTTTACCTGTTTAAATAATGAAGGAAAAACGGTAACAATAAAAGGAATCCCTAGGAAAACAACAATAAGACAGATTTCTTCCTTGCAACTAAAAAGGGTTGTTAGAAAGGGATGTAAATCTTTTATTGTAACTATAACTAACGAAGAACATATTAATAAAGAAGACAAGATAAAATTAGAAGATATATCAATTCTGAGATGATATTCGGATGTATTTCCAAAGGAAATTCTGGGATTGCCTCTGAAAAGGGAGTTGGATTTCACTATTGTGTTGGTACCCAGTGCGGTGCTTGATTCAAAATCTCCTTATCGGATGAATATCCTGGAGATTAATGAACTAAAATCGCAATTAAAGTAACTGATAGATAAAAAGTATATAAGACCAAGTGTGTCTCCTTGAGGAGCATTGATCATTTTTGTTAAAAAGAAGGGCAGTACTCTGCGCTTATGCATTGACTACCGTCAGCTTAATAAAATGACAATTAAAAATAGATACTTGTTTCCCCAAATAGATGATCTGTTCAATCAGTTATGTGGAGCAACATTATTTTCAAAATTTGACTTAAGATCAGGTTATCATCAAGTCTGGATTAAGGATGAGGATATTTTCAAGACAACTTTAGGACCTGATATGGTCACTATGAGTTCGTTGTCATGCCATTTTGGATAACTAATCCTCGACACTCTTCATGTGTTTAATGAACAATGTATTACATAAATATCTAGATAAGTTTGTAGTAGTTTTTATTGATGATATTCTAATATATTCTAAGACTAAAGAAGAGTACAAGGAACATTTAAAAATCATTTTACAAGTGTTAAGGGAACATCAACTATATGCCAAGTTTAGTAAATGCGAGTTCTTCAAAGATAAAATACAATACTTGGGTCATGTAATAACTAAAGACGCGATCTTGGTTGACCCAGATAAGATAAAAGCAATTAACGAATGGTCAGTCCTAAAGAATGTGACGGATGTACGGTCATTCATGGGGATCACCAGGTATTATCAAAGGTTCATTGAGGGTTTCTCAAGGATTGTGAATCCCATAACTTCTCTACAGAAGATGGGGAGGAAATTTGTTTGGGATAAAAAATGTGAAGAGAGTTTTAAGAAATTAAAAGAATTGTTAACTACTGCACCCATTTTAAGAATTGTGGATCCTAATAAGGATTTTTTTGTATGCACTAATGCTTGCAACGATGGCCTTGGTGGGGTCTTAACTCAAGAAGGACACGTAATATTGTACGAGTCCAGAAATCTTAAAATTAATGAGAAAAATTACGCTACTTATGATCTAGAATTGGCTTCCATGATACATGCATTAAAGATGTGGAACCATCACTTGATCAAGAGAAGATTTATTTTAATGACGGATTATAAGGGTTTAAAGTATTTGTTGGATCAACCAAATTTAAATGCACGGCAAGCTAGGTGGATAGATTTCCTTAGCGAATATGATTTTGAGATCCAACATATCAAGGGGAAGGAAAATAAAGTAGTTGATGCTTTAAGCAGAAATGTAAGATTAAATTTTATGGCAGCAATTAGTACTTACAAAACATATTTAGAAGATCAGCTCGAAGAAGGAGTAAAATTGGATGAAAATTACTAAAAATTGCAAGCTAAAGTGGCAGAAAATGTAACTGAAAGTTTAAAAATAGGCTACAGTCTAAATGAAAAAGGGTTAATACTTTATAAAAATAGGCTAAATAAACCTAACTTCCCTAAAGTTAAGCTACTGATTGTGAATGAAATACATAAAAGTCCTTATTTTGGACACCCTAGCTATCAGAAGACAATAACTATATTACAGAAATATTACTTTTGGCCGAATATGAAGAATGAGTTGGAAGAATATATTGCTAGATGTTTTGAATGTCAACAAGTTAAGATTGAACATCAGCATCCACCCGGTTTATTACATCCGTTGCCAATTCCTAGATGGAAATGGGAAATAATCAGCATTGATTTCATTACAGGTTTGCCTAAAAATAAGAACTAGAATGATTCAATAATGGTGGTTGTTGACAAAATCAGCAAGGAAATCCATTTTATACCTGTAAATACCACTCATAAGGCTGCTAACATTGCTGAAATATTTATGAAACAAATTTTTTGTTTGCATGGAATTCCAAAATTTATAATTTCTGACAGGGACTCTAAATTCACGGGAAACTTCTGGAAATATTTATTTAAAGGCTTAGATACTACTTTTAATTTCACTACATCTTTTCATCCACAAATGGATGGACAGATAGAAAGGGTAAATCATATTTTGGAAGATATGTTAAAGATGTATGTTAGAGAATAGCCACGTAAATGGGATGAATACTTACACTTGGTTGAGTTTGAATACAACAACCACTACCACGCTTCATCAAAATTCAACCCATTTGAAATTCTGTATGGAAGAAAATGCAATACTCCCATCTCATGGAGTAACCTCGTTGACAGGTTAATACTAGGACCTGAGTTATTAAAGGAAATGGATTTAACCGTGAAGCAGGTACAAGGTAATTTAAAGGTTGCACAAGAAAAACAGAAGAGCCAAGCAGATCTTAAACAAACTCAGAAAGAGTTCCAAGTGGGAGAACATGTTTTCATTAAGGTAAAACCTAAAAAGGGCTCCTTAAAATTAGGGATATTTGCTACGCTAGCACCCAGGTATTGTGGGCCTTTCGAAATATTGTCCAGAGTTGGACCGGTGGCATACCAATTGGCCTTATCACCGAATCTTAAAGTTCATAATGTTTTTCATATTTCTGTTTTAAAAATATATATACAAGATGCTACTCATGTGATAAATTGGAATGATGTACATGTGGAGCCCGAAGGAGATTTTCTGGTGGAACCAGACTGTATCCTCAACAAGAGAGAGATATTGCTTCAGAATCGCACCATTGGATAGGTGAAGGTGCAATGGAAGAAACTTAGTCCAGAAAAAACAACATGGGAACTAGAGAGTCATATGCAAGCATCATATCCAATTCTATTCCAGGGAAGCTCTTAGGATGATGAAAAAAGCAACATCGAGGATGATGTTGGACTTAAGGGGGGGTGTATGTCATGTACCCCAATTTCAATAACATTTATGTTTAAGAAAACATTATATTTTACCTTTATTGTAAAGTTTATGACTATTGACTAAGTGGGGTCAACGATGACTGTAATTAGTTATGTTGAATATTTTATTAGTTAATAAATAAAAGATGAGACAAATAGATAAAGGAGGCTGTTGAATGAGTGTCCACTGACCCACTAGGAGGAATAGACTGGGGTGAGAGAAAACTAACACATGGAAACATCCTCAATCCCTTCTAGCTAATGTAGGGGGAAACTTCCCTAATTTTGTGGTCATGTTCCCCAAGAAAGTGGAACAGAGTAGGTGGCTCATTAATTAAAAAAACTGACCAAAATAGCTAGGCATGCATGTATCTGTCCATCAAATTCAACAAGAGGCTATTCATTTTCTTTACCTTGTGAAATTTCTGAATTTGAGAAAGGAGCACAAGCGATTCAATGAGGGGCAAGGTAGAAGTGGATTGAGTGATGAAGAATGCATTCTAAACTAATGCAGCCACATAGTTGAGTTCTATATTCCTGAAGACAATAGTACTACTATTGAGTTGCAGGGCTATTTGATCCCATTTCTCCACACAGTGCATTCATCCTGGTGGATCAGTGGACAGGAATCAGGGGTACTGAGACAAGAAATTAAGCTATCTTCGGGAAAAGGTTGGGTGGAATAGGCTACTTGGGTTGATTGTCTCTTCTACAAATTACCAGGTTCCATTGTGTTATATTATATATTTATGTTCAAGCAAATTACTAGAATGAAAGCAATCATGTTTAGTTTTTCTATTATTACTTAAATACTTTGAATCTGCTAGTATAATGCTTAAGTCTGCAATTTATTTAGGAAACTTTACTTGTATATGATTATCAGAATAACTGAGTCTAGAATTAGAAATGATTGATTAATGAGTAAAATTTCCTTTCTGCATTTTTCCACTCATCTTATGATGACGTACTCTAGTACAGAAGGATTGTTTAGATGTATATAGGAATGATTATACATGGATAAAATGATCTGAATTTTTATCAAATTGTAGATTTTACATAGACATGAATCAATAATCTATTATTTTAATAAGTTACCGGCAATATATTCAAGTAACTGATTTAACTTTGGAAACTTTTTTTACTGTTATTTTTTCCAGTTATTTTATTATAAATAAACCATTTCTAGGACTTAACCTTTTATACAAAAACATCTAATAATATTTCAAAGATTCTATTACAGCAAGATTTTGTCACACAGTCATTAAACAGTGTGTACTATAATACAATAATAATTACTATAATACAATCTATTTATTACACTTTGTAAAAAAAACCATTCATTATTTAATACTTTAAAACCTAAATTATAAACATGTTATTCTAGACATATTATAGTAAATAATGCACAGTTAATGTTTTACCAGCTATCCTAACTTTAACATTTAACTTCTGTACGCTAACCTCAATTGTTTATTTTTAAACATTAGCACAGTAAGTTCATGATGTTCAATCAATAGGCTGATAATTGTTAAAATGATAACACCTATTGTATTATAGTACATAAATTAAATACTTAGTAAACCCAAGTGTAACAATCATTATAACTCTAATATTACTATTAATATTTGTAAACTGTTCTTCTAAACCACACTCTTAAATGTAAACCTTCATATCCTTTTACAGAACCTATATTTGAAAAAGGATAGATTTCTGGCTCTTCCAATTTAAAAGAAAAACTATCATAATTTAACTAATGTTTATACAAAAATCGAAGATCTACAGATAACCTAAATATCAAAAGTGTTTATTAAAAACCAAACCCTAGGTTAATTCTTACGGTATCGTTTGCACAAATAGAATTTCAAACAACTAAAATTTCCTATGGCCTTAACCAATCTGCAGTCGTCGAATAATTTACAAACATATCGTTGTCATAGAAAAACAACCAAAGTTACAAAACATAATTCATTATGCAACTGAAATTTACAAAATGAAGATAAATGATAATAGATATTTTACACTTTGGCCTATAATCCCTGCCTTTTAAAATGAAGGAAATTTAATCAGAGTCTTTAATTTTTATCAAGAAGTTAACCAAAACAGTCGCCAAATTGTTTAACTCTTTTTACCAACAACCTTAAGGATTCATACACTCGAAAGAGTTACAGTGGCTGAGCAAGAGGCCGAGAAAGCTTCCACATAAATTAATCACAATATGAACAACGATTTCAAACCTAGAAACAATATTATTCTTACCCTAAATCATTAATTACAAGAGTTGTAGCTCATTTTTGAAACCCTAAGGGTTATCACAAAGGGTGACCTTATGGCCTCGACCACTTTTTACAAAACAAAATAGCAACTGCTACAAGTAGTATGAACACCGCAGACATAATTACGATGAAGGGTACCCCAGGTTGAAACCGAGGCTAACCCGAGCCTTCTCGCTCTCACCCTTCAGCTTAGGGATTCGCCTTCAACTTTCGACTATGCAATGCTAAGCATTTTTTACCTACCATCAAAACAACAATCGCTTAGAACTGTTAGTAAATAGCCTAGTATAATTAAAAGAAAGGATGAATGCTTGAAGGAATTCATTACAACTTACCCGTTTTAATGTTGAGCTCGAAGGAAACGGTTATGGTGAAGAACCAAAGCTTCAAATCTGCTAACGCCTCGGGAAAACAAAAGTGATCACTGTTTAAACGTTGATCTCAAAGGAATGGATTATGGCGAAGAACTAGAACTTCAAACCTGCTAATGCCACGGGAAAATAAAAAGTGATAACTTTTGCAGAGATCCAAGGAGGCCGAGGGCCTGTCATCCTACTCCTCCATCCAAAAACAAAACAACTAATGAAGCCAAGTGGATTTTAGGGAAAAAATTGAAATCCGTTGCATAGGGTTTATCACCCAAAACCCTCCACCTTGCGAGCATCCACCATGTGGATCCCACTACCCTTGGAATTATTTTTAGTTTCATATAGTGTTGAACCACACGATTAGCCCTGCAATGCATGCAAAATAATACTATTACTTTTGTTTAAAATTAAACAAGTCATTGTTTGGTAGATTGAAGCTTTGAGCTAGTTTATAGTTATCATGTTATGCATATTGAAGGTTTAGCTTGGTTGTAGTTGTTATTTAATACTTCGACAACATGCCTAGTTTAGGTTTTCTATTTTTGTAGTTAATTTTATAGTTCCCAAAATAATAATGTTAATTCTTATGCTTAGGTAAGTTTTAGGATGAAATTGGCTTAAGCTCATAGTTTAAAAACATTGAGAATGTAATTAAGCTCCTAGTACTAAAAACAACTAAAAGCATGTTTTGATAAATATACCAGCAATCATATAAATTATTGTTTAAAACAAATAATCACCCTATCAACTCCAATTTGATACCTAGGTAGAATAGTCCTTGCTATAGTCCTAGGAATTTTTCTTATGCTTCGATAATCTAGACATTAAATAGAGTCACCATGGTAGTTGAAGCTTAAGTCTAAAGAACAAAATTTAAGGATTTTTCCTAACATACTCGTTTAGTCTTCCGAGCCTTAAATTCTTACATCATAAACATGGAAGTAAGTTTTTACCTGTGAATCCTGTATAAGCATCGGATCTGCGTTAGCTTTAATAAAATCTAAGTAATCCTTGGGCTAACCTCAAGCCCCCTTCAGTAAGAAAAGAAAATAACCATCAGAACCATACACATTCTTACAAATAAACCGATGATCTGAATTCAATAAACTATTTTAACTCATTAACTTTTGACCAAAATTTTATTATTCAAGACTAAAAATTGTTATAGATTGAGTACGGTTAGTGGCATGTGACTTACATGTTAGTAAGTAAAATTCTATAGCCTCTTAGTTACATTTAACCGAAGAGTATTAAACCCTGATATTTCTCTTGATGTTTTGTCTTTGTAAACTATTTGTTTGAAGTTAATTATTAAACTAGCATTCTGGCTATGATTTAGCATTTAATATCACATAGAAAATTTTTAAGTCTTTGTGAATTTTCGAGGATGTTACAGTGATGGACACTCTTTGGATAGGTGTCCTACCTTATGACACTTGTAGAATTGGTACTTTGAGTCATCCTTCTTCTTCTGAAACTTATTCTTGGAAGTTTTCTGGTTACTCTTCTTGAAGTTTGGTTTCTTCCTTTCTTTAGTATGGGTGGCTAGAGCCTGGTCATCTTCTCTGATTAGAGCTTCTCTGTTGTCTACTCTATCTTCTTCTTGAATGTAGTTTTCACATTCTATGTCACACTTCATACTTTCTTTTCTGGCACACAAAGTTTATATGAATGGGTCCCAAGGGATAGTGAGACCATTGAGAGAAACCATAACTAGCTTATCCTCATCAAGGGTGTCTCCAATAGCACTTAGTTTTTCTCTAAATTGAGAGACCCTTGTGAAGTAACCTTGAATAGACTCTCCTTTGGTCATCTTGGTTCCCTTTAGTTGACATTTCAGATTCATCTTTCTGTTGATGTTCCTTCCTTCATACATTCTAAAAAGAGAATCATACATATGTTTAGTTGTCTTCTTAGATGACACTTGTGGGATCAAGTGATCCTTATTAGAGTCAGCAATGATCCTCATTGCCTTGAATAGGTATTGTTTATGCTTCTCCTTAGCTTCATCTCATTCAGGTTCTACAATTTCATTCATGATGTACTTCTCAAGACCATTCTCTCTGAGAATGAGACCAATCCTATACTTCCAATCTAGGAAGTTTTCTAGGCTTTCCAATTTGTCAATCTTAGTGCTTGGGGCCATCCTATCTAGTAGGTCACTAAAAATTGAAAATTATCAAAATCAAAATCTAACATTACCAGTAGATGTGCTTGAGGGAGAGTAGTTAGTTGATCCAACTACGTTTTGGAAATCCCAAATCTTTAGTCTTCAAATCCCACTTGCAAGGTTGCAACGCTGTAGTTTTATGGTTCACTGCCAAACTAGGGTTTGTATTTTTTGGAGATCCAACCACCTGAAAACTTTGATATATGGCTCAATAGATGCGATCCAGGGAGGCACAACTTTTTATGCAAGAATATCTTCCAAATTTCGAAATTTGTAGAAACCCTAATTTCTTCTGGAGAGGAGAGAGAGGGAGTTTCACCTTGTGAAAACTATCCTAATCAGGTTAGCTCTGATACCATGTTAAGATTTCATATGCTATAATAGAATCATTAGTGTTCAATTCAAAAATCATAGCAGCAGCATATCCAGAATCACTGATAGAAACACAATCACAATATAGACACAATATTTATCCTCGAAAACCCTCAAGGGGAAGAAAACCCAAAAAAACTTCCTCTGTGTAAGATGTATAAGATATAACCCCCCAAAAATTTATCCTCCTCCTGTTGTTTCGTCTCTCTCTCTCTCCTATGCGCTACACAAGTGAGAGTCTATGTGTCCAAATAAGAACCACAACTCTTTTATTTATACGCAATGAGAAAACCGACTTTTATCCTAATCAAGTCGGCCCCGCTAAACTGTCTGGGATGAATTCACCTAGGAAGACTCAAACAATATATTATATTATTCATTAGGGTGATATTGACCTAACTTACAATGGAGGCTTTACCTCATGACTCTATGATGACCAAATACAATAGTACCACCCCGCCGGAGGAATAATAACATCTCCCTTGGGTTACATCAGTAAAATACATTTAGAATATCCTTTGAAGTTACAATATTCAACAACACTTTTGTGTAATTTGGTTCTTAACTATTGTCCCAGGGTTTCCCTAAAATTGTTGTCTTTGACAAAGAAGTAAAAAGTGAAGAGGTAAGGAAATTAAAAAAAAAAACATTTGAACAGAAAAGGACAAAAAAATAGAAGTAAAACCACATGTGATTTGTAAAACCACATGCCTTTTTTGAAAGTTTCAAAAATTTATTAATAATATATAGATATTCTTTATCAAATTTTAATAATTGGTTATTCCATATTGTCATAATATTATTATTACTTTTGCGATGCACTTAGGGTTATTGGCGATACGATGATGATGGCGCTCCAAGAAGATTTGAATTCTTCTTCTGGTTTTCTTGATTTGTGTATAGCCTTCGGCTTTGGTTTTTCCTCGGGAGACATTTTCTTGTGTTCCTAGAGGACCCATTCCTGAGAGGATAGGCTGCTGCAGTGGGTTATCAGATACTAGCTTGGTTCCTTCTCCTCTAGTATGGTGTTGCGTGGAGGTTTCTACTCTACGTTTTGTTCTTTGTGATTTTTTCAGGAGTGGCCAAGATCAAGAGACTGGTGTTTGGATAGAGTGCCGAGGATCTGAAGTTCTGAGAAGGGGTTCTCTTCTGTTCCAAGAAGGAAGAACGTTTCTCAGCTCCATGATCTTGGTTTTGAACCTGCACGTTGGTTGCTCTCTGGATTGCTGAGCTATCCCATTTGGCTATCAAGAAAGTTCTTGATTATTTGCTCCAAGATCATTTTTTCGGTGTAGTTCCCAAGTTACAGATCGCTTATTGGCTGTTGGTTGGATTCTTGGATGAGCTGAATTTTTCCATCTTCAACGGATTCGCTCAGCTGTCTCATAAGAATTTTGGAGTTTGTTCACCGATCAATATTGCTGACATTCTTTGCACTTCTATTTCATTTTTTTGAAATCTTGTTCCCTTCGTTCCGCTATTTCGGAAGGATTTTCTTCACGCTGAGCCGCAGTATCGGAAGGATTTTCTTCTCGTCGAGACGCAGTATTGGAAGGCCTTTGGAGTTAGGTCCTATGCTCGCTGATGCCAAGGGATCACTTCCCTTGAGCTTTTTGAAGCCGTTGTTTTAGATGTTCTGTGATTGGGCCAGGTCCGATCGTCGATCCTTTTTGCTGACATTCTTTGCTCTTTTGCTTTGTTTTTTGGAATTCTTGTTCCCTTCGCTCCGCCATTTCGGAAGAATTTCTTCTTGCCGAGCCGATGTATCAGAAGGTGTTTGGAGTTAGATATTCTGCTCACCATTGACGAGGGATTTCTTCCCTTGAGATTTTTGACGCCGCTGTTTCGGATTGATCTTGGTGATTAGGCCGAGGGGTTGCATATCCGATCTCCCACCGATTAGATCCATCTCTCTGCTCATTGAATCTTGTTCAATTCTTAATCACAGAGGTTTTCGCTCCAACTTGGCTATTCTGGTGGGTGCGCAGGACTCTCTTTGCTGCCACCAGTGATTTTGATGTCTACTAGTCGAGCGGAGGCTGGTTGATGAAGACTCTTAGCACAAGAAGAATTTGATTGTGATCCTGGTGGAGCTTCATCCTTGGAGCAATCCAGTGATCAACTGTTGAGTCTGATTTGCAAAGGATTCTTTGTTCAATCAACTTCTTGAGCTTCTCTGATCGTGATCCTGGTGGAGTCATCCTTGGAGCATTCTAGTAACCATTTGCTGAGCCTAATTAGCTCAACGCTGGTGGGATTTATTTGATTCTTTTTTGGTGGTTCTATTTTGGGAGCATGGAGGATGAAGGGGGCTCTTCCCCTATTCCTGATCTAAATTCCTTCAGAATATTGACAACTTCAGGGAAGCAAAAAGAAACGAGTCTCAAACTCAGCAAAATTTTGTAAAGAAGCTTGAAAATATTCCCTCGGTAACCCTACCAGTGGAAACTTGTCAAACAGCTATAAACATTGCTGACCAGGGTCTCATTGGCCAGTTCACTGGGCTTTGGCCTTCCCCTAAGACAATTGCAGGATGGGTTCATCGGAATTGGAAACCTCTCATTTCAGAAGGTATCTGCAGCAATTTGATAGGTAAGGGATATTATCTTTTTCTCTTTGAAAATTCTGTTGATAGAGATTTGATTTTTCGAAACGGACCATACTTCATGGGTCCCCAAGGACTCTACTTGAACAAATGGTCTCCGTACTTTGATCCGAACCAGGATGTTCCCTCAGCGGTCCCTGTCTGGGTTAGGTTACCGCACCTTCCTCTTCATTGTTGGAATCCAAGAGCCCTTGAAGGTATTGGAAACACCCTGGGGAAATATATTGATAGGGCTGATCGTCGAGATCAATTTACCTGTGCCAGAATCTGTGTTGAAGTGGATTTGGAGGTAGGATTACCCAAAGCTATTAACTTGACAATAGCAGATTGGACCTATGTACAAGAGCTAGACTATGAACAACTGCCCTTTAAGTGCAGGTTTTGTCATGGTTATGGACACTTTTCCAGATCTTGCAAGAAAAAAGGTGAAGAAGAAGTTGTTAAAGAAAAGGGAGATGAATGGATTCAAGTTCAAAAAACTAAATCAGCAAAGTAAGGAAATAAAGAAAAGAAACAAAAATGAGAATTGGGGACAAGCAACAATACCTCTAGACAGAAAGAACATCGAGAAGTTATGAAAGAATCAATAACTAAAAACATTTTTGAAGTATTGAGCATTCCCGAAGACCAAACTCTTGAAGAGGGAGAAGTCCCTCAAACTCAAATCCAAACAAGTGAAGAAGATAAAGGCCTTGAATCAGAACTCAACACTCCCTTGGAAGGTCATTCTCCTACTTATGCAGAAATGGCAAAAAAAAGAAACCTATTGACAATTATGGCTCTTCAGATGAAGATCCTCTTGGTAAGTCATCCAGAAAAGGGTGGAAATCTCTCAAGACGGTCCGGGAGGAAGAAGCCGAACGAATTAAGATGCAGGGAAGTCAATCAACTTTAGATATGTCTATTGGTAGGAACACTCGGGCCAGACCTGCAAAAGGAGGCCCAACCCCTTCCGTCAAATGATGAATTGTGTCTCTTGGAATTGTAGAGGGCTTGGCAATTCTACAAAATCTAAAGCAGTGAATGATCTCATCAGAATGGCCTCTCCAAATGTCCTTATGCTCCAAGAGACAAAAATCGATGAGGAAAGCTTACTCTCCATTAGTAGCTAGAGCTGGAAATTGAATGTTGGTAAGGCAGTAAGTTCCAGAGGCATTGCTAGTGGAATAGCCACATTATGGAACATAAGTGACTTTATTTTGGAAAATTCCCTCAAATCACAGCATTGGATTTTCACTCAACTTTGTCATATTCCAAGTAAGAAAGTGTATTACCTTTTTAATCTGTACGTGCCTATCAATTTACAGGAAAAAAGAGAATGCTGGAACTCGCTGGGAGCCTTTCTCGATGCAAACTGCTTTTCAAATTTAATAATTGCCAGAGATTTAAATTTAATTCTGAATGCTTAAGAAAAAGTTGGCGGTGTCTATGGGAGAGATCCCATGTTGAACTGGGTGGATAAATTCATACTTAAGTGGGAGCTGATTGATTTCAAACCCAAAAGAGGAAATTTTACTTGGTCAAATAACAGATTAGGAGTAGCCAACATTTCTTCTAGATTAGACCGTTTTCTGGTTCAGAGCTCCTTACTGGTAGATAAAACAGTCATATCCTCTAGTATCTCGCCGCCACCTCAGACCATAAACCGATTTTATTACATATTGAAAATGAAGAGGACCTTGGCCCCATTCCTTTTAGATTCAGTCCACTATGGAAAGATAGAGATGGATTCATGAGCACTTTCATCTTGGCTTGGGAAATTCCATTTGCTGGATCTCCAAATTATGTATAGGAGAGGAAGCTTATTAATACCAAAGTTGTGCTTAAGAATTGGGTAAAACTTACTCAAAAAATCCAACCAGCGAAAGGAAAGAAGCCCTACAAAACTTGGAAAAAATTCAATTGGAAATGGAAGAAACAGAAATAACTCCAACTTTACTAGCAAAAGAACAAAATGCACAGTCCATTTCTTTCCAGGCCTTCAGGCGAGAAGAAGAATATTGGAGATTAAAATATCGAAGTACTTGTCTGAAAGCTGGCAATAGGAATACCTCCTTTTTTCACAAGCAATGTAGAGTTAGAATTTCTCAAAATCATATCTTGGAAATTTTCTCCCAATCTGGTGAAGTGGTAAAAGGAAATTCTCAAATCAAACAGTTGGCTGAAACTCATTTTTAAAACCTCTTCAAGGAAGATGGACTCTTTGATCCTGATCTTACCTTTGATTTTTTGGTCAACATCCCCAGCTTGGTGAGTGAAGTAGAAAACGATGAGCTAATGCAGCCTTTTAAGGAGCAAGAAATTATTGATGTTATTTGTTCCATGGAGCCAAATAAAGCTCCTGGACCTGATGGGTTCTCCTTTCAATTTTACAGAATTTGTTGGCCAGTTATTAGGAAAGATCTCCTTTGAATGTTAAAAGCTTTCTAGATTAAAGCCAAAGTGGGGGGTTGCACAAATTCCACTTTTCTTGCTTTAATTCCTAAAGAAGCCAATCCTTCTTCCTTTAATAGATTTAGACCTATCTCCCTCTGCCATGCGTCTTATAAAATATTTTCTAAATTGCTAGCAAATCGAATTAAACCTTTGCTTGAGAAATTGACTTCTCCTCTTCAAGGAGGGTTCGTAAAAGGGAGACATATTCTGGATAATGTCATTCAAGTTCAAGAAGCTATGCATACCAGTTTTCTTGGGAAGGAGAAGGGCATGCTCATTAAAATTGATATGGAAAATGCCTTTGACAGGGTAAAGCACTCTTTTCTTTTTTCCATTCTTCAGTCTTTTGGATTCAGCGCTGCATTTTTAAATTTAATAAAAGCTTGCATTCTCAATCCTTGGATAGCACCATTGGTAAATGGCAGACCAACAAAATTATTTCAAGCCTCCATGGGTCTCCGACAGGGATGTCCTTTGTCGCCCTTTTTGTACATTCTTATGGTTGACTCCCTAAGCAGGAAGTTATCAGCAGGAAAAGTAGATGGTATCATTTCAGGCTTTTCTGCAGCAGTAGGAGTTGAAGCTATCAACCATGCCCTCTTTGCGGACGACAGCTTGCTCTTGGGAGGGGCATCTCTAAAAATGGCAAGAGATTTCTCTGAAATTATGCAACACTTTTGTATTATATCAGGAGCTCTCATTAATAATTGAAAGAGTGCAGTATATGGATGGAATGTTGATCAATCAAAAGTAGATAAAATATCTCAGATCTTGGGATTTGAAGGATATGCTTATTGGGACAAGGTTAAATACTTGGTTCTACCTTTAACTTTGGGGAGGAACAATCCCTCTCTCTGGATGGAAATCATTGTTAGTTTTTCAACATTTAAGCTAGCATTATGTTAAGATCTTTTCACTGAGAGAATAACAAGCACAACAATCACATAAGCACATCACAAGAGACAAGAGACACAAAGATTTTAGGAGGGGAAACCATAAATGGAGAAAACCCCTCAACTTCCTCTAAGATAGTATCACCACAAGATGTGATCCCAAAACAGTAAGATGACCTCCCAACGCAATATCAACCTTCTGTCTTCTGTCAAGCCAAAGTATTTCCTTCTCCAAAGGTGCGCCACACTTGAGAGAGCAAGTGATGTAAGTCACAAGTGATAAATAGAGAGACACACACTCTCTATTTATATTAGTCTGTTCACTTAATTTGCCATTTCACATGTAGGCTCAACCCTAATAATTACTACTCGAGCCTACACCTTAATTAGTGTATAATAACCCGAGTGCCCCGAAACTGTGGGGACTTACCTAATGACTTGACATGACTTGATTACATTATTAATCCTCCCGATCGGAACATCGGGGCATAACCACATGACTCAAATACATAATAGAAACATCCCGGAATAAACATCGGGTAACAATACATGAGATACATAGAAGAATACATTCCGAAGTTACATATACATCAACACTCCCTCTTAACTAGGAAGGTATTCTTTCGACACAATTTTTCAGCACTGGTCTTCTTCTCTGCATCAACTGGATCATCTTCGTCTTTGAGTCATCTTCGTCTTCAAGTCATCTTCATCTTCAAGTCATATGGATTTGGATCATCTCTCGATCTGGATCAACACAAATGGCATCACTGGATCTAGATCATCACTCGATCTGGATCATCATCACTGCTGGATCTGGATCATCACTCGATCTGGATCATCATCTCTGGACTGGATCTGGATCATCACTGCTGGATCTGGATCATCACTCGATCTATATGTCTCGGAGTCATCATAACTGGATCTGGATCATAGCTCGATTTGGATCTCCAATGGTCATCATCATGGGTATACTATCTCATCATAGGAAGTTCTACAGAGCCAGCCCTTTTTCATGATGGATGTAGGCCTACTCCTCATGTAGGTCTTCGCCCAGCACTTACATCTGACCTACTCGTCAGAAAGGCACGCCCAGCACTCACATCTGACCTACTCGTCAG
>LPNX011099700.1:0-25678 GCA_001517045.1 Pseudotsuga menziesii
AAAATTATTTATAAGTTTTTAAAGCTTTACAGATTTTTAAACATCATTGTATTTTATTTTAAAGTGTTTTTGGTTGAATTATCATTAGTTAAACATCTCACATTGGTCACTTATTAAATTATTTATTATTTAAATATATACTTCCAATTAAATACTTACCTTTATCATTTATCAAATTATTTATTAATTAAAAATTATAATTCCAAATTAACTTTTTTCTTGCTTTAAATCTTTGCATATTTTTAAGTACTTCTACATATTATTAATCTGCACTTTATGCATTCCCATTTTTATTTTTTCAGATGAAAATTTTCATACTCATATGTGGTGGTTCAAGGTTTTTTTTCGATCCATGGTCCTCAGAAGCTTCACTTAAGGCATAAGAACCTTGTTTTTCCTAGTGGACCATGGTTAAGATCTAAACACCCATACCTATTATCTATTGCAGAAAATGTTTTATTGATGGTATTTTCATATTTTGTTTTTCCCAAGGGATGATGGGTCAAATGAAGAACAAGCAAGAGAAAGCTTCTCAAGTGGTTGAAGCTAATGAAAGAATGGGCCATCCCACCATGGCTATGTGGTGACAAGGAAATGGGTCATTCCACCATGGATAAAATCCAACAAGGGAATGGGTTAGTACACCATGGGTATATGCCATCAAGGGAAGGTCCAACAAACTATACATAGTGTAATATACACTAGTGTATATACACTAATGTATGTATCAATATATATATATATATATATATTAGTTTCTATACTAGTATATCCACTAGTAATATATATTAGTGTATACACTGGTATATACACTAATGCATACACTCGTATATACACTAGTGTATATACTAATATATACAATGTTGTATACATTGGGGTATATATTGTTATACACACTAGTATGTAACTAGTGTATATTACTAAAGAATGGAGAGAGAGAGTGGGAGTTAGGGTTGAGAGAGGGAGAGAGATTGCGAGTTAGTGCTATGTGAGAGAGAGAGAGATTGGGAGTTAGGGTTGTGAGCGAGAGAGAGATGGGGAGGTGGTTAGTGTCTTATGGAGAGAAACTTCCTACGGCTTGGGGTAGACCACAACAGACTGAATGACACCATAAATCAATCCACTTCAATATGCAAGAGAGATAAATGTTGCTAACACTAAAGGATACTGAACATACCTTATTCTGGATAGTTGTAGTATATCCTCGTTTAGATTTTCAACCACGCTTGTAACTACAATTCATCCTCAACAACGACGAACAAAAAAAGCATGATATATAGGCCTACTCTAGCATATATAAATCCAACATGTATAATCAAATAAAACTATATCCATGGATAACAATATTCATAGTCATACACATGTAATGGACGAGAAATGAACATAGATAACAGTGACAAACTTTGTTCGAACCTCGTCGAAAAGGAGAACCGAGTCCTTCACCACTTCAATCCTCCATCTCAATGGAAATCTCACAAGGAAATGGAAAGCTTAGGAAGAGAAGCAATGTGTGCTCAAAAGGACAAAGGGATGTAGAATCAAGCATGTATGAATGGGGTAACAATGAACTATAGTTTCCTTTCTCTCAAATGTCCTACTCCTCTAATGCATCCAAGAATCTCAATATATATCCCTTCAATAGGAAATGAAGGGTCAATTCAGAGTGCTTCTAGGCATATGGAAGCCCAAGAGTCAAGTTATTCGGGACTCATTGAGGAAAATGAGCATATGTGTCCTAGTTGTGGGATGATTTTATGATGTGGAAGGTAGAAATGCACATATAATTTATGCCTTCCGTATATCCGCATTTTTTCTTAATTTCTTCCTTTTGTATATGCGCATATACGGAAGAGAGCTTCCATATATGCACATTTCACCTTCCTTAAATGCACATTTATAGAAGGAAGAAATGTGCATATACATAAGCTCTCATCTGTATATGTTCATTTTGCCTTCCGTAAATGCACATTTTTCCTTATGTATATGCGCATTTAAGAAAGGTAGAAATGCGCATATGCAGAATCTCTCTTCCCTATATGAGTGTTTTTCTCCATATATGCACATACACTGAAGGAATAAATGCACATATACGGAAGAGAGATTTCGTATCTGCGCATTTTTCCTTCTGTATATGCGCATTTACAGAAGGCAGAAATGCGCATATACAGAAGCGAGCTTCCATATATGCGCATTTTTCCATCTGTATATGTAGATTTACAGAAGGTATAAATGTATATGGAAGATCTCTTTCATAAATGTGCATTCTGTCTTTCGTAAATGCACATTTTTCCTTCTGTATATGCGCATTTATGAAAGGCTGAAATTATATGTGCATATGCTCTTTCGTAAATGCGCATATACAGAAGTAGGATTTCATAAATGTGGGCATATACAGAAGTAGGCTTCAAGTTCTATAGTCTATGAGTCTCCATCGATCGATGTACATGGTCTCTTTTCCATAAAGGAAAGGATGATTAAAGAACATTTATAGATCTGATTGTTGTAGATGTGGTTCATAGAACTTGTGTACATCCCATCATGCAAATCTATCTTTAATGGATAGGTCATAATTTAAGAAATTTCTTTAAGTAACATCCTACCTTACTAAAAAAGTCTTGATCATGCTTTAAATTCGTCTTGCTAACTGATAATCCTTGTCTTGGACATTATTGGTGTATGGGGGTTCTTATAGTACCAAAAAATGTAAAAGAAAGAAATAAAAATTTCAGAAACGAAAGCTCTCAATCATATATGCGCATATACAAAATGAAACATGCGCATATACAGAAGCTCTCAGCTGTATATGTGCATTTATGCCTTCTGTATATGCGCATATACGGAAGGCATAAATATGGGCACTGTTCTTGAGAATTATGGGCACTGTTCCATAATTTCAGTGTTGTTTCAGGATTTTTTCTACAACCTCCATGCTGTTAAATTCAAAACTGAACCAGCCTTTGGAGAGAGCATTGGTTTTAGATTCGTAATGAAGAAGGTTCATCCATATTTTTTGAACCCAAATTTCCATTTCTTCTGGGCTAGGGTTCCTCCCTCTGATCTTTCCAACCAAATCTAGGTTCGTCGTGGCCCCCACCTCCCCAATTGAGATATTAACGCCATAGATTAGATGCAAAGGTCCACTGGTCGGAACCAGGTATTTATTTTTTCATTTTTTGTTAGTGTTTTTATCTCCTTCGTGGTTTCCATTTAGAGAACCCTCTGTGAAATTTTTACTGTTGATATCCGAACAGAATACGGGTGGGGAGCCATGGAAATCGTCTAAATGTAAAAAGGATGCAATAAACCCTCAGGGATAAAGTTTTCCTCCCTGTCTGGGGGCTCAATAAGTTGTTGTTCTACATGTTATGGGAGGGTTCTGAGCCAACCCACCTCCTAGAGCTCAAAATCGTTGAACCATGGTTGTTCTAGAGGAGTCAAGTGTTCAGATTCGGAGCACAAAAGGCCTCATTGTGAACAATGGTGGCTTCCGAACGGGGAAACCCTAAATATGAAATCGTGTTGGTGGGGAAAAGAGAGAAAGGGATACCTCTGAGGGAAGGAAGAAATGCATTTTTCCTTTCGTATATCCGCATTTTTCCTTTCATATATCCGCATTTTTCCTTCCGTATAGGGAAAAGAGAGAAAGGGATACCTCTGAGGGAAGGAAGAAATGCATTTTTCCTTTCATATATCCGCATTTTTCCTTCCGTATATGCACATATAGATGAATTCCCATATAACATCGATTATGCTAAATCAAAATGGTGTGGAATATGTCGGACAACCCAACACACCACTGCTGAGTGTACAAATTTTTTGAAGAATACACCAGTGCCACCACAACCAACTTGCATACAAGGAACCCAAATAAAATGAAACAAGACACCAGTATTACCACAATCGACTTACATACAACGAAGCCAAAGTTATTCAAAGTGCTCTTGTTTAATGAACGACATTATTATTGACTATTGTTGGTTTGGACTAGTTTGACACATAGATGGCCTACTTTTGACATGGAAACTCATAAACCATGCCTCCAACATCATGGAAAAGCACTTCTATATATGCGTTTCCATATACAAAGAGTGTTTCCATATATGCGTGCACATATACGGAAGTGTCTTCCCTACATATGGAATCACTCTTCTGTGTATATACCAGTATATTCAGTAGTGCACATACTAGTATATGCATCGGTGTATATTATACCAGTATATACACTAGTGCATATACTAGTATATACACCTATAATATACACCAGTGTATACTGGTATATGCACTAATGTATATACAGGTATAATATACAATGACTTATATACGCACTTGTTTATATACTGGTATGTGCACTAGTGTATATACCAGTATATACACTCGTGTATATATGTATATTACTAGTGTATGGGACTCAAAAGCACCTGAATGGGACTCAAAATGGACACATTATGGAACATTTTCAACATTATTTTGCATGCCTTTAGGGACCTTGAGGACTACTTTTAGATGTAAAAAAATACTATTGAACATTGTGTATATTTCAAATAGCATCAACATGTTTCAATGGTTGATTCACACATTCGGGAAAAGTAAACCAAAAAATATTGAAGTTTTCACCTTCTAACTTTGAACAATGGTAGTATAAATTTACCTTTGGTATCACCTACTAACATTGTCATTACAACTTAATTTTATTGGTGGAAATAGAATCAAGTTCAGTGACCCAATTTTTTTACTTTAAATGTGGGGCCATCGACATTCTATGTAAAAATTAGTGTATAATTCCTAGTGACAATATATAACATATTTAATGGAATCAAAATTCCAATGACATTACATATAGTATAGTACCAGTAATTATGTTAAGAAGTGAAACTAAATTTTGTGTAAAACTAAATGACATGTAAGATTCTTTATAGAAAGATAATGGGCTCTTAGAGAGTTATCCCAAACATAGTTTGTAATGTAAAATTCCAAAATTATATTTCTTTTTCTTCATAGCCTATTTTCAAAATCCCTTGAAGATTTATTAAAGCACCATAGCATAGCTGATATGCCTAGTTTGCATATACTATATACCAGTGTATATACCTAATATATACATTATGTATATACACTGGTACAATACATACTAGCATATACTGGTGTATACACTGTTGTATATATTGGTGTAAATACTATATATACTAGTAAATACACCAGTGTATATACCTAGTGTATATACTAGGTATATACTAGTTACTCATATATAGTGAATGTACACTAGGTATATAGTGTATATAATGTTGATGTATTTGTAACTTCAGAATGTATTCACTTGTATATTTCATATATTGAACCCCGATGTTTATTTCGGGAATTGTCTATAATGTATTTGAGTCATGTTATGCCCCAATGTTCCTATAGGGAGATTCAATAATGTAAACAAGTCATGTCAAGTCAGTGTGGGTAACCCTACGATTGTTCAAGGGTTAAAGTCCCCACAGTTGTGGGGCCCTAGGGTTATTAGACTATCCTAGAGAAGTCAGCCCTAGGTGAGTTATTGTAAGTTAGGGCAATAGTCCCCACCATTGTGTTAAGGATAACCCTCCTTGTTGGTTGGAGGGGCAAAGTCCCCACAAGTTGTGGGGCACTAGGGTTATTAGACTCTCCTAGAGATGTCGGCTCTAGTAAGTAATTGTTAAGTGAGGCCGACATGTTGGAGTGGACATTAAGTGAACGAAAGAATATAAATAGAGAGTGAGTCTCTCTATTTAATATACACACACTCACTCACTGGGTCGCATGAGTGAGAGAGAAGAAGCTAGGATTAGAGAGAGAGACTATTGCTGTCGGGAGATCATCTTTATGTTTTCAGGTTTTACTTTTGGTGCTGATTCTATCTTTGAGGAAGTTGCAGGGTTTTCTCCTTTATGGTTTCCCCGAGAAAAATTCTTTGTGTCTCTTGTCCCTTGTGTTTATTGTTGTGCATGTTATTCTCTTAGTTAAATATCCTAATATAATGCTAGTTTGAATGATAAAAATCTAACATATAGTATATAGTGTATATATAGTGTATTGATGTATATATCTAGTGGATTGTCCATACCTAGTGTACATACACTATATACCAGTAACTAGTATATATAGCAATGTATATACACTGATATATAAATTGGTGTATATACATTGCTGTATATACTAGTATATATACCTAGTATACACATGTAGAAAGTATATACTATAACATACTAGGCATAATACACTAGTATACCACTATAGAAAGTATAGATTAGTTCATTTTGTATACCACTATACAAACTTAGTTGTTGGTACAAACCTCTAACTACAAACAATGCCAAGGAAACTCATCAAAGGTAACTAGTATATATAGCAATGTATATACACTGATATATAAATTGGTGTATATACTGGTGTATATACATTGTTGTATATACTAGTATATATACCTAGTATACACATGTAGAAAGTATATACTATAACATACTAGGCATAATACACTAGTATACCACTATAGAAAGTATAGATTAGTTCATTTTGTATACCACTATACAAACTTAGTTGTTGGTACAAACCTCTAACTACAAACAATGCCAAGCAAACTCATCAAAGGTACGATATTTTCTACCTTACTCTGAACATGAGAAATTAATCGAGACAATTAGTATTAGAATTGATCTTAATGATCTACTTGAATGATCATTGTTATTGTCACCATAATATCCTCATCCTCATTAATATTTGTGTTGTCATTGGAATTTGGTTCACCATCCTCATTGTTGTCATGCCCACTGTCACCATCACCACACCATGAGTTGTTTGTCATGCCATTTAGTATTACAAATGCACCAATGACATTTCATATATTGATGAGCATCGCACTTTGACATTATTTCGATAATTTTATTCTTGTTTACCTTAATGACATTTTCATTTACAACAAAACATTTGTTGAGCACTTGCAACATGTTGGGACTATAATAGAGGAATTTGGTCATAAAAATCCAAATATTGTCTCCAACCAAATAAACATATTATTCAATCATAATTACAAAGCTATCATCTCAAATAGGTCATGATATACTATTATATACTCTTAGAATTATATATTATTTATACTATATAGTATACATAGTATATACACCAGTGTATATACCTAGTGTATAAACTGGTGTATGTACTAGTTATATACACTAGTGTGTACATACACCATATACACCAGTGTATATACTAGTATATACACTAGTGTATATACCTACTGTATATACTAGGTATATATATTAGTATATACACTAGTGTATATACCAAGTATATATACTAGGTATATACACCAGTGTATATACCGGTGCATATATACATAAATGTATGTACTATAGTATATATACACTAGTATTTTTGTATGTGCACTTTTTGTATATACGTGTGCATATACATAAGTGCTTCCGTATATGCACGTACATATATGGAAGCAATTTGTTTACAGAAGCACTTACATATATGCCCACGCATATACAAGACCAAGTTGTCGCTAAAAAGTCACTTCTAGGGGCGGTTCCAAATCGTTGACAAAACTGCCTTCAAAATGTCGTTTTTAGCGATAGTTCCAAACTGTCGCCAAAAGTCATTTTTTGGGGGGCAGTTTGGAACCACCCCTAAAAGTCACTTTTATGGGAAGTTTATATTTCTTCAAAAACCGTTGCTAAAAATATTGAATTTTAAGAATGATATGTTTAGGGGGGATCGCAAAATCTTTGCTAATGACCCCTACCAATTCAACTTTTGGAGGCAGAAAATGACGGCCTCTAAAGGTCTTTTTTGTAGTAGTGAATAATCCACATAACTCATAAAATTTATAATTTAACCATTATAAAACCTAAGTGTAAAACATTATCATCACTCATATCTCTTATAATACATCTCATAATACATTCTACTAGGTATATAGTGTATATACAATGGTGTATATACTAGGTAAAATACATTGTACTAGGTATATAGTGTATATATAATGTAGTATATACACCAGTGTATATACTAAGTATAGTGTATACTAGGTATATACACCAGTGTTAATATATACACTAGTGTATATACGTCTTAGGTATATATATTGGTGTATATACTAGTCCATATACATTGGTGTATATACTAGTACATATACTTGTGTATATGCTAGTCTATATACACCGGTGTACTACCTAGGTATATACCTATATAATACACATATTGAAAGTCTGAATTTGAATGTCTCATTGATCCTTAGCATAATTATTGAATTCAAAATTCAAACAAACATAACATTAATGCACATTTGCTATATTTGTCATCCATATGGCATGGAGATTCATACCATGGGTTTAGTGAGCATGGACTGTGAGGTAGATGGAGTCGCATGTCATTCATATGTGGATAGATGATGAAAACAACCGTCTTATACTAAAAATTCTTTGTGTACATGAAGGTTAAGATATGTCATATCCCTTGCAATAAACTTAATTAGTATGTTGCGCGGTGCTTATTTCTTTCCCCTGGTATATGCCACAAAATTATCGACTTCGAATCTTGGGATGATAATGAAACTTTAATAAAGACAAGTTGTCATATGTCGGTACCACTTTAGAATAGAAAGAAAAAATTTGTTTTGGATAATAAGAGGGTGGATGCAAAAATGTTAGGAAAACCCATTGATCTCCCTATAAAAGCATAGCATAAAAAATTGCAATTCATGTGGCACAAATTCCAAAAAACAATCGGTTACATATTTATCTGGAAAGAAGGGAATAACAAGAGTGGGCATCTACATAGGTGACACAAAGAAGAAAAAATGGTCCAACTAATTAATCTAGGAAGTGTTAGCCATCCGTATGATTGTGATGGAAAGAAATAAAAGATGAGTGGGGCATGTGCAATCCCAATAGAATGTTGGATGAAAAGCAAAAAACAAAGTATAACAACAACTTATGGGTGTATGCAATGTGTATGCAAGCCAACTGTATTGCATTAGTGGTATAGTGAGAGGGAAAAAATGAGTACACATATGTTGACGGATAGAGGTAAAGCTAATGTACATCTACATGAGAGTGATATAAAGAAGAAAATGGAGTCAGATTAATAGAGTACCAACAACAGGTGTTTCAATTATGCATGATCGTGATACAAAAAGTAAAATATGAGTGTCCATATGCATGAAAAATAAGTCACAATGTCGAGTAGACCTCTTTGGTCA
This sequence comes from Pseudotsuga menziesii, assembly GCA_001517045.1. Lineage (NCBI taxonomy): Eukaryota > Viridiplantae > Streptophyta > Pinopsida > Pinales > Pinaceae > Pseudotsuga > Pseudotsuga menziesii. The sequence continues at coordinate 9,224 of LPNX011099700.1, forward strand.
TGATCAAAATTAATTGCTAATATCTTGGAAGAGGATCTTTAGTCATGATCAAAATTTATATTTTGGAGGAATATTTTTTATTAGATTATTTTGTAGAAGTTACAGTTTAGATTCAAATGAATAACATCATCTATGAGTTGGATGAGTGGAGAAAAACAATATTCTTATGGTGTTGCATGTTACTGTCAATAAAAATTTCACCACAGTACAATGTATATACCTAGTTACAGTACAATGTATACACTAGTGTATATACTAGAATATACAATAGTGTATATATTAGTTATAGTACAATGTATACACTAGTGTATATACCTAGTCACGATACAATGTATATATACTAGTGTACATTAAGGTATATATGCTAGTGTATATACTGTACTATAACAAGGTATATACACTAGTGTATATACCTAGTTACAACACAGTGCATACAATGGTGTATATACTTGGTTATAGTACAATATAGCGTATATACCTATTTACAGTATAGTACATACACTCTAGTGTATATACTTAGTTATAGTATGGTGTATACACTAGTGTATATACTTTGTTACATTATAGTATATACACTAGCGTATATACTTTGTTACATTATAGTATATACACTAGTGTATATACTTTAATCCATAACTAACTTATGCAAAGTCAACTTTTAAGCAAGATTGAATTCAAACCATAGCTGACTTTTAAGGAAGGTAGGTTTAGAACCACAAATGACTTCAAACCATAGTTGACTTTTAAGCAAGTTTGAATTTGAACAATGGCTGAATTCAAACCATATACCATAATAGTTCATGGATGACTTCAATCCCTTGTTGAATTCAAACCATAGTTGGCTCTTAAGTAAGGTTTCCTTTGAACCATGGTTGACTTGAATCCATAGTTGAGTTTTAAGTAAGGTTTCCTTTAAGTCATGATTGACTTGAATTCATAGTGGATTTCAAATGATACTTGACTTTTATACATGGGTGACTTCAATCCATAGATAATAATAGTTCATGGTTTACTCGTTGAATTCAATCCAAGGTTGTCTTTAATCAAAGGTTTGCTTCAAGGCAGAGAACAATGCAAGGTTGAATTCAATCAAAGGTCGACTTCAATCCATGTTTGACTTCAATGTAAGGTTGACTCTGAGTAACTTTCTAGTAACTCTTGTTACAAATATTGATTTCACACCATATTTACTTCATGGGCCTTATTTTTATAGAAATGTTCCCAATACATAGAAATTTATCTATCTACCTAAGGGGTGACTATCCATTTATTTAATAACTTGAAATAAAAAGGAAATAGTAGGAACGAACATAAGAAGGGAGGTAAATATTATATAATTTATAAATAATAAAATTAATTTAATTTTCCGTAAGTGGGGTGAGGTGGAAACCTCACAAAATCTTTAAATAGGGAAGGTACACCATGGATGTTGGGTGTAACATGAGGATTAAGTAAATGTTGCCAAAACTTTGCTAGAGAAAAAGAGGTTGAACTTAAATGCTTAATGGTTATATAAAGAAGTTAATAACATTGATCTAGATGTTTTTCTATGGATGGAAAGATCCATACTGAGTACATTATACATAATCCAAAACTGGTTCAAGGGTCTCTAGAAAAGAAGTGTTCCCTAAGCATGCTAAGTGGAAACAAGTTGGCACCATGAGAGTTGGCAATGGCAAGAAGCGAAGGGTTGGAAATTCCTTGGAACTACCATAATGACATTCTTGGAGGTATAATGAATTTGTTTATACAATGTTTAGTTTTGTTGTTTCTTTGGTTAATTTATATTCTAGATAGACATCAATTGGATTGATATATTGAAGGTATTCGTGTGGGTATTATGTGAGGCATCTATTGCGTATATATTTAACTGCTCTAAGACAAAAAAAAGGGCCTTGGATATTGTTGAGAAATAGCTAATTCATAAATATGGTCTGTAACACCCCCGGTTTTGACCTCGATGCATTAAATGTACATGATGTATATATTGTAGTTAATCATGGTGCAGAGCTAAAGTCCAAGGCCCCACCATTGATTTAGATATGTTATGTTTCGGATTTTGAATTGTCACCGATGGTATATCGGGACATATGACAGATATTAAATTGTGGCATCATGTAAACATGGACTTTAATTAAATAACCCAACCAGCTATGTTTGCGACAACTAAATTGAGAAGGGGCATGATTCTCATAAGGATAAGGGGGGGAATGTCAAACTTTGAACCTATGGGGAAAATCCATGTGTCAGCTGTTAAACCCTTTTGACTTGCTCACGTTCCCTTCTCTTATCCAACTACTACCATTAAAATTTCTGCTGTTAGTTGGGGCAGTTATGGCTGGGAGTGGAGGGTGGCAGGACTGTCAGTCCTTGCCCACATGCACACTCCACCAGTAGGTTGAACCTCACATTGGCAAGGAAAACCACCACCGCCATCACTCCATGCGGACTCTCCACTCTCTCCCCTACGTTATTCTCTCCATTGTCGGTTCATCCTCACGCAGGGATGGTAGTGTTGTTCATTCTCACGCACAGGATTTTTCCTGGTTTTGACTCACGCAGCGAGCTGGGAGCCCTGTTCTTTCATTCACGATTTCCCTGTGAAGGGCCATTCAAATTTCTCAGCTGTGTGTATGTTATCCTTACCGATGGTGTCTTGTGTATATGTTATCCTCTGCCCAGCTGAGAACCTGGATTTTCTTTCCATCTTCAGATTGTGTAAGTTTCCTCGGTGACTCCATTGTTCAGAACGGATCGTTGTTTTCCCCACGTTTGTTGGTTGTGTTTGTTGTTACATTTTGGGGGCTGCTGTATGTTGCTTGGGAGTCGTTTTGGCCGTGATAGGGCTAAGAATGACTCAAGAGTCATTTTCCCTATCTAAGATGTAATTGCTGATTGATTACATGCGTGTAATGGTTGGTATTCGGACTGTGTTGGGAGCAGAGCTGGGGGCTTGGTTTGATTGATAAACTTGGTGTGCTTGGAAACAACAAACACAGAGCTAGAGGGCTGGCTTTCTTCTCCACAACCCCTGAATAGCACTGGAAGGGAAGTCAGGGCCTGAGGGACTATGTAGCAGAGAAGGGACTGATTCCTTTTGTTGGGTGTGTGTGGGTGTCTTAGAAGTTAGGCTAGTTTTGGTGTAGGTGTTCCTATCTCTGTAATGGGCTCACCAGCTTAGCATTAGCCTTTCCCAGCTCCTTGATGGCCTAATAAAACTGACCATGTTGGATTGGTTGTCTTGTTGATGGCCTGATAAGCCCAACTGTGTTGGCTTGGCTGTGTTTTGTGTATCCTTGGCTATGTGTAAGCCTACTTGTTCCTTATTCCTTGGGGAATCATGCCCAACTCAGGGATGGCAGCGTTGCTGAGAGATTAAGGAGCATGCTGGCCTATGGTTGGGTGGAACGTTGCAGTGATGTAGCTGGTTGCAGAACAAGTTCTTTATAAGATAATTAATCTTGTCTATTTTACTTCTGCAATTATATTTACTATTAATAAATTATGATGAACATGTTGAATGAATGAATGTATGTTTGCTTCCGCTGTGTATGTGAATGATTATGCATCTTAACATGTTCTACTTCAATGCATTTTATTCAATTTTTATGAGTGCACATGTTCATGGGGCTGGTTTCCCGGATCGTAAATAGTATGGTAGTGTCCTCTTCACTGGTCAGAGGGGCAGGGACGTTACATTGTGGTATCAGAGCTCATGTTGCAGCATGGGACTGAATGGACCCCGAAGATGCAGGGATAGAGGCAGGATTTCCTTCTACCCAGAAGAGATCAGAAATTTCTAATAGAAAATTTCTTGAAATTTTGTCGAAATTTTTTTCTAAGTGCTTGAACCGTCGGCCCATCGGAAACTAAGTGGAAAGCTCCTCTGATGTAGCGGAGAGTTAGACGGAAGATCACCTGAGGGAGGAAGAACTTGTGAACTTTCTCTAAGTGATCATCGGCCATCGGCGAAGGTTAGTGGAAGCTTGAGCCGCAGTTTCGACGGAGAGCCACTGAAACATCGACCCTATTTAGTTGAAGGACCGTCCAAAAAAGGCCATCGACAATCGGCGACGGTTAGCTGTTTGGATCAACGGAAGTTAGTTGTTCATGCGCTCGTCGTTGCGGCCGCCTAAGAGACTATCCATCCGTTGGACAACACATCCGGCCACCGATGCCATAATGATCAGTGCTTCCAATTTTTGATATGCCACCATTGAAAAACCTTAGTTGTTAGGTTCGCCGACACATAGCACTTAGTGGTTCCGACCACCGACAGATTTTATGTTCCATGGAAAGAAGAGGGGAAATTTTTTGAAAAATTTGTCTAAGTGTTGAAGACCATTGGCGATCAGCAAAAGATAGTGGTTTGGACCACCGATGCGTCGGAAGAAGATTAGTTGAATGAACTACCGATGAAGTTGGAAGGATTTAGTTGTTCGCATGCCCATTGTTGCAGCTGTTTAGTGGACTATCCTTCCGATGGATAGTTGTTCCGATTGCCGATGCCGTAGTGACTAGGGGGTTCTAACCGCTGATAGGATTGTCGCTGCGGAAACCCAGAGAGTTCGCTGGCCACCGTTGCGGCTGCCCATGGAGCTAGTCTCCTAATAAGTAGTGGATCTGATCACCGATAAATATCATAAGCCTAGATGACTATGGATCGGACACACTGGAGAAAAGTAGACGAATAGACCAGCGATGGATATCGAAAGAAGCTAGTTTTTTTGACCGCCGAAATGTCGGAATTCAGTTGGGAAGAGGTCAAATTGGGAAAAAGAAAATTTTGAGTTTTTCGTGGGATTTCTTAGCAAATTTCGGCTATTTTTTAGCAAGCGGACAAGCCCCCTTGACCCCCGTCATCCCCCTCAGACAGATGTTCTTCTACGAAGAAAATCTTGTGTTTGGGAAAATTTGTTATTTTATGATTTTTCCAGGAGAAGGTTTGTAATTCTGATTTATATCAATGTTATGCATCTAATAGTTGTGTTACTAACATGTTTGCAGAATCATAGTCACCTTCAAGGGTAGTATTCTAGGTAGTGCAGTTTGGTAAGTAAGTGGTGGTTCAGTTATGAAAACCAATGATGGATATGATGCTCGGGATTCTTACGAGCATGCGTGAGATGCCATGGGAGAAAATGTCCGTAACGGAAACGATGATATAGAGTCTAATGGAAGGAGATTCCAAGAGACACCATCAGATGTTGTAGCCACCATGAGAAGCTTGATTAAAGCCAAGGAAGAGAAAAATCAGCTGAATGCTGTAATGTTGCAGAATTTGACAGACTTGCAAAGAAAGATAGACTCTAGACGAGGTACAACAAGACCAGAAAGCAGTAAGAGCAGTACTAGGAGAAGGAGAAGGACTTCTAATGGATCATCTGACTCCGAAGAATCCAGCGGGGATTCAAGTTCTCCTTCTCATAAAAGAAAAAGAAAGAGACACCATAGGGATTGCTCTCGGGATGAGTTTAAGAAAGCTAAACCTCCTACATTTGATGGTGAGGTAAAGACTGGACAAGAAGCTGAAGCTTGGCTTCTTGGGACAAAGAAGTACTTTCAAGTGCATGATTCTTCGGGAAACATGAAGGAAAGAGTTGCCATATTCAATCTGAATGGAAGGGCATCCATTTGGTGGGAACACTTCAAGCAAGTAAAGAGGATCAGTGAAAGGAGGCTGAAGTGGAAACAGTTCAAAGAAGCATTTCAAGTAGAAATACCTCTCTGACAGGTATTATGATGACAATATTAAGGAGTTCCATGAGCTGAGATAGGGACAACAGACCATGGAAGAATATGCAAATAAGTTTTTGGAGCTGTTGAGGTATGTTCGGTACATCAGAGATGAAAAAATGAAGGTCCAGCATTTTCTTAGTGGATTACCTCAGTCTTACAAAGATAAAATTGAGTTTTATGAACCTAGAACTCTTAAAGAAGCAATAAGGAAGGCTAAGTATTGCTATGAGCAAAGAAAAGGTAAACCGGATTACCATAAGGCATGGAAGGACAAGAAGAATGAGAAGTTTGACCAAAGAAAGAAAGGTTTCAAACCTCCTAACTTCAGGAATCAGCAGAAGCAGCCATCCCAAGCTGCGAGTAAACTAGTTGGAGTGGTAGGAGAAAAACCTAAAGATCCACAATAGAATAGAGGACCACTTCAATGTTGGAAATGTGGAGGACCCCACATGCACAGAACTTGCCCACACGAGAATGAGAGTGCAAGACCGGCTTATAACATTCAAGAAGCAGAAACAGTGGGTCAAGTAGCAAGGGCAGTCCCTAGGATTTATGTAGCACTGGAGGACCGCCAGGAAGATCACCAGTCAACTATGGTTGAAGTAGCAGGTAATATTGTTGAGCAATATGTTTCTATTTTGATTGACCCTAGTTCTAGTCACAGTTACATTACTCCTAGAGTAGTAGAGATTTGTGCTTTTAAGAAAGTAAAGCATAGGAAGTCTTGGTTAGTTCAGCTAGCCACTGGGACTAAGAGAAATGTCAGTGAAGTGGTAGAGAAATGTCCATTAGTCATGAATGGATTGGTCACTTGTGTAGATCTGAATGTTCTACCACTTGGTTCCTATGATGTTCTCTGCGGAATGGATTGGTTAGAAGCTCCCAGGGTAAAGCTTGACTGTTACAATAAGACTTTCAAATCCATGAATGAAGAAGGGAACCTAGTAGTTGTGAAAGGTATTCCAAAGGTGATTTCAGTACGACAGGTTTCAACAATGCAGTTAAAGAAGTTCTATAGGAAGGGTTACCAGTTGTATGCAGCTTATATTTTGGAGACATCAGGAGATGAAACTCCTAGGTTGGAGGACTAGCAGGTGTTACAATAATTCAAGGACGTGTTTCTTGATGAGATTCCAGGGCTTCCTCCAAAGAGGGACATTGATTTCACTATTGAATTTGTGCCAGGAGCAGCACCAGTGTCCAACGCACCCTACAAGATGAGTACACCAGAGATGCTAGATTTGAAGATGCAACTGCAAGAGTTGTTGGAAAAGAAGTATATTCGGCCGAGTGTGTCTCCTTGGGGAGCACCAGTTTTGTTTGTAAAGAAGAAAGATGGTACACTTAGGTAATTTTTTGATTAGAGACAATTGAACAAGGTTACGGTAAAGAATAAATATCCTTTGTCGAGGATTGATGACCTCTTTGATCAAATGAGAGGAGCAAAGGTATTTTCCAAGATTGACTTGAGGTCTGGTTACCATCAGGTGAGAATCAAGGATGAAGACATTCATAAGACAGCCTTCAGGACAAGGTATGGACATTAAGAGTTTGTAGTGGTACCATTTGGTCTCACAAATGCACCAGCTACATTTATGTGCCTTATGAATAGTGTCTTCAGCAGGTATTTGGACAAGTTTGTTCTTGTTTTCCTTGATGACATTCTTGTTTATTCTAAGAATGAGGAAGAACATGAAGAGAATTTGAGGTTGACATTGCAATTGCTCAAGGAGCACCAGTTGTATGCAAAACTGAGCAAGTGTGACTTCTGTAGAGATACAATTCAGTATTTGGGTCACATTGTCTCAGAGGAGGGTATATCTGTGGACCCTAAAAATATTGAAGCCATTATGAATTGGCCTACTCCAAGAAATGTGAAAGATGTAAGATCTTTTATGGGACTTGCAGGATACTACCGGAGGTTCATTGAGGGATTCTCTAAAGTTGTACATGCCATCACTTCTTTGCAAAATAAGGGGATGAAGTTCGAATGGACATCGAGGTGTGAAGAACACTTTTAGCAGTTGAAGAATCTTCTCACCAATGCATCGGTATTGAAGGTTGCAGATCCGGAGAAAGACTTTGTGGTGTGTACCGATGCATGCGGACAAGGGCTTGGAGGAGTCCTTATGCAGGACAACCACGTGATATGTTATGAGTCAAGAAAGCTGAAAGAGCATGAGAAGAACTATGCCACTCATTATCTAGAGCTTGCAGCCATAGTACATGGTCTCAAGATGTGGAGGCATTACTTGATGGGTAGAAGATTTGAGCTCAGGACAGACCATTGTGGTGTGAAGTATTTGTTTGATCAGCCTACTCTAAATGCTAGGCAAGCAAGATGGTTGGATTTTTTATGTGAGTTTGATTTTGAAATCAAGCACATAAAGGGAAAGGAAAATAAGGTAGCTGATGCACTCAGCAGGAAGGTGCAAGAAATGCATGTGGCATCTCTTAGTATTTTCCAATCAGATTTGAGGCAGCAAATTGTTAATCATGTTGCTGGAGATGAATTGTATGAGTAGGTAAAAGTCAAATTGCAACAGCAAAGTCTTGAGAAGAGGTATGAGGGATATAAATTGGAATAAGATGCACTTCTCACTTATAAAGGTAGAATTTATATTCCAGATGTAGCATATTTGATGAGAGTTGTTATGGATAAAATCCATCAAGCTCCGTATTTCGGTCACCCAGGATACCAAAAGACAATTGCTACAACCAAAAAGCAGTACTTCTGGCCAGGAATGAAAAAGGACATGGCTGAATACATTTCCAGGTGCATGAAATGTCAACAGGTAAAGGTTGAGCATCAACATCCCGCAGGCTTGTTGCAGCCTTTACTAGTTCCAGAATGGAAATGGGAAGTTATTTCCATGGATTTCATTATAGGATTGTTGATGACTTGGAGACAACATGATTCCATCATGGTTGTGGTAGACAAGTTGGCAAAGGCAACGCATGTTATACCAATGAAGTCTACGCATAAGACTGATGACATTGCAAAGATCTTCATGAAGGAGATTTTCAAACTGCATGGATTGCCTAAGGCAATAGTCTCTGATAGAGATGTCAAGTTCACTTTTAACTTTTGGAAGGGGTTATTTGCAAATTTGGGTACAAATCTAAACTTCAGCACTGCATACCATCCTCAGACAGATGGGCAGACAGAGAGAGTTAATTAGGTTCTGGAAGATATGCTTCTCCTGTACGTGATGGACAAACCAACCAAGTGGGAAGATTACTTGCACTTGGTATAGTTTGCTTATAACAATGGATAGCAGGCATCCTTGGGGATGAGTCCGTATGAAACTTTGTATGGAAGAAGGTGTAGGACACCAGTGACTTGGGATAACCCAGTGAACAGAGTTGTGCTTGGACTAGAGTTGCTCAAGGAAATGGATCAAGAGGTTGTGAAGATTAGGCAGAATCTGAAAGAAGCATAGGATAGATAGAAAATCTATGCAGATAAGCATAGGCTGAACATGGAGTTCAGTGTTGGGGATCATGTTTACGTCAGAGTGAGGGAAAAGAAGAGTTCCTTGAAGCTTGGAAGTTGTGCCAAGCTGTCACCAAGATATTGTGGGCCATTTGAAGTGCTTGAAAGAATAGGGCCAGTTGCATATAGACTTGCATTGCCTGCTAGCACTAGAGCTCATAATGTTTTTCATGTTTCTTTGCTTAAGAGATATGTACATGATCCTAACCATGTGATAAATTGGGATGTGATTCAGGTGGAACCTGAGGGAGAGTTCCGAACCGAGCCACTGCGCATCTTCGACAGGAAGGTCACAATGCTCTGGAACCGAGCCATAGGTCAGGTAAAGGTGCAATGGGAGCACTACGTGGGAGCTGGAGGATGCCATGCAATTGGCACATCCATTTTTGTTCAATTTTGCGGGACATTGAGGCGATACCAGTGTAGCATTTTGTTCAAATTTTGTAAAGCACTGAGGACATTGCTATTGAAGGGGGAGGGGAATGTAACACCCCAGTTTTGACCCCGATGCATTAAATGTATATGATATACATATTGTAGTTAATCATGGTGCGTAGCTAAAGGCCAAGGCCCCACCATTGATTTAGATATGTTATGTTTCGGATTTTGAATTGTCATCAATGATTTATCGAGACATATGACATAGATTAAATTGTGGCATCATGTAAACATGCACTTTAATTAAATATCCCAACCAGCTATGTTCGTGGCAACTAAATTAAGAAGGGGCATGATTCTCATAAGGAGAAGGGGGGGGGGGATGTCAAACTTTAAACCTATGGGGAAAAGCCATGTGTTAGATGTTAAACCCTTTTGACTTGCTCACCTTCCCTTGTCTTATCCAACTACTACCATTAAAAGTTCTATTGTTAGTTGGGGCAGTTATGGCTAGGAGTGGAGGGTGGCAGGACTATCAGTCCTTTCCCACACGCACACTCCACCAGTAAGTTGACCCTCATGTTGGCAAGGAAAACCACCACCGCCATCACTCCATGCGGACTCTCCACTCTCTCCACTAAGCCATTCTCTCCCTTGTCGGTTCATCCTCAAGTAGGGACAGTAGTTCTGTTCATTCTCACGCACAGGATTTTTCCTGGTTTTGACTCACGCAACAAGCTGGGAGCCGTGTTCTTTCATCCACGATTTCCCTGTGAAGGGTCATTCACGTTTCTCAGTTGTGTGTATTTTATCCTTACCGATGGTGGCTTGTGTATATGTTATCCTCTGCCCAGCTGAGAACCTGGATTTTCTTTCCATCTTCGGACTGTGTAAGTTTCCCCAGTGACTCCATTGTTCAGAACGGGCCCTTGTTTTCCCCACGTTTGTTGGTTGTGTTTGCTGTTACATTTTGGTGGCTGCTGTAGGTTGCTTGGGAGTCGTTGTTTCCACGATAGGGCCAAAAATGACTCAGGAGTCATTTTCCCTGTCTAAGCTACAATTGTCGATTGATTACGTGCGTGTAATGGTTGGTCTTCGAACTGTGTTGGGAGCAGAGATGGGGGCTTGGTTTGCTTGATAAACTTGGTGTGCTTGGAAACCACACAGATAGAGCTAGAGGGTTGGATTTCTTTTGCACAAACCCTGAATAACACTGGAAGGGAAGTTAGGGCCTCAGGGACTGTGTAGCAGAGAAGGGATTGATTCCTTGTGTTGGGTGTGTGTGGGTGTCTTAGAAGTTAGGCTAGTTGTGGTGTAGGTGTTCCTAGCTCTGTAATGGGCTCACCAGCTTAGCATTAGCCTTTCCCAGCTCCTTGATGGCCTGATAAACCTGACCATGTTGGCTTGGCTGTCTTGTTGATGGCCTGATAAACCCAACTGTGTTGGCTTGGCTGTGTTTTGTGTATCCTTAGCTATGTGTAAGCTTGCTTGTTCCTTATTCCTTGGGGAATCATGCCCATCTCGGGGGTGGCAGCGTTGCTGAGAGATTAAGGAGCACGCTGGCCTATGGTTGGGTGGAACGTTGCAGCGACATAGCTCGTTGCGGAATGAGTTCTTTATAAGATAAGTAATCTTGTCTATTTTACTTCTGCAATTATATTTACTCTTAATAAATTATGATGAACATGTTGAATGAATGAATGTATGTTTTCTTCCGCTGTGTATGTGAATGATTATGCATCTTAACATGTTCTACTTCAATGCATTTTATTCAATTTTTATGAGTGCACATGTTCATGGGGCTGGTTTTCCGGATCGTAAATAGCATGGTAGCGTCCTCTTCGCCGGTCGAAAGGTTGGGGATGTTACATGGTCACTATAGCATGCAAAGAAATTGTAAAAGTTGTGGGAGTAAGGATGAGCACACTAAGAGGTAATTTGTTGTGTATTCTATAAATCAATTGATTCAACACTAAGCAATTGGTAGTTAGTTTATCTCTTAACCAAAAATATTTAGAGGATGTTTTCCAAGAGTTTGAATTGGGATAAGGAAGTCATAATTGAATTTTTATTAGTGAATGAATAGTTCTATATTGTTTCCTTCATGCATCTTAAAAGTTAGATATTTATTTCACAAAATACATGGAAGAATGTAATCTTCTATGTTAATTTTGGATATCTTATCATGCATTATTTTGGTTGTTTATGTTGCAATTCAAATAGGTTCATGACTCTTTACCATTGGAAAGTCTTTGGAAAATTTCCTATAGTAAGCAATCTTATGCTTACAATATGATTGGTAACTTTTAAATTTATCATATGATTCTTGAGTTGTGATGGGAAGGTCATTAATTGATGCATTTAGTTAAGATTTTAAGTTTGGGAGGTTCTCATTTGCTTTATGGTTCTAAACATAAAAGTAAAGTTTATAGACCCAAATTCAATGAGCACAAAAGTTTCATAGAACATTGTTATGTGGGTTGTTTGGTTGTTATATTTATAGATGTGAAATTATTTTGGGTTTCCAGTTATTTATTATGTTGAATGCTATCATCAACCAATTAATGGTATACATAACTAAAAATTACAACTTCTAAACAAAGGATGTGAAAGTGATTTGTTTATGTATTTGAAATTATATTATAAATTTAAGTTCTCCATAAAGAGATAATTACTAGTATGCATAGAAAGTAAAAATCTTAAACAAAAGAGGTAGAAGTGACATGCATAGTGATGGTTGCATCTTATATAGGCTAGTGGAAGTGATATAAGTTTCAACAATAAACTATTTGAAATTTGAAATTAAGTATATTACTATTTGAAGTTTTAAATCAAGGAGTTTAACCTCTTCTTGTCAAATTTCTATAATAATCTTGATTTCACATACAAACTAATTTGCATAATACATTTTTTAATCAAAGTAGAGACATTGATTTGGTAAAATGTCATAGAATTTATAATAGAGCCAAAGTTCATCTTATGGATCACCATGAAATGTAATTAGAATAAATAATAAATTTATTCTAGTCTAGTATTAGTGAAATGATAGAATGTTGAAATTGAAAATTAAATTTGATTTTCATTTTATTTGAAATTCATAAAAATAATTATAATATATTTATCTAATTTAAAATTTTGTAACTAGAAATATTTTATTATTTTATTTTATTGATATGTATAATATGAAAATATGATTATGATTTTTTTTAATCATAGTTTAATCTTATTTTCATATTTAAAAACACAATATCTTTTTAGTAAAATTAGTACTTCAAAATAAAATTTTATTTAAAAAATATTATTCCCTTAAAAACTATTACCAATCTTCACCAGTTGAGATTTTGCTTTTTATTATTTAAAATTTTTATTTTAAATAATAAAAAATAGCCCTTTATTTAAAATTTTTATTTTAAATAATAAAAAATAGTTTTTTGCTTTGGTTAAATAAAATCGTATTTTAAAAAATTATTCCCTTAAAATCTATTACCAATCTTAACGTCTTGAGATTTTGCTATTTATAATTTTTGTTTTGAATAATTAAAAAATAGCCTTTTACTTTTGTAATGTTGAAGTTGAAATTTATTTTCGTAATGATTTTCAGATTCTCATTTCAAAATGGTAAGTTCGGTCTCGTTAAAATTAATAAGGCAGTGTTATTTTTCTTCATAGGGTTAATGTAAGGAAGGTTTAGCTCGTTCGAATAGAAAATCGAGTTACAACTAAAATAAAATTCTCATTTCAAAATGGTAAGTTCGGTCTCGTTAAAATTAATAAGGCACTGTTATTTTTCTTCATAGGGTTAATGTAAGGAAGGTTTAGCACGTTCGAATAGAAAATCGAGTTACAACTAAAATAAAACAGTAACAATGCGATAAAAACGGCCAGTGAAATTGCCATTGCTGAAAAATAACATTTATTAACAACATAATATCAATAGATTGATACCATTTATTAAGAACATAGTATTCTGAAACACCTACAGGATATAACAAAATCAGAGATCTGTTAATTGTTATTTAATATGTCTGTAACCAAAACTTTGCTGCAAATGCCTAAATCTGTGCATCGTGCTTAATTCAAAACAAAAGATTGATAAAATGCAACATTAATTCAATGTTTATCTATAAATAAAACCTAAAGCAAAGAAAGTATTAATTAATACTATAATTGATGTCATGGGACATATCCTATGCCTTCTCTGTATATTTTATGCTTGAAATGACCACCATTCCACAAGTAGACACACAGAACCCATATCCAGATGTGCATCCATTAATAGTAAGGCTAATGCTATGGAAATTTCTTGAAAATTTAATGAGATTTATACCATACCATTGATATTATATGTAGCATAATAGGCAACTTTGGATTTGGGAAGGCAACACTGCAGAAACCATAAATAGCATCCATACTACAAACAACAATAGATTACCTTTTGATAATTTTCATTGTAATAATTTATTCTTCAAACGAAGAATATACTCCAAGGAACAAAATGATAATTAGAAGCAATCAGTGCAGATAGATAGTTGAAGCTTGGTAGATTTTATAAATAAAGGAGGAGTGAAAAAACTAAGGAAAACCGTACCAGATCAGAAGCACCAAATGTCTATTTGAACTCTTACCGACTGGTTGTATCAGTGGGTATCAGATATTTGATGTACATGGTAAAATTTCTTCTTGTAGTCAATACCAGGAAAATTTGACTTTCGTAGGAGTTTCAAATCAACTTCTAAAGACATGAATCTTGGTAAAATGGCATGGTACATTCGAAGAAACTAAGTGAGACTGGTGTTGAATGCATTGGTGCTTGGATCTATGGATCTAGCAGAGCCCTTCGCTATTTGGTGGAGATCTATCGCCTTGGAAGCTATCTTTGATGGAGATTAGATTCATCATGTTGAAGAAGCCACCGATATTTCTGAAGCCCGCTATTTAAAAATTCAAAATTCAAATATCTCGCTGTCTTGAAACATTGAATTTGAAGTTACTTGTACTGGCCGCTGAGCCTCACGAGCAGTGGTCAAATTTGAAGGGCTGGTCTTAATTTTTTTTGGAAGGGCATGCAACTATCCAACCCTTCAAAGATGAAAGGTTATAAAAATAATTGCACTTCAATTGAAAATTAAGTTGGCCCTTCAATTAAAAAAAAAGGTGAAAATAAAATTATGCCCTTCCAAATATTTATAATTTTAAAATATCAAACAGAAACTTCATATAATTCCCTTCATATGTTTGAAAAGGATCCCATGATGTGATGTAAAGTCATTACTCATTCATTATTATTGCCCATTGCCTATTCGTAGATTCACAACATTTACTTACAACCAAGCCTGGAATTTCAAATTTTACTAGCGTGTCAAGTAAAATTTGATGACGGTTACATTTTTAAAATGCCCATCAGTTTACGTCTTATGTAAATATATACCTGTGAATTTTTTTATATATTCTTATCCATGTATCCATTCAAAAATATATACATGTCAATTTTTTTTATATACACTTCTTATCCATTCAACTTGATTCTGTCTTTATGACATTATTTAAATAAATAATTCATTAAAAAATAAAACCTACTTGTTATTTTCAAAACTCCCTACCTCTCCTCCAAATCTCTAAGTGGATTGAATGTTGGAAAAATATAGAATGATATGATGAAGAAAACTCAAGCCATAACAATAGTGATAAAATGATAGAATGTTTTTTAATAAAAAATAAGCCTTTTACAAAAAAAAATGACAAAACATAAAAATAATGAAGAACCCTATTCCAAACTAAAAAAACATTTATTTATTTTTAACTTACTGGATTTATCGTGTCTTCCCTGAAGCAGGCGTCCAAGTCGGCGTTAACTCCAGGATAAGGAAGAGAAGGTAGTAGTGGTGGAATTGGAACTTGACGCTGCTTCTCTTCCTAGTGCTGCTTGAGATTTTCAAGCACTGTCTGTGGTGGGCGTCTTGTCACAGCGTGAGGATTTATAGGCTTCCAAAAACAAGATAATTTATGATTCTCATCAGTGGATTGATTCCACTTCTCTTAGGCTTTTGCATCTCAAGTCTACAAGCCCAATGCCATACTTCAAGATGCGATCAATTAAGACACTCTTGGATTGCATTGCCAGCTCTGCCAATAACGAAGCATTCGCTGTATCATCCGAATTCCTGCTCTAGTTGATATCAGCGACTCGCTGAAAGGAAATCTTGAAAACGATGGACATATCATTAACGAAAATGAGAATAACATCATGATGCATGATTCGTTCTGGAATAACTTCATGGAGTGATAATCATTCCTATCCCATTGCAGTTGATTTTATTGATGTTTATCCATGAGCTTATATCCCTCATACGGTGAAAGAGTCCATGAGTCTGGAGGAGAAGATATGCCATCAGTTGTTCTCACCACAAAGTTCCCGCTCCCAATTTCACCCACCAACAATTCTATGGGCCTTGTCGCCTACATTGATCAATGCTTGAACATTCAGGCTCAGGAAAAGAATGATTGCAACAATCATGTAACTTTGAGATGTAATGTGGAAGTAAATATGGGCGTACCAACGTTTATTAAGAATCATACGTAGAAGAACTACCAGCTGGCTAAGATTGGAGGAGCTCAGGATTGTTCAACGATCTCCAATGAAGAAGGAAAGGCAACACCAAGTCCTACAATATTAGGAAGAAGAGGAGAAAACCGAACGATCGATTTTCAATGTGAAAATGAATCAGACCAAATTATTGTTTGGGCATAGGACGACCATATGTAAAGTATCAAGACTGATGGCCGAGCTTTTTCTAATGTTGATCAAATCTGTTTCAGATAACCAATCAACAATTACAATGATT
>LPNX011099700.1:30216-44997 GCA_001517045.1 Pseudotsuga menziesii
ATACCGGCAGAACTGGGAAAATTGGAAACACTTCAGGTATTGCACACCAACGACAACAAGTTCAGTGGAGAAGTTCCCTCGTCCCTGCAAAATTGCAAGATGTTGGAAATTTTGGATTTGAGTGGAAACAGTATATCGGGCAAAGTGCCTCCATGGATTGAGGATCTTTCGAAGATGCGGATACTAGTTCTCAGATCAAATCATTTAGAAGGTGAGATACCGATCCAGATTCGCTACCTTCAGAAACTGCAGATACTTGACCTGGCAATGAACCGTCTATCTGGTTCGATACCACCATATCTCTCTAACTTATCAACATTGAATAGTGAAGATATCACAAACTCTCTGACCACTGTACTTAAATATGGAAATTATTACAAAGAAGAAGTTTCCCTGATGATCAAGGGCCAGATAATGGCTTATAAATACATCCTCTCGGCTGTCACTTCTCTGGATCTCTCGGGTAACAACCTTAGTGGTCACATCCCCGAGGACATGGGATATCTCAAGGGATTACATTCTTTGAATATATCGCATAATCAGCTTACCGGATCTATTCCGCACGAACTTGGCGAAATAGCAAATTTGGAAGCTTTCGATATCTCATGCAACCAGTTGTCGGGAAGAATACCTGAAACATTTGCAAACCTGAACTTCCTCGGCTATTTAAACCTATCGAATAATAATCTGTCCGGTAGGATTCCAAATGCACCACATTTGGACACATTTGATGCATCTTCATTCTGGGGTAATCCGGAACTTTGTGGGCCTCAAGTTCACAGAAACTGCAGCGATTATACCTCTTATTCCGGGGAAGCAGTGGAGAGCAACAATGGTGAGCATTGGTGGGAACTGTGGGAAGTTGGAATGGGAATGGGAATTGCAATTGGCTTTGGAAGTGTCATTGGAACATTATCTCTGAGCAGGCGATTAAGGACCAGATACTACAAGTTTGTCGATAGCATTTTGGAGTTGTTGTAACTCAACAACTATATAGAAAATGCTTTGTAATATGAGAGTATTTGTTATGCTCTCCTGCACCTTTCTGAACACTGAAATGTGGTAATGAATATTGTTTCAGGCTTTGCTGTACTTTCCTTTACGCTTTCTGTAATGTAATGAATATAGAAAATGCTTTGTAATATGTATTTTGTTGATGGCATTTTACGACAATACAGAAAATGCTTTGTAAGATGTAATTTGTTCGATGGCATTTTGGAGTTGTTGTTACTCAACAACGATATAGAAAATGCTTTGTAATATGTAAAATGGTAATATATAATATGAGAGTACTTGTTATGCTCTCCTGCACCTTTCTGAACACAGAAATGTGTTCATGAATGTTCCAGCCTTTGCTATACTTTGGTTTTGTCATCACATAAATATTATATTTTATTTTGAAATTTTCTTCAAGTTCCTCTTAAAATGGCTAAGTTTCAAAATATGTTACTAATGAGCTTCTTTTGTTTTCATAAATCAAATATATTCTATTTATTTTGAAGGACAGTGGCAGGGATAATTTTAGGGGCAAATTTTAGTCCAGTGGGCTATTTTTCCATGTTTTTCTCCCAAAAAAAGATTCACCATTTTGCATTTTTTGAAGCCCCGTTTGGCCCAATTTTAATGGGATAAAAAATTTTCACCCTAAATTAAGAATAAGGCTTAAGTTTTGAATGACTCCTTTAGGTCTTTGACAGTGATGTGATAGGCTTAATTGAGTTTAGATGTTTAATTTATATGATTTTTTATTTTAAATTATTTATTAATAGTATATTTTAGATATTTGATTTAATATTTTAAATTTAAAAATATATAATATTTAATTCCAATTTTGTTTCAAATTTATTTAAAATAAGAAAAGCTATTCAATTTAAGATTCTCATTCTATTTATATCAATAATATTATTTCTAAATTTAAAATTAAAACATGCAAAAATAAAAAATAAAACAATTTTTTTTTTCCTTATATCCAGCGACCATTGCCCCTTATTTCCCATGCATTATTCTTCAACATTCATAAGATGACATCCACTATAAAATCAATTAAACACACCACATAAATCATCACCATTAATACGTTCTTGTAAATAATTTGATGCTAAGCATTTTAAGTCAACCAATCACTCATTATACATTAATTGGAGCGAAAAAAATATAAGTTGTTTTTATTTCAAAGTAGGCATTTCATTAGAAAAGGTGCTCTTAAACTGGCCTATAAAATGAAAAAGAAAAATTTGTAATATTGTTTTAGTGCTCAAACAAAAACAATATTACCATAATTATTTTAAGCTTAACAATCTGTTTTAAAACAAAAATAATTTTCTTGCTTTGATGTCGTCCATTCAAATCCCTGTCACCAACAAGTACGCGATTTTATATTTGTAAATTTGCTGCCATCTTAGCGACAATATTTCACTCGTGTGTCATAATGTATCCTAAACAATATGTCCCGACTCCCGTTGTTCCGCAAAGAAAAGATGCTGACTGGTACGATGTGTTAAGGAATCATGCGTAGAACCAGGGTTGGAATTTCAAATAGCGGACACCCGGCAATTTGGTAACAATCAAAATCTGAAACGTTTTCTGTATTCTAAGCCAAATTTTGACGCTTCCTAGAATTTTAGCTGTATTTGACGGATAAATTGACCCATGACGGCCATTTACCCATCAAATTCCAACCCTGCGTAGAACTTTTGGGTCAAATTTGTGGTGCAGATCCGTTTGAAAGGACAACTCCAGGTTACTGCTACCTCTTAGTTACCGCTTGTTTGAGTACGAGTCTTCGTGATCGTAACCTAAAATTGGGCCGCACTCGCCATATCATTACTACCGGGCCACCAGATGCCAGTCGATGTATCGGTCTTTAATCAGTTCACACACAATAGCAGCCCTTGACAACTGCAGGGACGCATTTTCTTTAGGGAAGGGACTCGGGGAGCTAATTAACGTCGGGCTCAAAGAGTTATGAAGAAGCTAACATTAATTAAACAACCATGAAATAACAAATTATAACTTTTTACAGTTTATTATATAATACTTTAAAATTAAAATTAAAATTAAAGATTTTATTATTACACCAGTAACAACTAAACTAAATTAATAAGATTAATATGTTTGAACTAAGTTGAAAAAAATATATTTGAATAAAATAATAAATTATATTTTTTAACTATATAATATTTTAAAATTAAAATTAAAGAGATTAGAATTAAAATTAGCAACAACTAAATTAATAAAATTAATATGTTTAGAATAGGCTGAAAGAAATATATTTGACATATTGATAATGTTTATTTCTTAAAAATGTATTTTATAATCTTGTTGTCTATGGGTGTTCACTCATGATTCTACTTGTCAAATGGAAAGTTTATTTGGAGTACAACTACACAATCATCTAATAGTTTTTATTACCACGTTCATTTAAATTTGATATAATAGTTGTATCACGATTGCATATAACCAATAGTTATCTAATAGTTAATTAATAGTTGTTTAATATAAATGGGATTTGAGTTGAAGTTAAGCTAATAGTTGTATAATCATTATAGTTAAGCTAATAGTTGTATCTAACAATCCAATAATTGAAGTTGAAATTTAATTCTTCCAAGTGTAGGCCTAAAGATATAAAGGTTGTAATTAGCTAGATGTCCAACTATGAGATTGAAGAGTTTATTAGGAGTTTATTATGAGTTTAGACGATTTTATTAGGAGTTAGATTGTTACATGAGTGTACATTAACTAGACCTCAAGATGTCAAATGTAGAAGTTAAGCTAATAGTTGTAGAATCATTGGAGTTAAGCTAATAGTTATCCAATATAACGGTGATTAGAGTTAAATTTAAGCCAATAGTTGTAAAACCATTGAAGTTAAGCCCATAGTTGTGTCTAATAGTTAATTTAAAAGTTAATATATCATTAATTGCACTTCAAGTAAAAGTCATGATTGGAGTTGAACACTTGTATCTAATAATGGAATAGTTGAAGTTAAAAGTTTAATTTTTCAACTATCTCTACATCTACGTTATTTTTTAAACCTTTTAAATTATTAATTTTGAATTTTTTAAACTTTTTAAATTAATAATTTTGAATTTTGGATGATGCCCACAGAATCAATGTGGATCGTATGAAAAAGCACGTATGAAAAAGCATAGATGGTAGTCCATCCCAAAATTCTAAGATAGGTGTAACTATTCAGGTAATTGGCTACATGCCCAACTCCAAATGCAAGTACAAGATGCAGGAGAACGAGTTTGACTCTTACATGACTACACATTAGCTAGACTCTACTCCTAAATGCCAAATGCACTTGGACTAGAAGCCTTAAGCCTTAAGTGATTAGAATGAAGTTAAGCTAGAAGTTGTAGAATCATTGGAGTTAAGTTAATAGTTGTATCTAGTTAAGCTAAAGTTATCCAATATAACTGTGATTAGAGTTGAAGTTACGCTAATAGTTCTAGAATCATTGGACTTAAGCTAATAGTTGTATATAATAATCGATGGAGTTAAGCTCATAGTAAGTTTGTAGTTGTATCCAATAATCGAATAGTTGAAGACTAACTTTAATTTTTGCAACTATTACTAAGTGTACTTATAACATGTTAATTAAGCTATAATCTATTTTTTATTTTTTTGAAATTATTAATTATTAATTTTGACGACTTCCAAAGAATTAATCTCCACAGTACACTTGTCTCATTCTAGTTTAATTTTGGACGAAAACCATATAATCAATGTGTACAGTACACTTGTCTCATTTAAATAAATAGATTAAAAAACATAAATAATAATTCACCCCAAAATTCTAAGAAATATATACTTATCAACTTAACAATCCTTTGAAGCATATTAAAAGAAGTAAAAAACTATTTATATTTAGTTGACTGGAATAATCTTTTAGACTCGAGAGAGCTGGAAAAAACCAAGCGAGAAGGAAGAGTTACTAAGGGTGTTTGACTTGCTCTTTCTTCCAGTCTTCCAAAATTTGACTTTTTTCGTCATTTCATTCCATGAATAGTTCGTCGGATATTTTTAGGCGGCCACCCTGGAAATTAAATATCTATGTGGGCTTCAGAATCTGCATTGAAGACGACGAAGAAGAAAAACATAAAAAGAAAGAGTAGAAAGATCAATCGTGCAGTCAAGATTGTTGATGAAGTTTGGAAACAAATTGACAAAAAGTTATAAGAAAAACTGAGTTTCTACTTGCATAAAACATGTTTTTGACAACAGTAGAAACTTGGAAACTTGGATGCAAGATAATATTTTTGTGGGTTTGGCTTCAATTACATTATTTTTACACTGAAGAGGTGCATTTTACAGCCTAGTAGGAGAGACGTGCTCATCTTAAAGTTAAGAGGTGTCTTTTATAAAAAATAATAAAATATTATTAAAAATAAATTAAATTAAATTTAAACTATTTAGAATTGCATATATATAAAACAGCATAAATTAAATAAACTAAAACCATAAAAATTAGATTACACATTTTCACTTTAAAAAAGAGTTTACACCTTGAGAGATTTCATCTTTCTGGGTGCTTGGTAGATCCCTTTTAGATGAATCTATGCTGGTTTTAAACAAATACACACTAGTTCCATAAGTACCCAAAAAGAAAATAAGCCCTGAACTTTAACAATCGGTTAGGAATTGCATAAAATAGCAAACCAAAAAGGCAAATTGAAACAAAAATATAGCAAAGTACAGTAGAACTGATCGAGTTTAATAGCATTGTCCCATCGTTTTTCTAGCTTAAAAGACGAAAACGGCCATAGAGAACGATGTTGTTTATGTTGTTATGTATCTAACAACGTTTTGCCATGGGAATGAGAACTCACGTCCAGTTTCTGGTAACAAAGCTCTAAATTTGATCCTCTTTTCATTATAAACTCTTTCAGATATCAAATTTCTAAGTAGCACCTTCAAAATTTCTATGCATGTTGAAGATGAAATTAAGCAAATAAAAGAGATATACTATTAAGGTCAGCAAAGTATGCCCATTTTACAAAATTATTTGCTTGAGAAATAAAGGAAAAATAATACCAACAATAGATTCACTTTGAGAACAAGAAATCATACAAACACAAATATTTGCATATTTATCAATATTGGAAAAATACAAAGGGATTACTATTAGAGTGCCATACCTAAATACCATCGGAAAGGAGCTCATAGATGAGGTGAACAAAGTTGAAGGTTTTCTATAGTGCCTTGCAAAACCAACAAACAAATGTAAGCCAACATGTAGGGTCTGTAGATCCCTCTGCACAACCTCTTTTCCTTGTAAAACACAAAAACTAAACCACAAAACCCCCACCATAGAGAATTAAACACTGGAAGTCTAGAAAGTATGATGAATCATAAGTGTTCATCGTCATAAAGGAGGAAAGTTAGCATAAGCACTAGGTGAACACCATGAGAAGATGCAAAGAGAAACCCCTAAAAACAAAACCCTACCAAACTCAACTAACACTCAAAGTCACTATGGAGGTCTTGAACTAAACCATGAAACCCCCTTCTAGTAGTCAAAGTTACAATAGGGCCCTTGAATCAGAGCATGAAACCTTGAACTCGCAACATAGAACCCCCAAGTTTCTTTCAATATGCATGCAAGGAAGGCAAAGTTGCATAAGAACAAATTATGGAAGACCATCTAAGAGAGGCAAAGACTATAACAAGATGTAGAGTAAAATCCTCAAGGCCATAAAAGAAAACAACATGCTCAAACCAATACCACGGGGACTTCACTTACTGAACATCTCACATAGCACGTGCGATTGTGGGATATTAAAAAATACCCTTAATTTACAGAGATATTGACCCAAAGTATTTTTGTTGAAACCCCCTCCCAATACTTAAAACCTCCTCCCCACCCCTTTTTATACCTCAATCCTTATAAACCACCCTACCCACCCCCACCTTAAACCCCTTAACCCCCCCAATACCTGCAATATATTGGTTCAATTTTTAATAATTTTAAAACCCACAATATGAACTAACGTGATAGGATATTGGTCAAAAAGTGAATCCCCCGTGACCAAGACCTATCAAATACATAAACCTTGCACCCCTGCAAAATGCATTTTAATCAAATTTACCAAAGCCAATTGACGCTTGATATCACCCCAAGCAAGTGTCTACTGCGACCATTCGGGTCAATGGCATCAAGCAAATCAAACCCATAATGTAGGAAAATACTTAGGCACAAAAAAATGGATCTTATATATGATATACAATTGTTTAAATATATACTTTTGGCATTCATTGTATTTTACAATTTCCAAATCACTTTATCTAGATATTAATTTAGTTCCTCCAACATTCTTGTATTGTTCCCTGTAATTATGAGGTAATCAACTTAAGCTTAGAGAGGGATCCAATTTTTTGAGGTGTAAGTTTTTTTTATCTTAAATTGTTTACATGTCTACAAAAAACTTACACCTCAAGAAATTTTATTCCTCTTGGTGCTTGACAGATCCGAGTTTAAGATTATGTTATGTTACGTGACAACATCTTCCCCATATTGCACTATAGAGAACCTCACTACCATTGGTGCAAAGATCCAGGTTTATGATTACATTAATTTATATGACAACATCTCCTCCATACTGGACTGTTGAGTACGCAAGCACTTTGATATGAGATATTCGTTTTTTTGTCGTATTTATGCTTTCCAAGTGCTTCTTTCAACTGAAGTAGGTTCAAATTCTCAATTTGTGGTTCTTTCGATTGTTGTAGTGTTTATCTCCCTACCCCCTTCCCTAGTGAGATCTTCTAAGTTTGGATCCATCATCATCCATACATACAACTTTGAATTTTTCTTAAATTTAGTGTTATCATGTTACGTTGTGTTTTTCTTGTAAAACTCAAGATCTAGTTAATCTACTTTTTTTACTAAAAAATATCGTTAATGGTATTATATTTAAAAAATACCATTAATGTTTCAGGAGAGGGGGACAATCCTATGCAAGAGATTGTATTTTATAGATTTTCGGTGAATGAGAGGGCGACAATCCTGAGAAAGGGAAACCATTTATGTGCTTTATCTTACAAAAGAGGGGCACAATCTTGAGCAAGAGAAGATAGTATTTCACCTATTCTTTCAAGAGATTGGGACAATCATGCTAAGTTTACTTGATCTCGAGGGTGGCCTTCTCAAGTAGTTTGTATTGATAGTGTCGACAACTGGTAGGAACGTTGTTTGGTTGATGCTAGTTGCTACATCAACAAAGATAAGTATTCTTGACCATTGTTTATTATGTTACCATTGCACATGTGCTTGTGGAGGCTTAGATAGCTTACTATATATCTTGCAATTTGAATTCATTTCCTTGTACAAGTCTGAATTATGATTGTTAGATTAGTAGTTTGTGCTTTGATGTATTACTGCTACTATTGGAGGATTATTGATTATGTACTATGATCTTTTGAGGTATGATTTATGGGCAATCCATATGGTCGTATTTGTATCATTTATCTTTAATGTTTAATTTGTATCATTTTTTATTTTAAATTATTTATTAATAGCATATTTTAGATGTTTGATTTAATATTTTAAATTTAAAAATACACAAAATTTAAAAGTAATTTTGATTCGATTTTATTTAAAGTAAGAAAAGCTATTTAACTTAAAATTTCATTCTATTTATATAATTTATGTAATAATATCATTTCTAAATTTAAAGTTAAAAGACAAAAACAAAATATTTTTATTTCTTATATCCACTCACGTTTGCCCCTTATTTTCTATGCATTATTCTTCAACACTCACAAGATTAATGACATCCACCATAAAATCAATTAAGCACACACTACATAAATCATCACCCTTAATGGTGCTTAATGCATTCTTCTAATTAATTTGATGCTAAGCATTTTAACTCAACCAATCACTCATTATACACTAATTGAAGCAAATAAAATTAGGACTTTTTTGATACCACAGAAGCTACTTCATTGGAGAGGGCCGTCTTAAACTGGCATATAAAATCAAAAGAGAAAATTTGTGAATTTGTCTTGAACTTTCTCACATAGACCAACCTTTAGTGCTCAAACAAAGACAATATCACTATAATAATTCTTTTAAGCTTAACAATTTCTTTTAAAGTAGCCACACTTTTCCATGTCAATGTTACACAACCAATAAAGTAGTATCCTTTGCAATGTAATCGTGGTCCATTGGTTACTACAATTTTTTTTTGTTAATAATTGTTTTGATCATACTCTTTACATGTGTATGGCAATGTAAAGAATGGATATGAATACAAATAAATATATCTTTACTCTTAAAGAAAATAAAAAAATAATTAATTAAAAAGTACGTTGGAAAAAAACATTATGTAAATGAAAAATATCTTAAATATAATAATTTCCTTGCTTTGCTATCGTCCATTCAAATTCCTATCACCAACAAGTACACGATTTTATATTTGTCAAATTTGCTACCTGCTGACAGCGACAATATATCACTCGTAAGTCGTAATGTATGCTAGTCCAATTTACCAAGAGTTTTGTGTGGGTTTCTATGTTAGAGATTAACAGATGCAACCGTATCGCCAAAAACATTTGGACCAAAGAAGAACAATAATGAATAATAAAATTAAATTTAAAAAAAAACAACTTTTGGCTCAAGAACAGTCTTCAATTTTATGGGTGGCATGATCATGATGTAGTCTCGTTCCATCTTTCCAAACATTTGTGGTTTCTCACAACATTTGTCCTCAACACTCCCACTAAAATACGTATAAAAATTACATGACGTTACATCCTCTTCTCTTTAAACCCTCACCTCATAGTCATAACTAAGGATTATTATGAATGAATGCCCTCACCTCATAGTCATAACTAAGGATTATTATGCATGCATGTCCTCACCTCATAGTCATAACTAACTGCAAATCCTCACCTTATAATATCAATTGGGTCAAGGTGTAGAGACAACCATAAAATATCAAATGTGTCAAGACCAGGACAATGATCTAAAGGTCTTTCCCTTCATTTATTTCAGTACTTTTTTAATAAGCCAAATCTTATTATATCTTTATTTGCAAAGTTGCTAAGACTCCGACTTGTTGCCTTAGCAACTCTTCTTGTTTTCTTTATCTTTGTTTATGAAAAGGCATTTGATAAGCTTTTATAAATTTGTGTAATGATAATATATATTGGTTTCTTTATTTGTTTTCTTAGATTTAATAAAAAACAAACTTTAAATAAATAAGGTCACTAAAATTCCATTAAGGTCACTAGGGTCACTAAAATGTCGTCAATGACAACTAAATGTCATTCGAGCCATTTAGGTGATATTAATATGTCTTCATATGTCATTATGAACATTTAAGTGCCATTAGGATCAATCAATATTCATAAGTATTATGACATTCATGATCATCATGGATATAAATGTTGTCATCATCATCATCATCAATGCCATATGGTACATCAACATCATCTTGAGAATCATCCTCATTATCATCATCATCATCAGCATTAAGTACATCATGAACAAAATCATCTTCATCGTTGTCATTATGGTCACTCATATTCCATTAGTGTTCCTAATCACTCATCTCCATTAGGATTCATGTCATGTAATTGTTAAGGTCATTTATATGTTGTTACCGTCATTTCAATGATAATTGGGTGTTTAGATGTCATTACAAACATTTAGGTGCCATTAGAATCAATTAGGATCCAAAAGTGCTACCACATGCATAATCACCATTGAAATCCACATCGACATTGTCACATGACCCAATTTTGTAAATAATGTTATTTGTTTTGAATTGATTCCCAAGACATTATGTTAAGTTGGAACTGATGACTCAGCAGAGTCAAAAGATGGGGAATGTAATTCTGAATATTTTATTTTTAAATAAATAAAAGTGGAGATAATGGCTTGGGAGAGCTGTTAAAAAGAATGTTACTGGTCAAGCTGGTGGAAGGAACTAGGTGGAGAGCAAAAAAACAAGTGGCAGCATCCTCAAACACTTCCTATGTTGTAGGTGGCAACTTCCCTACATTTGGGGTCATGATCCCCCAAGAAAGTGGGATCAGAGCAGGTGGCTCAATTAATGACAACTAACCTAAAAAGACCTAGGCAATCTGATAAAAATGCCCAATGTAGAGAGCTTAGGCTGCTCATAATCCAGGAGAAGAATCATTCAGGAGGAATGCACTTCAATGAATTCATTGGGAAAAGGGAAACTGTAAGGAAGGTGTTTTGAGGGGTAAACTGCAGGAACTTGATCTAATATAGCTTTTTAGTTGAGAGATCTGACTGACGTGTTCAAGATGGGTATTGAGTCTAAGGACTAGTACTTGGTTATTTACTCCACCTAGTTCCAGCCAGGGAGACCAGAGCAGGCTTAGGGGTCCTGAGGAGTCGTTGTTTGAGCGCTCTCGAGGAGTTGGTAGGGAGGAACGACCTCCCATTGCTGTTGTCATCCAGCTTTAAGAACAGGTTCTACTATCTTTTAATTTCTGTGTTAAAGTTATAACTGTGTGTGAGTAAATGATGTATGTTCAAGATATAATGTAAACTTAGAGTGTAGAATATCTTAACTTGTTTAAAAATAAATCCTACCTGTGTTTTTCCCCATCTGGAGTAATCCAGATCGTACTCTAGCACAGGTGGTGTAATTAAATGAACGAAGTATGATGTAAATTTAAAACAAAGTGATAGCCTTGAATACTAGAATGTTTTCTTTTATTAGATATTTGTTATCAGAAGAAATATTATTCTGTACATAGAGTAGTGTTAGATCTAGACTGTGTATGTCAAAATATTAGAAAAGGAAAGGAAGTTATATCATTATACTAACAGTAGTATGTTTTGGTAGACAAAACAGTTTTTTATACAATATTTACTTCCGTAATCCTTATATCTTAATTGAAACAAAAAGAAAAGAAGATAATAGTGAAAAGGTGTAGTATTAGGTTAAATAAAAATTCCTTTTCAGCTTGTAGTTTATTTCTTTCCCTAATTAGGATAACTACTGTATTTGTAGCAACCAAACTGTGAGTAAGAATGGAAAACCTTGATTTAATTCTAAAGATAAAACTAATTGGTTTAAGATTGTTATCTAGATGATTCCATTTATGACTGAAAGGGTAAATAATTTATACATCTTATCGAACCGAACTTACGCAAGTTCTATAGTTACTAACGTGTCTCTTAAGGAATTTAAACAAATACTACTATTTCTTTAGAGAAAGGAATTTAGTTAATTTGTTATTACTCCTATTTAATAAATTCTAATGTTATAATTCAAATAGGGTAATACAGATACGAAAAGAATTCTTATAAATTATTTAGTATAGAAAACCTAAGAGTATAACAAATAAATATTTCTCATCTGTACACTTTATAAATAGACTAAGTATAAAGATAATGTATATAATTATAGGAACAATATTTACTTGTAAGTAAAAATAACATTCTTTTATCATTATAACAACATATCAAGTAAACATAAACTTTATACTTCAAAGATGTAACTATATAGTTACATAAGTACAATTCTAAAACATCGAATTACTTATTTTTCTGAAAGTTTACAAATATAAAATAATATTTAAAAACTCATTAGAACAGAGGAAAATAAGGTGAGATAACATAAAAATAACGTACAGTTATCTTAAATAGATAATATTTAAAATAATTTACAGAGTAAAATCAAATGTAATAGCTTGCAGGAAAATAAATTAACAGAACATAAACATGCTCGATTAACCGAGATTAATAACCCATTATACAATATAAGAAATAACAGAATAAATTGTAGTATTATATTGTAATAAAAAGATAATTTAAAACAGTAAATACATCTTCACATCTCTGAGTTAGGGTAAAACCCTAATGTATCAAAATTTACAACAGAAGTATCAAAACAAGTGAGTCTAAGCTCTATATTGATGCCTCTCTGCTTTTAAGGGTTAACAAAGAATGGTTTAACAGGCCTTCCATTGTTTTGTATACATTTTATACACATAACCAGAAGCAAAATCAAAATTTACAAGTTACGGCCTAAGCCGAAAGCCTTGCATAAAGCAAGGGTTTGTCACCAACAAAAACAACGAACCAAGTTAACCGAGATAAACCAAAACCACGAGGGTCTTTGCAGGCCACGGTGACCAACCAACAAATGTTCCATATGGAACTGTACAAGGACGAACTGCCATGGGATAACCAAGGCTTACCCCTGAGCAAGTTGTTGTCCCAACTTTGCACCAACTGAGTAGAAGGACAAGGCCGTCACCTGTAAAAACAACCCACAACGTCGTTAATATTTTATACTTATATTAATAGAGACGTAAAGAAACAGAGATGCAGATAATAGTTCTTACCCGAGCTTCAAAGTAACGTAACCACCCACAAATAGAAGTGCCGCCACCAGCACATGGATAAACAAACCCTTCATCTGTTACAAGAAAGAGGGAGGTTACCAATGCAACAACAACCTGTGGCAGTCAAGAGTTGGAGCGACAAGCTGAGCAAACATAAAAGCATGGGCCACCACTTCTTTCCAACCAAAAAGTTCACTCTGCTAAGAGACCCTAAGACCAAATAAATCATAAGATGAGGAGCCATGACTCTTACTAATGGATCAAAGAAAAAGAGACTTTTACAGTCTGATAACCCTTAACTGAGCAAGCCGTGAAGGTTAAACCCTAATGGAAAGCAACTATCCCATTGCAAGTAGTGAATGCTCTTTTATAGCTCTTTTTTTAATCAACTTTCAAGGCAAGCTTTTGAGGTGCAAGAGACTAGAAGCAAGCTGGGAGATTATCAACAAACCCGTTGCAGAATCGACATGGAGATAAAAACACAGTAGTAGAGCGGTCGAAGGCCCGAAAACGACGGAGGAAATAACAAGACTAGGGTTTACAATCTCCTTTTATCTTCATAATACTTGGCCACAATGATTCCACGTACACATTTAAATAATTTGCCACGCAGTAGGTAATCTATATAGTTCTGGCATGCAATCAAACAAAATGATTTTTATTTCAATCATATGGTGGTTCAAAAGTTCCACAAGGTTCTATACTCCTGGAGTCAACCAAGCATGCACGCTGCAACGTTAAAAGAGAACTTTAGTATCAAGGTTAGGTCATATAACTTATCAAGGGCATGGACAATTCTATGACCTATCACCTTATGTAAGGAAAGTATTCATTCAATAAACGATTATAACTCTATCAAGGGTTATGCCACTTTAATATTTTACAAAAGAAATTCATAAAACTTATTTATGTTAAGATACCCTTCTTGCTAGCTTTATTCTCGATTTTCCCTTGAGCATATTTTATAAACTATTAGGTTTGCAAATGAGAATGTTAAACCTTAGGTATCTATTGGGCCTGTCATTGGATTTTTGATGACCTTAATAACAATAACTGGACAATATCTTTCCAAGTATATTATGTGTAAAAGAACTTAGTTCATCAATACTAACTTAATCCATTTGATAGCAGTATGTTAATGATGATATAATCCTTTTAAGCTTCAAAGATTTATAAGTTAAAATAATGGTATAAAATCTCATAAACTACTGTGCATTACTTTTCTCATCACAATAATTTTGTCGTGACGTAAATTGTTTATGGACACAGTTTAGGTAGACCCTTAAACATTAAAAACCACCATCTTTAACCTGTGTGTAAGGAAAGATTAAAGGCATTTACACATGATGACTTTGGTAAACATTGATAAATATCTAAGAAGTTAGATTGCAATAAAAATTATAAATTACAAACTAGAGAGAGAGAGCAACTGTCGCCAAA
>LPNX011099704.1:17597-63793 GCA_001517045.1 Pseudotsuga menziesii
AATCAGGCCAAATATGCATTGAACTTTATTGATGATTTTTCCAGGTATTGTTGGGTTCACTTCATGAAACACAAATCAGAAGTTTTTGGCCTATTCAAAGTCTTCAAGGCTTTGGTTGAAAACCAGTGTGGAAGAAAACTCAAGGTCCTTAGATCTGAAAATGGTGGTGAGTATGTCAAGTCTGAGTTTATTAACTATTGTGCAGATGCAGGTATTCAGATGCAACATTCTATCCCCTACACACCACAACAGAATGGTGTTGCAAAGAGGAAGAACATATCACTGAAGGAGATGGCAACATGCATGATGGAGGCCAAAACTTTGCCACCAAAGTACTGGGATGAAGCTATCAACTATGCAGCCTATATTTAGAATAGGGTGCCTCACAAATAGTTGGATGTCATGACTCCCTTCGAAGCATGGAGTGGGCACAAGCCAGATGTGACCCATTTCAGGATTTTCGGCTCAAAGGCATGGGCTAGAATCCCGACAGAGAAGAGGAAGGCTTTGCAGCCCCAAAGCCAAGAGTGTCTTTTTGTGGGATACTTTGAAGATTCAAAAGGGTACAACTTGATAAATTTGAGCACAAACAAAGCCTTCATCGAAAGGTGTGTTTAGTTTGAAGAAGAACCCCTTGCAGATGTGGAAATTGGTGAAGCCTCTTAACCACCTGAACCTCAAGAAGTAAGTAAAGAGTTTGTTGAACATGCTGATTCTGATTTGTCTGATGGAGATGAGTTTATTGCAGACCCAAACAGCCCCACAAGGCCTAAATGGGAATCCAAGACACTACATGCAGCAGGACAGTTAGCTGGGGATCCCAATGACCCAAGGAGGACTAGATCTCAATTTGAGAGTGGTCTGTGCATGAAGGATCCTGAGTTTGCTGAAAAATACTATTTGATGGTGGAGTCTGATCCTCAAACATATTAAGAAGCATCAGGAGATCCAAGATGGAAATATTCCATGAATGAGGAGTTCAACTCATTACAGAAGAGCAACACATGGGAGCTAGTGGATCTTCCTCCAGGGAGAAAACTAGGACAGTGTAAGTGGGTCTATAAGACAAAATTTGCTGCTGATGGTTCACCATTGAAGTACAAGGCTATATTGGTAGCTAAAGGCTACTCACAGGTTCATGGAATCGATTACAATGAGACTTTTTCCCCAGTGGCAAAGATGGATTCAATCAGGCTAGCTCTAGCCATTGCAGCATCAAGGCAATGGGAGGTACATCATATGGATGTAAAATGTGCCTTTATGAATGGTGATCTCACTGAGGAGATATATATGCAGCAGCCCCAAGGTTTTTCTACTGACCATTCTCTTGTGTGCAGGTTGAGAAAGTCATTGTATGGGCTAAAGCAAGCCCCCAGGGCTTGGTATGCCAAGATAGATAGCTTCTTGCTATCTCTGAATTTTATTCGGTATAAATCATATTCGAATGTCTATCTGAAGGTAATTAATGGTTCATTAATGATCATTGTGTTATATGTTTATGACCTCCTCATTACATGAAGCTCACAGGCTGAGATTGCTTCCCTAAAAGGAGCTATGAACCAGGCCTTCTCCATGACAGATTTGGGGCTCTTAAGTCAATTTCTGGGGCTTGAGATTGCTCAAAACAAAGCTGGAATCAAGGTGCACCAGTCCAAATATGCCTTGGATTTGCTGATCAAATTCAGAATGCAAGATTGCAAAGCAAGCAAAACTCCTTTCCTTTTAGGAGTGAAGCTGGAACAAGATGATTCTCCACTGATGGTAAACAACACTTTGTATAGACAGTTGATTGGATGTTTATTGTATTTGACACATACTCGACCTGATATTTGTTATGCAGTCAGTGTTGCTTCTAGATTCATGGATCAGCCCCATGAGATCCATTGGAAAGAAGCCAAGAGGATCCTTAGCTTTCTTCAGGGAACAAGGACACATGGGTTTTTCTATAAAGCCAATTCTGACCTTGAGTTAATTGGTTTTACTGACAGTGATTAGGTAGGTGATAGCACAGACAGGAAGTCCACTTCAGGTTATGTGTTCATGCTTGCATAAGGGCCAATCAGCTGGTCAAGCAAGAAACAGAGTGCCATTGCACTCTCATCTACAGAAGCTGAGTACAGAGGAGTTGTTAATGTAGCAACTCAGTGTTTATGGTTGCAGGGTTTACTTGGAGAGTGTGGTTTCAAACATGAGTACTCAACTACCATCTACTATAATAACCAGAGTACCATTCAAATCTGCAAAGATCCAGTTCAGAAGCAGAGAACCAGACACATTGAGATTCACATGCACTACATCAGAGAGCTTGTGCATGATGGCACCATTCACCTACTCTTCTGTTCATCTTCAGAACAAGTAGCTGATATCTTCACCAAAGCATTTTGTGAGAAGACCTTCAGCAATATCAAATCACTACTGGGGATTGCTGATCATGCTGTAAAGGCATGAGCAGAGACAAGATTCTACAATTTTGTTTTACAGTCCATGTTTAAGGGAGGATTTTCCCAAGTTGGTTTTGCCTCTTTCCTTGTTTCATATGGACTTGCAGTATGTAAAAGGGTGACTAAACCTTGTTGCTAGGCCCTATATTTTGATTTATTACTCATAAATTCAGGCTTAAGGGGGGGTTTTAGAATAATCAAACCCATAGTATTACCCACTTAGACATTAATTCATTTATTTTTGTCTTATTTGCCTAGTCCATGAGTCCCACCATGTGCAAGTTGCTAATTGCCTATCCATAGAGGTCAAACTTGCCATATTTGACTCATGTAGCACTTGGGAAAGCCTTAGGAATCAAATCTGCTTTATTCCTAGCCTCCTAGGTGCCCTTCTTCTTTTTCTGCTTTATTGACTGCCTTTTCAGTGTTTTAAGGCACATAGGAAACTAAGACTAGGTAAGGTGAACTTGTTTTCTTTCCCTTTCATCCTCCACTCTTTCCTCCATGCAAAAGCATGTATGAGCTGCCATTCCATCACTCATTAGCTTTCCCATGCGTCCTTGCCAATTCATGAGCCTCATGACATATTTGGGATCAGCTTTTTACACCTATGGGGGTTTTGCCTATTTTGGGTAAGCCTGCTTTATGCTAGTTTTGGATACCTCCTTATGCATTCGACCTATTGATGTATTCTATATATTCAAAAACCTATGTTATTACAGGGTTGGCTATTGTACACTGAGTTAATATAATTTTGTGTTACAGCTCCATATTCAGTCTCCATTGTTGACAATTTTGCATGATCAATTGTAATTTGTTGTGAGTGAAATTAATCTATTGCTGGTTAGAATTTCTACAAAAGGGGATGCCTCATTGAATAAATATTCTATGGACCAACCTCTACAATCTTCCAAGTATTATCCTGACGAATCACTAGAAGAAGGGAGTTCCAGACAGCTTTCCCATGAACTGATGATAGAATAGGCTGGAGATTGCTGTGATTTCTATGACCTCGTAGCAGAGTACATAGAAGGGATGGGTAAGGGTAGTGATGGGTTACCTCTCTGCTTTGATGATCATTTTGTTTGTCATTACCCTCTCCCTTTATTTATTTCATTTCTATCCATCAAGCATGAGAAAATAACAATACTGTTAGGCAAGTTGCTTGATTGGCTTCATTGGAAGTCCGATTTCACTTCATTGGACTCATGCACTAAATTAGTTAGGGTAGGTAGGAACAAATAAGCTTGGCCATCATCAAGCATTTCCTTCATTGATATTGTAGTTATTTTTCATTTTCATTTGCAAGCATGGGTTTGCAGTCCAGAACATAGTTTTGCAAGAGCAGCATAAATTCGCTGAAGTAGTAGCTCAGAGAAGAATGGACATTTCAAAGAAAGGTTGAAGGAAGCCCAATGGTTTTGGCATTTGGTCTATAGGGGTTCTTTTCTCTCACCACAAAAACTTACGAAATGGCATTGTATGTAGTTGGAAACTGTGTAAGACAATAAAATTGCAAATGAAGTTAGATACAATAGAGAAGCATCCGAGAAAGGTTTGTGTCAATAAAATTGAATATGGTGTGGAGAAGTCTATTACCAAATGGAAATATTCTAGGGAATGACGAGATGTAAAATATAAAGAAGAATATAATAAATACTTAATAAGTAGGAGTAAACCCGAGGTAAGTGGAGGGACTATCACAACTCTATTTGGAAAAACCATGGAAATAAATTTACTATCCAAGATGACACAATTAAGCACTGTATTTCACATCTTATCTAGAGGTCACCCCATGAAAGATTATCCAGAGTATAAGAACTATGTATCTTTTATTGATCTATCAAATTTTCCATATTCTCATTAGTCTGTAATGAGTGGTTGGGAATGGGAAAAATATCTAAATCAACTAGAAAAGGATGATTTGAAAGAGTAGATTGCAAATGCCAGATTTTTTTCACTATCTTTGGATGAAGCTACAACTACTGATAATACTTCATGGGTATTCATGAGTATTTCTATGGTTAATGGTCATATTAGGCATTCATATCTACTTGGGATTAAAAAAATGAAGAAGAGTTCTACAGCTGTAAATATTTATGAACTTGTTATTAAGACTTTGAAGGAAATTGGGGGTATGGATGATTTAATGATTGCAAAAAGGTTGGTGTGTGTTGGAGAAAATGAAGCATCAATCATGCAAGGACAAATGAATGGGATTTGTGTCAAACTACAACTATTAGCTTCATCGTTTATGATCAGTATTCATTGTATGGCTCATAGGATGAATCTTGCATTTAAAATAGTAAGCAACTTTCCATTGGTTTCAAAAGTTAAAGAAATTGTACATGAGACTCATGCATACTTTTGTTGTAGTCCTAAATGATTTACAGAGTTTCAACAATTTGTAGACGGTATTACAGATGGAAAAAAAATATTAAACGATGTTGATACAAGATATATTTCACTGAATGGACCAGCTCAAAGACTATTTAGTGAGTACAAATCATTGGTAGGGGTCATGCATGAACATCACTTTAGTGTAGACAAAAGCTCAAGATCTTCTCTTTCGACTAGCTGATATAGAGACATTATTAACATTGGCTGGAATTCTTCCTTTGCTTCATGAAATGAATGTCCTTGTAAAAATGGCTCAAATTCATACAATGTATATTGCAGAGTACACAAATACAAGGAAATTAGCATGCCCTGCATTGGATAATTTGTAAACGATGCCAAGGTATTTTACAAGTCCAAAGTTTAACGGTTGGACTACTCTCATTGATATAGAAAATATTGAAAATTATTTGAATTTTGATGAAAAAGGGAGACTATGAATGGTAGTGCATGGGTATATGGTTCCCTTTCATCATGTTAGTAATATGGGACAAACCACCAAAGAGTGTCGTGTTTCAAGAGATCAGTTCAATGATATTGTGATTTCAGTGAGATACAACTTGATACAAATTGCACAATCATTATCATGAGATATCAGAGAACGATTTCCTCGAGATGAATTATTGGAGGCCATGTCTATGGTATACCCTGAATATTGGAATAAAGAAAAAGGTTTAGACACTTTGAAAGTTGACTCTTCAGCAAAATTGAGTATTTTAGTGCACCACTTTGGTAGGAATGTCAATGTACAAGGAGAAGACATTGGAGGTATATTAGATTCATCAAAATTATATGAGCAAGAGACTTGCTTTGTTGAAACAATGTTAGATCAATATCGTGATTTTCCAAAACCTATAGAATATGGTGTAGTAATCAAATTATGGACTATTTTAGGTGAAAGTCAATTTTTACAAGAAAACATGCGAGATTATTTAAAATTAGTGGATTTATGTCAAACCATGATTTTGGGATCAGTGGACGATGAAATAATGTTTAGTGCATTATCATTCTTGAAGTCTAAGTTGAGGAACAAGCTTGATAAGAATGTGGATACTTGTTTAAGGTTATATGTAAAAAAGTATGACATCACCAATTTTCCATTCAATATGGATCTAGCACTTTGGCGATCAGATTGTGAGAGAAGAGGAGAATGCAATATAACAAATGTTTCTAATGAACTTGATACAGAACATAATGTTTTGGAGACTCATAATGATATTTCATGTACAGAAGTTCATGTTCAACATGCAAAAGGCACGGGGACTTCACTTAGTGAACCTCTCACATAGCACGTGTGATCATGGGATATTAAAGAATACCCTTAATTTCGAGAGATATTGACCCAAACTCTTTTTGTTGAAACCCCCTCCCAATACTTAAAACCTCCTCCCCACCCCTTTTTATACCTCAATCCTTATAAACCACCGTACCCACCCCCACCTTAAACCCCTCACCCCCCAATACCTGCAATATATTGGTTCGATTTTTGATAATTTTAAAACCCACAATATGAACTAACGTGATAGGATATTGGCCAACAAGTGAAGCCCTCGTGGCAGAAGGTGTGGGTATACATCAAAATTGAGAATTTAATATCCCACATGACAGGAGAAGGATTACCATTCATACAATTCAAATTGCATTTCAGGTAAAATATATTCTTCAATCTATAATTTGTATAAAATATAATAATATTGGGGCTACATTTATTTGATGCAATCTATTTGAAGTTTGATGTTTTGATAGTTAACTAACACATTGTTTTTTTCTTATATTTGACAGTGTTGAGGCCTGGAAATTAACAGGCAACAACAGCAAGGGATTCTCCCTAGTCAATGTTTCCAACTAGCCCGTGACTGTTTGGTATAGGGAATCCGTCCGGTTTGTGGTCTGGCTACTGTAGGTAAAGTAACAAAAGAAAAGGGTTTTACCACTTGTGGCCTGGCCCACCGTGTATATTTTTGTATTTTTGACTTTAAGTATGATATGCAAGTGCGTATCTAAGATGAATATTGATAGAGAATGCGAGGAGTGGTCACAATGTGATGCATAGGTTCTTATGTCTCGTCTTATACTCTCTCGCATCTAGATCACACACAAACTGAAAAAAAAAAAAAAATTATTAACTAAGCTATCCCTAGGGAGCAAGATTATCAATTAATGAGTAATTTAATACTATTCATATGTTAAGATAAATCCCAGATAGTTGTTCTTAGAATCAAAACACATAAACATGAATAAAGATGTGCACAACAAGCTAGCTCGTCGTTTGTTAAAACATTCATTACTCATAGTGGAAATTATCACAAAATAAACTAGAGAACATTCATAGAAGAACATAGGTTCATAAAGTTAGAACAATCTCACAGTTAATGAAACACAACTGAAAATGAAATAGTTCCCCTTCAACATTGTTCATTTCGGCACATTTGAACATTCCACACAACACTTTCTCCAACAAGCAAAAAATTTTAATTTTATTATTGAAAAATGAAGTAGTTCCTCTTAAAACAAGTAGTTCACAAGTTTTACTACGAAAAATCCCATTCTCTTTCTTTCTTTTCCAATTTATACAAGAACCAGCCCAACCTTTTGGTTGCCCCAGAAACATTTCAATTCCTAGTCCTATTGTTTTGCAAATGCTCATAATTCCATGTTACATTCAAATAAAGACCTTTATAAAATAGACATAGCTAAGTAACTGATGAGATGCCCAAGCCTAGGAATTTTCTCTCTAATGATTACACCCTACCATTCCTCGGTCCCTCTTCAGACCCTTATAATTTTCTTCCTCGATTAACGACTCTGTGCCTTATGCTTTAACATGCTTTGTCCTCTAACTGCATCTTCTTTGCCACAATAATCTTCAAAGCGATCTAAGAAATTGCCATATCTATCTATGATCAAACAAGAATCTATCATTTTTTTCGACTATATTTAAGAAACATAAATTATAATATCAATGAAATGAGCACTAAGGAAGAGAAAACCAAAGTTGGGTTCTTATGTGAAAATTTCAACCTAAAAACAAGGCACACCGGTCTCTTACAAAAATAGTTACGATCTCATAACAATCAACGTGAAAATGATTAAGAACAAGCACATAAAAACCCCCCATCAGTGGATCGGAACACTTGACATCGGTTCATTAGTGGGTTATGCAGCCTCAATAGTGGGTAACCTACAATCTAGGGGTTCTAGCACACAAACCAAAATTTGCACGATAAAATGTTGGGGGTCGAATCTTCTGCAGGCATCGAATAGTTAGTGAGCTACGCAGCCACAACAACGGAACTTAAAGGGTCAGGAAAAATCATAGACAAGTCAACATCAGAGAAACAAAGAACAAGATATCGGTGAAAGGACATATAGTTCGATGGGCGGTTAGTCTATTCTGGGGCCGCAATGGGGGAACTCAATTAGCTTGTGGCCTCTAATCACAGTCATAACTTTTTCTGAAAAAATGAAAAGCGAGGTCTAATTTCCAACAATAAAATGTGGGCTGAACTCCGAAAAGTGGCAAATGACAATCCCATTTTAAACCTCAATGATAAAACATCATAAAACCTACTAATCCTTATAGTCCAAAGCATGCACAGACCCAAACGAAATCCCAAATAGCAAGAAAAAATGGCCTCAAACAATCCAAACATGTAGCAGAGTGGGGTGAACCAAATCAATAAGGAGGGTCCAAAATTTTCAAAAATTTGGGGGAAGTTGCAACTGCAGCAATTGACGGCTCACTGGTGAACCCAGATCTTTGAATAAACTCATCCTTAGGCAACAGACTATTTAGTAGTGAAACCGACATGCTAGATTCTTGTAGATGTTTGGATTCCCATAATGCCATATATATGTACTTGTAATTATTAATGATAGTCCAATTTTTTAGGGAGTGAAAGCCAAAACTTCAAAGTCAGGATAACTCTTTTGAGGCGAAGTAGGTGGATTTTTTTCTAACTCTGTCTTCAGGTAGCTTCCAACTTAGACACCACAGGATTGTAACACATGGTAAACATAAATATTCGTTTGTTTCCCATTACCATGCCACTTGGCACTTTTCATTTGTGGACTTTATGTCCTTTTGGGTCCTCCTCATGCCTTTTCTTCTAAATTTTATTCAGGCTCTTCTATCCATAGTGTCCTTTTGTGTGAGAGATGCATTTAATTTTCAACTCATGGATGAAGAAGAACTTTTGGAAATCTGTACTTATATAATTCAGTACTCTGTTTCGATAAATATTGCTTTGTTAGGAGTTTTGACTCTTATTAGCCTTTTAGCTTTCCATTTTTGGCATGGGATCATTTAAATATAATATGTTGTTTACCCTGCTCCCCTTTCCATGGGTCTTTTGCTGCCACCCCCTAGGAAATTTTAGATGTGAAATGGATGGAGCCTCGAAATATTATTCCAGACCTTTCGATTCTGAGATATTTCAGGGATTACGCTGGACCTCAATGTGTTCATAGATATTTAGGAAACTACTTAATAGAAGAAATTCCATCAGATTCAAACAATGAGACACAGTCTAATGCCCAAATAATCTCAGTTTATCAAGGGTTATGATGCTCTCCATGCAACCAAAAGTTTGCTTCTTTTATTGGAATCAAAAGAAACTAAACTAAACAAACATGAAAGGAACAAATCAAAATGGCAAACAAGTCAATTATTTATGTACAAAACAAAACAAAAATAAAATAAAATCAAGAAAAATAAGGTTTAAGAACTAAACCATTTACTGGTAGGTTCTCCTCCCATCCCTGTGAATCCTATAACTTATAGGTTGAGGGGCAAAGTTTTGCCACAATTTGGAAAGGGCCTACCCATAACTATTGAAACTTCGTGTGTTTTCCCTTCTCATCATGAGGGTGATCTCACTTAAGAACCAAATCTCCTATTTCAAATTATTTTGTCCCAGCGTTGTGCTTATCAAACCACCTCTTCACTTCCTCCTGTAGTTGTTTAAAATGTTCCCTGGCCTTGGATCTAGATTCCTCTGCCTTCAAAAGATTATGTATCCTCATGCAAGACTTCATTATCTGATCCTCTTGATTCTTGAAATTATTATGGAAGAGGGTAGCATGATATTGGGGGGTAGAATGGCCTCTTTTCCATAAACGAGGGTATATGGGGACACACATAATGAATTCTTGGTGGTGACTCTATCATGCCAAAGAGCATTTGGTAACGCTGAATGGCAACTTCTTTGGTTTTCTATCACAGTCTTTTTTAAGATTCTAATCAGATTCTTGTTCGTAGATTCAGCCAAACCATTTCCTTGTGGATAATAATTCATAGAGTAATGCAACTTAATTCCTTTTTCATGAGCAAATGTAGTTAATATAATAGAAGAAAAATAAGTAGCATTATCAAAAACTAGAGAAATTGGAACTCCAAACCTGGTCATAATATGATCTTGCAAGAAATCCATGACTAGATCTTCATTCACTTTACGCAAGGGAATGGATTCGACCCAACGAGTGAAGTAATCAGTTTCCGTCAGAATATACTTGTGTTGCAAGGAAGAATTTGGCTTTATTTCTCTAATTATATCCATCCCCCACTACTCAAAAGGTTCTGTTATCATCATAGGCTTTAATGGTCCTGCTGCTTTAACTTGTCTTCCACCACACCTTTGACAGATGTCGCACTTTCTAACATGGGCATGTGCATCTTTGCATAGTGTAGGCCAATAGTATCCGGCTCTAATAATTTTATGGCATGTTGTATCCCCGAAAAAATGTCCTCCAACAGGCCCATCATGTAAGTCTAACATGACCTTCTTTGCATATTCTTTCTCTAACCATCTAAGAAGAACTCCATCATAATTATTTCTGATTAATATTCCTTCAACAATCTAGTATGAGGATGATTTAAGACGCAGTGCTCCTCTTTGCTTAGAATTCCAATGTTTCGGTAACAATACCTATTGAAGGTAATATACAAGGTCTCGATACCAGGTGTCTGGAGTTGTGAAAAGAGGACATGCGTCCATCAAATGCAACTCAGCTTCGTCCTCCCAGCTATATTCTTCATTGTCTTTACTTCCAGTCATTAGTTTGCACAATCCTTTCCCTTTAACTATGGAGGCTGGCTTCAATTCAAGGTCGTACCCTTATAGAGTTGTTACCCAGTTTCCTCATCTTTCTCCTAATTCCTTTTGTATGAAAATAGACCTCACAACTGGGTGTGGAACTATTACCTTTGTTCAGTTCTTAAGTATGTATGGTCTGAATTGTTTTACTGCTTTGAACACAGCGTAAGATTGTTTATCCATAGATGGGTAATTCAATTTGGCCCCTTGCAGACCAGTGCTCATAAATGATATGGGGAACTCATCTCCCCATCTTCCTTCTGGGTAAGCACCACTACTAGTGAATCTCCAGATGCGAAAATGTACAAAATAAAATATTTCTCAAAATCCAGACTCTTGAGGGAGGGTGCGTGTGCAACAACTGTCTTTATTTTACTAAATGCATTCTTATTTACATCAGTCCACTTGAATTGTACACTCTGCTTTACCATTTGCTGCAAAGGTTTAACAATTTGAGTGACATCTGGCACAAACCTTCTCACGAAATTTATTGTCCCCATAAATGATTTCATGCCCTTCTTATTATGGGGTAAGGGAATCTGTTCAATAGCTTTGATCCTCTCTGGGTCTATGGATATCCCCTTCTTAGAAACCACATGACCCAGTAACTTACCTTCGCTAACGACAAACATGCACTTCTTGGGGTTTAATGAGATTCCATATTTTCGACAGTGTTCAAAAATATGTTTTAGATGAAATGCATGTTCCTACATTTTCTTTGAGAATATTGTGATGTCATCAAGATATACTATAGCGCTGCAGCCAATCAGACCATGAAAATCTATGTCCATAGCCCTTTGGAAAGTAGCTCCAGCATTTATGAGTCCAAGGGGAATCCTTCTATAAGCAAAAGTTCCCCATCTAGTTCTGAATGTAGTTTTAAGTCTGTCTTCTTCAACTACTAACACTTGATTGTAGCCAGAGAATCCATCTAATAAATAAAATAATTCAGAACCTGAAACCATTTGCAATATCTGTTCCATGGGTGAGACAGGATAATTGTCTTTATCCGAAGCGTGATTTAGGTTTCTGAAATCCACACAGTCTAATTTCTCCAGATTTCTTTCTTACTGGTACCAGATTTAAAACCCATTATGAGTGTCTAACTTTGAAAATAATTTTAGCGTCCAACAGCTTCTTTACT
This sequence comes from Pseudotsuga menziesii, assembly GCA_001517045.1. Taxonomy (NCBI): domain Eukaryota; kingdom Viridiplantae; phylum Streptophyta; class Pinopsida; order Pinales; family Pinaceae; genus Pseudotsuga; species Pseudotsuga menziesii. Next base: position 29,675 of record LPNX011099704.1, read on the forward strand.
TTATTCTGAATTAGAAGCTCCAGCTTTGGATGCATTTTCCTTAAAGGCTGTTGATATGGCTTGACCCCAGATCTGATGGGAATAAGATGCTGATTAATATTGGTGTCATATGTCTTTAGGTCTTCGTATGTCTAGGCAAAAACATCTTTGTATTGTTTGAATAGACTGATGAACTTATTTCTTTCACCTGGAGAGCAATATTTTCCCAAATTCACATATTTAGGCTCAATTTCAATCCCTAAATTAATTAACTCAAATTGTAGAGACGAGCTATGAGGCTTCACATTCACTGGCCTTCTGACTTTCTCATTTAGATCAAAAATTCGCTCTAAATTCCTGACTCCTTTAGGAATAAAATTATTGAATTTTAGCTCGGCCTGATGTTCTTCATCATCAATAATCGCCCCTTTGAAGGTCTCTACATTTGTCAGGCATTCTAGAATCTGCTGATCATCATCAAAAAATCATATATTGGTAATCATATCTGGAACCGAAGGCCTAAAAAGAAATTCAATAGAGCACCGATTATTAGAGGGCACAAGCCTCACAGCTGAGGCGGCCAACAAGTCAGTTGCCACATTCTTAACTCTAGGAATCGATACAATGTTAAATGCATGAAAATATTTAAGCAAATCCCAAAGTTCATTTTTATAAGCCTTTAAATGAGGGGAAATGCAATGTATTTGATTTCGGATCTCCTTTACAATTATTTCAGAATCCCCATACACTTTCAGATTTTCTACCTTTAATTCAATTGCTTTTCTTATTCACTGAACTAGTGCTTCATATTTGGTTGTGTTATTGGTGCATTCAAACTCTAACCTACATGAAAGAAAATATTTCTTTTTATTAGGATCAATAAGGACACAATCGGCTCATGACCCGTCCAAAGTTTTAGACCCATCAAAGAAAAGCATCCAAAAATTGCTTACCACTACTGTGCAAGAATCAATATCTACGTCTACAGCTAAGTCTACTATTTTACAATTGATTTCATCAGCCTGTGAAAACCGAAGGAGATCAGGCTGAGAATCTGATGTATCACTGGCTTCTTTCGCTTGATAATTTCCTGGTTCTATCTCAATAAAGTAATTTCCCAAAACAGAATTCACTTGTTCATTTTTACCTTTGAACTGGGTAACATTGTGTTTCATGTAGGGCTCTCTTAGAAATTTAATTTGATTTGGGCTTCCTTTATAAGGTAGCCATAGATGTGACCAGTCCGAGGAAAAATATCCACTCAGCTTTGCCGACCAATCTCTGCTCAAAACAAGTCCATAAGCTTCAGGTATGTCAGCTACCACAATGTTAATGAATTGACATACCTTATCATTTGAAGATAAGCGAATGAGAACGTCCTCCATTTCCCCAATTACCTTCACATTCATTCTATCCAACTGAATGACCCTCTAGGTAGATGGTTTAGGTTGTCCATTTATCTTTTTGCAGACCAACAGCAGCATAACATTGAATGGTGCCCTCAAGTCTACTAGACAGTTATGCACGTTGTGGTTGAAAATTTCAAAAGTCAGGAGAAAAGGTGGAGTCTTGCATTTAGGCTTACCTCCCACACTTGCTTCACCAATTTCTTCTTCTTGGGACTGATTGTCAGTGGGAAGTTTCTCCTATGATATTTCAAGTGATTTCAATAACTTTTCTTTCTGCTGTAGCATATTGCACATTTCAAATAACGAGATATTTTCCCTTACCTTTTTCATATCCTCCACGATGTCATAATCCATCTTATGTTCTGTGAGATTTTTTTTAACATTATTTATTTTCTCTTCAATGGGCTTAGTAGGCATGTTGATCTATCTTGGATTTTGACTAGGGGTGGTAAATTCTGGAATTTTATTTGCTGAGGTGTTTTTTTGAAATTTCTTAACATTCTTTTGAAGTTTCTTAATCTTTGGGAGCATAAGACTGTTTTCCTTAATCAACCCCTGGCTTCTCGTTGTTACATTTTTTTTCAAGATATCTTCATGTCTCAGATCCTTTTCTTCCTCGGTATCAAACAACGATACACAGTCCCATAAAACTGTGTTCTCATCCTCTTGTTTTTCTGTTGATTTATTGTTGTCTTTCCCTTCTTCATCATTATCCTTAGTTAATTTGGAATCCAACAGCTGATTCACAACCAACGTCATTGAATTTATCCATTGAGGACAATTTTTTTCAGAATGAGGTTGTTGGTCAAAAGTGCAAAAGTTATCCATCCCCACCTCCGTTAAGTTCATCGATGCAAGACTGTGCGGAGGGGTTTGGGATTGATTGTTATCTTCCCTTTTCTTGTAATAAGGCTTATAAAAATTCTGGGCTTCCTTTTCCTTTTCCAAGTCTATTATTCTGTTAGAGATCTTCTGCATCATCTTTTCCATTCCTACGAAATCTGGTGATTGCTCCTCTTTAGGCTTAGTAAATAACAAATCTTTCCTCCCAACATTTTTTCTCCCAACTGCTCAGGATAGGCTTCGATTCTCTCCTTTTCAGCCTCTACTCTTTCCTCTTCTTCATAAGTCTCCACTAGCATAGGTCTGGCTTTCATTTTGGAAAAAATGGCCAACTCGGGCCCTAGAGCTGAAGTATAATACTCAATCAGAACTTTATCTGAGGGTTTGTCAGCTTCAGAAAAATTCTTAAGATAAGCTGCAAATCTTTGGGTAAAAATATGCACCTTCTCTTTTCTTTCTTTCCTTAAGGCACACAGTCCTTTCATGAGAGCCACATGAGTTTTTTTGGCTGCATACATACTTCTGAAAATCCTTTCAAAGGTATCCCAGTCTAGGATAGAGTTTGCAGGAAAACCAAAATACCATGATGCTGCTACTCCTTTAAGGGTATGCGGAAAAAGTCTACATACTACATCCTCATGTTCTCAAGCCCTCAATCCTTCTATTGCCAAATAGAAACTTTGTAAATGGTCATCTTCTAACATCTTCTCATTTGGATCAAACTTGGGAAGCATCTTTTCAAAATCTTGAGGTAAGTCATGCAACGGAGGTGTTATGTTCAAGGGTGATCTAGATTTCCAAGCGGGTGGTGGATTTGGTGGGTTAAGTGGCTGATTTGCATTGACGCCAGCCATGAGTCTGGGTGGAGAGTGAGGAGGGGAAGGAAAAGGAGTATGCACAAGAGAATAGTAAGGTGTGTTTGGGCCTACTTGATTCAAAGGCTGAACGACTTCCTGTAATGCTACCTCTACTAACTCTTCCAAATCTCCAGCCAACACTAACTCTTCCAAGATGGGATGATCTTTCTTCTTGTATTCTCTTTGGGGTAATCAGGGATAGTGGGTAATCTTCCAATACTCTTCACATAAGCCCATGTGTGTCTTCTCAGATCATTGACTACTTGGTTGTCCACAGAAAACAATTTTTCTCTATTCTCTTCAGTATTTGGATTAGGAAATAAACTGCTTTCAAAACTATTGGTGGTGGAGTAATTTCGAGGAAATGGATTTCTTTGGCCAGCCATGCACTGGTGGCCCTCCTTCTAGCGCCAAATTTTTTTGAGTCCTATAAATTCACAGGCAACAGTAGCAAGGGATTCTTCCCAATCAACGTTCCCAACTAGCCCGTGACTGTTTGGTATAAGGAATCCATCTGGTTTGCGGTCCGGCTACCGTAGGTCAAGTAACAAAAAAAAAGGGTTTTACTAGTTGCGACCCAGTCCACCATGTATATTTTTTTATTTTTTACTTTAAGTACGATATGCAAGTGCCTATCTAAGATACAGATTGATAGAGAATGCGAGGAGTGGTCACAATGTGATGCGCAGGTTCTTACCTCTTGTCTTAGACTCTCTCACATCTAGATCACACACAAACTAAAAAAAAAAACAATATTAACTAAGCTATCCCTACGGAGAAAGATTATCAATTAATGAGTAATGTAATACTATTCATATGTTAAGATAAATCCCAGATAGTTGTTGTTAGAATCAAAACACATAAACATGAATAAAGACGTGCACAACAAGATAGCTCGTCGTCTATTAAAACATTCATTACTCATAGTGGAAATTATAGAAAAATAAACCAGAGAACATTCATATAAGAACATAGGTTCATAAATTTAGAACGATCTCACAGTTAATGAAACACAGCTGAAAATGAAATAGTTCCCCTTCAACATTGTTCATTTCACCACATTTGAACATTCCACACAACACTTTCTCCAACAGGCAAAAAATTTGTAATTTTATTATTGCAAAACGAAGTATTTCCTCTTACAACAAGTAGTTCAAAAGTTTTATTGGGAAAACGCCCATTCTCTTTATTTCTTTTCCCATTTATACAAGAACCAGCCCAACCTTTCGGTTTCCCCACAAACGTTTCAATTCCTAGTCTTGTCATTTTGAAAATGCTCATAATTCCATGTTATGTTCAAATAAAGACCTTTATAAAATAGACATGGCTAGGTAACTCACGAGATGCCCAAGCCCGGGCATTTTCTCTCTAATGATTACGCCTTACCATTCCTCAGTCCCTCTTCAGACCCTTATAATTTTCTTCCTCAATTAACGAATCTGCGCTTATGCTTTAAAATGCTTTGTCCTCCAACTGCAGCTTCTTTGCCACAATAATATTCAAAGGGATTTGAGAAACTTCCATGTCTATCTGCGATCAAACAATAATTTATCATTTGTTCCAACTATCTTTAAGAAACATAAATTATAATATCAATGAAATAAGTACTAAAGAAGAGAAAACCAGAGTTGGGTTCTTATGTGCAAATTTCAACTTAAAACCAAGGCACACTGGTCTCTTATGAAAATAGTTACGATCTCATAACAATCGGCGTGAAAACGATTAAGAACGAGGACAGAAAAACCCCCCATTAGTGGATCAGAACACTTGACATCGGTTCATTAGTAGGTTATGCAGTCGCAACAATGGGTAACCTACAATATAGGGGTTCCAGCACACAAACCAAAATTTGCGTGATAAAATGTCAGTGGTCGGATCTTCGGCAGGCATCAGATAGTTAGTGACCTACGCAGCCACAACGGTGGAAGTTAAAGGGCCAAGAAAAATTGCAGACGAGTCAACATCGGAGAATCAAAGAATAGGATATCGGGGAAAGGACAATTAGTCCGACGGGTAGTTAGTCTATTCTGGGGCCACAATGGTTGAACTCAATCATCCTACAACCTCCAATCACAGTCATAAATTTTTCCAAAAAAACAAAAAGCGAGGTATAATTTCCAACAATAAAACGCAGGCTGACCTCCGAAAAACGGCAAATGACAATCCCATTTTAAACCTCAATGATGAAACATCATAAAACCTGCTAGGTCTTACAGGCCAAAGCATGCACAAACCCAAAAAAAATCCCAAATAGCAAGAAAAACTAGCCTCAAACAATCCAAACATGTAGCAGAGTGGGGTAAACCAAATCAACAAGGAGGGTCCTCAATTTTCAGAAATTTGGGAGAAGTTGCAGCTGCAACAGACAGGAAATGAAGTTGGGACTTATCTAGTTATAGACAGTCTCTTAGCATTAAAGGTTAAATAATTAATTTAACAATACTTCTGCTTAGCAATAATGGACTCAGAAAAAATTTAAAGCGGCTAATGCACGTTAGTTGAATGAATATCTTGAAATTTGATTAGTAATGTTTGCTTATTTTGCTTATTCCTTTGATTTAATTAATGAGATAATGGTATAATATTTTTCAAAGCATTTTGGATTTGTGGTGGAGTTCTATGTGGAATAGATCAATTCACAGCAACCAGATCAATCTCCTTCAAACATTTGACTAAAGAAACAAGGACGTGATTGAGATATTTAAGGGATTATGTTCCATTATCTAAATGTCACTTTCCTAGCTTATGATGTAATTATTAATTTATCACTTCATTAGTGTATGGAAAGACAAAAGACATTTTTTATTTTGCATTAGTTGTTTTTCTCACAATTTTTCAGAAAAATAAAAAATATTTTAAGTTTTTGTAGTTTCTCAAATTGTTAAAAAAATGTTTCATTAGTTTTCATTTACAAATAAAAAGAAAAAAATTGCATTGTTAGTCTCATTCACTTTGAAATTTGTATACATCATTTTCTTTCACTTTGTTGAGTCTATAACACTATCGAGTCTCATTTCGCTACCTTGAGTAATACAACCATTAAAAGAATGTTTAACTTAAAATCTATTAGTAATTTTATTTTAATAGGTTCGAGCATCAACTAGATTAGGATAGGTTTTTGTACTAGGAGATTTAAACTGTCCAGAAACACTTTGATTTCAAATGTAGTTTCCTATGTTTAGGTAAATCCACTTCTACAAGAAATAATTCAGAGATCTCCTCTCACACAGGAGTTAAGCATGAGGCTGCGTGAGAGCTCGGTTGAGGAGATACCCCTCCACTTTCTTGTTTAATCATTTATCAGGATTGGTGTACATTTGGGGATCTTATCAATATCACTTCTTGGGCCCTGTGAGGTGCCGGTATTGATAGGCTTCTCGGCTTAGCTACTCTTCCCATGCACATTGATCAGGCCAACGACTGTTCCTCTGGACTCTCGGTGTAGATTTGGTAGCCTTAGTCTCCAGACACTAGGATCTTACACAGGTGGTATTGGAAGGATATTTCTAGTACACCTAGGATGGAATTGGAAGGTAACCTTGGTTAACAATTTGGGAGGGTGTTTAGGTGATTCTAGCGCTTGCACCCAGAGAAATATTCATGAAACGCCAAGTAACCATCCTTCAATCTTCACTGGTTGGACTTGGGCCCTAATCATCCCAGGATTTCCATTGGAAGGTGTATCTTTTATCTGATGTGTCTTTGTTACTGAATGGACCAGCTCAAAGACTATTTAGTGAGTACAAATCATTGGTAGGGGTGATGCATGCACATCACTTTAGTGTAGACAAAGATCAAGATATTCTCTTTCGACTAACTGATATAGAGAAATTATTAACATTGGCTGGAATTATTCCTTTGCTTCGTGAAATGAATGTCCTTGTAAAAATGGATTAGAGTCGTACAATGTAAATTGCAGAGTACACAAATGCAAGGAAATTAGAATTCCTTGCATTGGATAATTTCTATACGATGCCAGGGTCTTTTACAAGTCCAACATTTAACGGTCGAACTACTATCATTGATATAGAAAATATTGAAAATTATTTGAAACTTGATTAAAAAGGGAGACTATGTATGGCAGTGCGTGGGGATATGGTTCCCTTTCATTATGTTAGTAATATGGGACAACACACCAAAGAGTGTTGTGTGTCAATAGATCAGTTCAATGATATTGTGATTTCAGTGAGACACAACTTGATACAAATTGCACAATCATTATTGCGAGAGATCAGAGAACGATTTCCTTGAGATGAATTATTGGAGGCCATGTCTATGCTATACCCTCAATATTGGAATAAGGAAAAAGGTTTAGACACTTTGAATGTTGACTTTTCAGCAAAATTGAGTATTTTAGTGCACCACTTTGGTAGGAATTTCAATGTACAAGGAGAAGACATTGGAGGTATATTAGATTCATCAAAATTATATTAGCAAGAGACTTGCTTTGTTGAGACAATGTTAGATAAATATCTTGATTTGCCAAAACCTATAGAATATGGTGTAGTAATCAAATTATGGACTATTTTAGGTGAAAGTCAATTTTTACAAGAAAACATGTGAGAGTATTTCAAATTAGTGGATTTATGTCAAACCATGATTTTGGGATCGGTGGAGGACAAGAGAGTGTTTAGTGCATTATCATTCTTGAAGTCAAAGTTGAGGAACAAGCTTGATAAGAATGTGGATACTTCTTTAAGATTATATGTAACAAAGTATGACATTACCAATTTTCCATTCAATAGAGCTCTAGCACTTTGGCGATCAGATTGTGAGAGAAGAGGAGAATGCAATATAACAAATGTTTCCAATGAACTTGATACAAAACATAATGTTTTGGAGGCTCATAATGATATTTAATATACATAAGTTCATCTTCAACATGTAGAAGGTGTGGGTATACATGAGAATTGAGAATTTAATATCCCACATGACATGAGAAGGATTACAATATATACAATTCAACTTGCATTTCAGGTAAAATATGTTCTTCAATCTATAATCTGTATAAAATATAATAATATTGAGGCTAAATTTTTTTGATGCAATCTATTTGAAGTTTCATGTTTTGATAGTTAACTAACACATTGTTTTTTTCTTATATTGGATAGGAAATGAAGTTGGGACTTATCTATTTATAGATAGTATCTTAGTATTAAAGGTTAAATAATTAATTTAACAATACTTCTGCTTAGCAATAATGGACTCAGACAAAAGTTAAAATTTTTTAACTTTGATATTTTGAAAGATATTAATGGTTTTTTGTTTCTTGCATTTGGAGCATTTTTTCAAATTTGAAAGTTTATGTTTACTTTTGTTAAATTTATTTTTATTCCCGTGATACTTTACTACAGTTTTAGCCCTTTGTACGAGCTTGATTAGTTTAATAAATGGCTTGTTTGTTTCTTAAATTTGGATTGCACTTATTTTTCTTAGATTTTTATTCCCTTGATAATTGATTGTGATTTGAGCCCTTTGTAGCATTCAATGTTTGTTTATAATTATTATTGTTCTTTTTAAATATTTGATGTTTTGAGGAAAAATGATTGCATTTTCTTTCACTTTGTTCCATGGCTTAAGCATGTTCACCATTTTAATTTTAGAATCTATTATGTTTATTTTATATTTTCTTTGAAAAGACATTTTGTTTTTTAGCAATGGAAATGAGATCTAAGTTGCTAAGCAAAGAGAAAAATGGTCAATGCACTGGCTTACTAGGTTCCTATGCATTCGTCATAGGAGACCTATTGACATTAAGACCAACATTCATCTAATGGAATTTTATTGTTGATTTAATGACTAAAAGATCATTACATGTAGCCTCTAGGATTCTGGCCATATTTATAAATAAAGCTTGAAAGAATATGTTAAGGTACGTGTTTCTAAAATTTTCCCTATTGTGAATCATACATGATGATCATTTGTATTTTATGGAAAGTTTGTAAACTAAAAAAATGTGTTATTTTTCATTTTATTGTTTTGTGAGGTACTTTATTATCTTTCTCTTATACAACTTATTCACCTTAATTGTAGGTCGTGCGAGAAAATCAGGGCATTCTTGATAGAAAGATGCTAATGTCAATGTGGATGCTATGTGACCATCCAATGAAGTTTTTTAGATTTAGGGGGATGATTGGTCCCAACATACTTTGTGAAAATTGATTGTACATTGAGTGTAGTATGATAAATGAGCTTCAAACTTTGATAAAATGTTCTATTGTAAATTGCAAATATTTATGAAATTATCTCTCCATTTTATATCTAAGGAGGTTTGAACTTAGTAGTATACAAGTAGTTGTGATGAATAAAGTCAACAATTTAGTACAAGGTGTTTTGCAATGATCAAACATGTGTATTTTCTTCATGCTTTAGGAGGTCAAGACTAGGGTTTTGTATTCTTGATCTTATGATACATCCATTTTTCCAACAATGTGAAACTTGATCGTTGCAAAATATTGTAGAATTTTTTTTCATATGATAGATCGAAATTTGATGCAGAACATATAGCATGCAGGTATAAAAATAGTCTGTCAATGTTGAAGTCTTTATTTTGGTAATTTTTTTGTCAAGCATCTATATCTATGAATAAAATAATTTTAATTCTATGAGATTATAGATCAATTGATATTTATTTAGTGTAAATTACCTATAAATTGACTGCAAATTTTAAATAGTTGCAAGGATAATGGTTTCAAAAATTCAATATATAAATGATTTTTCCACTTTCTAACTAGTTGATGTATGCTTTCTCGAGCACTCTATTTCAATGCCATTTTAACACTACTAATACTCCTTTGCATTCTCAAATAAAAAAACTACAGTAACTTTACCACTTTAAAACTCTTTTCTGTAAAGGGAAAATTTACTTGAATGAGTATTATTCTAAAAGTGCAATTTATTTATAGCATTATCAATTGTTTATGTTGTTCGAATTAGCACAAAAATATGACTTCAATATTTTAACATGTGTTTAACATTTTTAATTTTTATAGGAAAGAGAAGCAACAAAGTATATTAGCAATCAGTTAAATGTAGAATAGCAGGTGTTAAAGACACTCCTAAACTGAATAGTAGCTGAAACCTAACGAATACCAAAAATAAAAAAAAATCCAACCATATTAAAGGTTTCTGTCCACACTAGATGTAATTCCTAATATATAAAAGAACATAAAGTTTCTTACACACATAGAGATGGCATTGCCCTCATACCCTACTTTTTCAGGTGGAAGGGGTTGATTCTATATCTTGTGAACCTCTAGTTTTGATCAATAATCCCTCTTCACAGGATCCTTTGTTTAGTCATTCGGATTTTCCTCTGTCACCTCAGCTTAACAGGGATCTTCCATCGATTCATATTTCCTCTTATGCTATGGAAGATATTGTTTATCCTCTATTGTTAAGATCTAAGGATAGGGTTAAAACTTTGTGAACATATACGATTGTTCTTGAGGATCTGGATATGTTGGCTATCTCTTCCTTTAGGAGACCAAATTTGTCGTTAAGAAAACTTAGGACGAGGGGAAAAGACAAATTGAAAGACAGGTTGTAAGTTGATAGGGAGGATAGGGTTTCTTTGTGTCAAAACCCTAGGGTTTTGTATTTGTTTGATAAAGGTATTCCCAGAGTTTTGAGTGTTTCTTTAGTAGTTTTTGGCCAGGATCTTAGAGATTCAGCAGCCCAATTTGTGTTTTAGAAATTATCGTTGTCTCTTTCAACATAAGAGGGCCAGGAATTAGCCGAAAAAGATCTGCTCTAAAGGCGTTTTTGGATAAAATGAAACCTTGTGTGATTCTTTTACAAGAGACAATGACTATTGCGGGTTCTACTTGTGATTATTTTTTGAGATTAAAACCATCTTCAAGATTTTCTGCGTGGGATTCTATTGGTTTATGGAGAGGGACATTGGTGGCTTGGAATCTACAGGTGGAAGATATTAAGGCTTTTATCACGACAGCATGCATTATGGTTGAAAGTCATATCCTTGGCTATCCGAAGGTGCTCAGGATGTTAAACATTTATGCTCCCCATAGTAAGCAATTGGAGTTTTGGGAAAATATTTTTCAGCCTCGCTTATTGGATGATAGGTCCCTTATAGTTGCAGGTGATTTTAATGTCATGTTATTGGATGAAGTTTGGGGTGCTGAAAAATCCAAAGATCCCTTATCATACTTTTCTAGGTCTAATTTGAGGAAATGAAGTTGGTGGATATTGTTCCTAATGTTTTGTCTCCAACTTGGTCAAATGGTCGTTGTGGGGAAGTAGGTCTTGCTTAAAGGTTAGATAGGATATTTGTGAGGATTTTAGTATGTACAGATCATGGTCTCACTCAGTGGGCATCTCAGATCACAACGTTGTTCTGTTGCAGTTTTACTTTGATAAAAGTAAGGTTAAATATTCTTTTAAATTAAACCGGTTTGGCTTGAGGATCCTATTTTCTCTAGATTTGTTAGAGATCAATGGAATTTTTTTTCTTTTGTTCCCTATCCATTTGTGATGTTTGGGTTGATTTCTAAGTTAAACAAACTTAGAGTCAAAGTCCATGTTTGGGAGAAGTTAAAAAAATAGAAACCGTGAAGGAGTTTGGGGTGATTGATGCTGAAATTCAATCTCTTTCTAATGTGGTGGATAGTCTTTTCTTCTCTATTGATAGAAAAGAGATACTTTTGGAATTGGAATCTAAGAGGGGGGAATTCTAAGAAAAAAGGAAGAGAATTTAAGACAAAAAAGTAGATTTATTTGGTTAAAAGCTGGAGACAATAATTCGAATTTTTTTCACAATTTTTCCAACAGAAGAAGATTAACTAACTCTGTTTGGGAAATCAGTGCAAACTTATATGATTTTGACCAAACTTGTCTAAAAAGTTGCAAATGATAGGGTTCTACACTTTCAATAATGCATTTCCCACCATGTATCTCGCTATAGGATGTGCATGTGCATGCCATTATCAACCTTCATCCCTTTGATACAGAGAGTACCACAACTTGGTTCCATTTCCCACTTAGCCTCTTTCCTGATTGGTCCAAGTTAACTTTCTTACCGTATTGTGTTGACAGATCAAACCTCTCTTCCTCCCAAATGGGATTGTTTTGAATTTCAACAATCACAATTTGGAATCCCAAATTGAGAAAGGAAAGATATATTACAAAGATTTTGGTCTTAGAATTCCAATGATGACCATGAATGGGGCAATGCAAGTCTTTGTTATCAGCTATAAGGTGTAGATTAGTTAGCTATAAGGTGTATATCAATTGGTTTTTGTGGGGTTTGGTATTTATAATGTTTAATGTTAAAGGTTTATGGTAAATGTTGAGTTTGTGAGCCAACCATAGGTCCTATGGTTAACCCAGACCTTTTCTCACATTCAAATTAAAATTAAGATTAGCCAAACCCAAATTTAGTACTATAAATACTTAGACTCAGTGATCTAACCCATATCAAATATCAAACATGGCAAGCATGTAAGGTATGCCATCGAATGACATAATATTTATTACAGAGATTCACTGTCATAATCCATTGCCATACGTTGCCATTATTCCAATAGTGGAATTGTCGCTGCTATCTCTATAATAAAAGTGACAGGTACGAGTGCCATTCCCATTGTTCTAGTATATTAACTCTAATAAATTAAAATAAAATGATTTTGAATTATTTTAACTATTTACAATGGGATGCGACATTCTCTGCTTGACTCACTGCTTATAATTACTAGCAACAACCATATTAATAAGATTAATATGTTTGGAATACGCCGAGAGAAATATATCACCAGTGAAGTTAATTTAATAGTTGTATCATGATTGGAGTTAACCTAATAGCTAATCTAATATTTATCCAATATAATTGCGATTAGAGTTAAAGTTAAGAGAATAGTTGTAGAATCATTAGATTTAAACTAATAATTGTATCTAATAACTAATTTAAAAGTTAATATATCAACCATTATAGTTCAATTAAAATTTGTGATTGGAGTTGAAGTTAAGTTAAAGTTGTATTGTCATTGTACTTAAACTAATAGTTATAAAAAAAATTCCTAAAGAATGTGTCAATTACTTGTATCGAATAGTTAATCTAACATAAAAACCACTTAAGTTGTGTTTGTTAAGCTCATAGTTGAAGTTAAGATCATAGTTGTATCATCATGTTGGAGTTAAGCTAATAGTTGTATTTAATAGTTAATTTAAAAGTTAATATAAATCTATTGTAGTTAATAAAAGAGCTTCGAGTTATCCTGACTTCTAGCTTCCAAATGGAGTTGGACTAAGCCTTATGCAGATTAATTGGACTCCCAATTGGTAGGTGGAGTTTGAGTGTCACATCAGTTGCACATTACCATGCTAATAAGGGCAGTTATCACATTAGTTAAGAGGAATTTATTAGGAGTTTATAGGAATTTATTAGGAATTATACTATCACACGAACTTCACTTTACTTCAACTCCCAAATGTAAAATCCAGTTTGACTAATTAACTTGACTTTGAGCTACTAGATGGAGTTCAACTGTCACATGGACTACACACTAGCAACAACCATGCCATTAAGTTCAGTTATCACACGAGCAATTTTTTATTTTTAATAATTGTTTATAAGGAGTTCGAACAATAAATAATTAATTTAAAAGTTAATATAAATCTATTGTGGTTAATAAAAGAGCTCTGAGTTATCCTGACTAAGCCTTATGCACATTAACTAAACTCCCAGTTGCTAGGTGGAGTTCAAGTGTCACATGAGTTTCATAATACCATGCTACTAAGTCTAGTTATCACATGAGTTCAGAGGAATTTCTTAGGAGTTTGAACTATTTTACTAGGAGTTCGACTCTTACATGAGTGCACATTAGCTAGACTCCTAGATGCCAAATGCATTTGGACTAAGCCGTAAGAAATTAGAGTTGAAGTTAAGCTAATAGTTGTATCTAATAGTTAAGCTAATATAAATCTATTGTAGTTAATAAAATAGCTATGAGTTATCGTGACTGTCACATGCCCCAATTTTGCAAAAATAATATTATCTTATTTGATTTTATTTAAAGACATTATGTTAAATTTTATGCTAAGTTGTAAATGATGACTTAGTAGAGTCAAGTATATTGAATGTAATTATGAATATTTTAATTATAAATAAATAAAAGTGGAGAAGACAACTTAGGAGAGTTGTTAAAAGAGTGTTTATTGGTTAAGTTGGTGGAGGAGACTGGGTGGAGAACAAACAGACATGTGGCAGCATCCTCAAACATTTCCAACTGTTGGAGGTGGAAACCTCCCTACATTTGGGGTCATGATTCCCCAAGAAAGTGGGATCAGAGCAAGTGGCTCAATTAATGACAACTGACCCAAAAGACCTAGGCAATATTTATAAAAATGCCCATTGAAGAGAGCTGAGGCTGCCCATTCTAGGGAAGTGATCATTCAGGTGAATGTACTTCAGAGAAATTCAATGGCAAGGGAATTTGTGGAAAGAGTTTGATGGATTTACTGCTAAGTGATCCAGTGTAGCTTTTTAGCTGAAGGATCTTACTGTTGAGTGCATAGTATTTACTGAGTCATTGGACTAGTCTTTGTTTGCATGCTGCACAATTTCTTAGCCAAGGACACCAGGAACAAGCTCAAGGGTCTTGAGGAGATGTTGTTTGAGCACTCTCCAGGAGTTGGTAGGGAGGAAAGGCCTCCTAATGCTGTTGTTTTCCATCTTAATCAGGTTCAACAGTCTCTTTGTTTTACTATGTTAGATGGTTAAATGTGAGTCTGACTGATTAATAAATGTTAAATGTTTAGTTGTGAACTGTTAGAGTTAGTAATATTTTGGTTTCTTGAAAGAATGAATCTAAAATATCTGAAACATAATACTTACCTATGTTTTTCCACATCTGGAAGGACCAGACTGTACTCTAGCACATGCAGTGTATTTAAAATTAGATGAAGGAAATGAGAAGAAACTGAAATGAATAGATTTAAAATGCATTTCATAATAGCAAAGTAATGTATTGCAGTATTTAGGTATTTAACTTGAAGGAGAATTCTTTGCTTTTAATAAAACTGTGTATTGCATGATAGGTCGTAAGGCTTTAAACATAAACATAGTACAAAAACCAGCGTTAAGCTGATGCACCCATATTGTAATATGGAGTTTTAAATAATGAAAACAATAGACCAAGTATTAAAAATACATTTTATGAAATCTTTTTATACAAGACGAAATCTTTACAAGTCACGACATTATGTCGGAGTCACCCTGCTGAAAGCAAGGGTTTAAACAAAAACCAAAAAACTAGTAAACTGAAGAATAACAACCCAAGACTGGGTAACAACCATGCCATAAATTATTCCATATGGAAACTATCCCCTAAGTTCAGTATAAGCAGGGAGAGCCATTTGGTAACCAAGGCTTACCGTAGACAGAATGTCGGTCCAATTGTGAAGTGTTTTCTTCCAAGGGTTATGCAAACTGTAACCTGCAAAATAAATTTTAATGTATAATTGAAAACTTGGGTTTAACACTAAAAATCATAGATTCTTCATAGCTTGCAACTTATTTAAACGATAGTTACCTGAACTGTTGGAAACTGAGGTCAAGAAGTAGGCAGACCGATACCATGAACACAACAACTCTTGTATTCACTTGGAAGTGAATATTATGGAACCATGAAGGAACAACAACACTACAACTAGCGTAATGAGAAGCATTACCCTCATATTCGTAGTGATAGAGATGATGAGGGCTCACGATGGAAGCTACATTGTCAATAGGAGCAAGATCAAGCCTGGAAACGGCCACAAAAAATTTCAACACCAAAAGGATGCCTCTACAGAGCTACACTACCTCATGATAGTTTAGTAAATGAAGAAATAGAAATGAATGAAATCTATATGTCTCTCCAACTATCATTTAAATGGAAACATTACAGCCCCAAACAACGAAGCTGGAGCTGAATACAAGTGTGCCCTCATGGCCGCATGAAGCTAAACGAAGTAGAGACTGAAACCCTCACTAAATAATGAAGTTAGGGTTGCGACATAACTCTTTTACATCATGATTTGCATGGCAAGAAGAACTCCACGTATACACAAATATTTTCACCTCTGAGTGGGTTCTTTTATATAGTTATCACTGTAATCAGTCAAACCAAATAATTGATAATCAATTACTACATGCATGTAATGATATTGTAATATAATGTAAATTCAATACCATATCACTCCAAACAAAGTCAATACTCGACAATGAAAGAGTGTTATACCATCATTAAAATAATGTTCAACCTTGTAAATAGCTTGGGTAAAAAGTCTAATTGCTTATGGAGTCAATAATATGATAGTAAATATATTTTCATCCTTTCATAATCCAACTTATAAGAAAAGAACAAGAGGATAGTAGAATTTTGAATAAGCTTGATAATTCCTTTATTAATTTGGTCTTATAATCATGAAC
The DNA here is from genome assembly GCA_001517045.1 of Pseudotsuga menziesii. Lineage (NCBI taxonomy): Eukaryota > Viridiplantae > Streptophyta > Pinopsida > Pinales > Pinaceae > Pseudotsuga > Pseudotsuga menziesii. The sequence continues at coordinate 46,192 of LPNX011099704.1, forward strand.
AATGATTGTTAAACAATAAGAATTAGGTTTAAGATGATAAGGTGTATATAAATATAGTAATATGTATACACAGGAATAATTCTTACTCTTAAAAGGGATCTAAAGTACTGGATGTAGGATATAAAACCTACAGGTACATAATCTTTGAACTCCCCAATATTTACCAAGTTCTAAGTCAAATTGGATCAAGGTTAAGTTAGAATTTAGAGTTTAAGATAATAAACTATCCAGAATTTTATTGCACTACTTTTACAATTCAGTAGATAGTAGGGTAATGTGAAGTCATTGCATGATGTTTGTCATAAAGAAAATGGGATTTCCAATTCACGATCTTGACGATTATTATATAGAGGATATCTCATAAATCACAAGTGATGTTAAGCTGATAATTTTACCATGTTGAGTCCTAATTGAAACAAAGTTGGAAAGAATACAATAGGCTTATGTTTCGAAGACTTAGGTATATTTGTAAGATGATAACGAGCGTTTTAATTATTATGATGATAATAGCGATAGAATCTTATGTCCAAGGAAGAGTTATGAAATTTTTATCATGAGCTCTTTTAAGCACTCGAAATCAGTTAGAGTAAAGTTTAAAGGAGACCTTTTATCTATCTTAAAGATCTCGTTGTTAAGAGACAAACAGTAGGGTGACATGAATAACCTCTACAATACAAATATTAAGTAAAATAATATTTATGAATCAAGTATAAGGAAACATTACTTTACCTTGCAAGATCTTGAGTCTGCTATGCAGAACTTTTATTCTAGTAGTATATTCTATGCTAAGAAGTATATCTGGTTAAAACGCCTTAATAAACTTTTAACTTGGTCAAAATTTACCTGTCAAGCCTGTAAAGATACAGAAAATATAGATACGTTAGTAGTTGCTAAGTAAGTCCCAACTTAAAAATGACTCCTCACATACTTGAAATTCAAACCATCAGTAGAACTAATTAATCGAATGATGATTACTTACATCACATATCTAAATTAAAATAGCATTAATTTATATGTTTTAAAGTGAAATGGTTACTTTTATTTGTCTATTTCATATCTTATATTAGCTTCTAGGAGTTATCTAACTGCAACTGTAAGATTTTATGTTATCTCAAAATTTTAAATTTTTGTGAAAATTTGGGGTTTTGACATGTGGTTTCAGAGCACAAATTCCAAACACTAGGCATTTATGAAGCGCAACTAGCTTTTATGAAACAATAAATTGAATTTTTATGCTGATGTATTTTCTTTTAAATGTTATTCCATCAGAGAAATTGTTTTCTGAAGTTTAACAAACAAGTATGGAAAGGCTAGAAGAATATGCGGAGGAGGAATCTCCAGTTACTGAGCCAAGAAACTTACCAAGAGATCCTATACCAGAGGATTTAACTACCAATTTCTCAGAACTATTACAAACTGTAAAATACCTAAAATCTGAAATGGAGTCTGTAAAACGAGAGAATGAAAGGATTTTGAGGGCTCAAGTGAAGCTAAATCAGATCCTAACTGAAAAGTTTCAAACTGAGGGTAGAGGTAGAAGAACTGAATCAAAAGATACAAGTCATCAACATAAATCTAAAAAGATGAAACATACTAAAGATGAAATTAGTTCATCTCTAGAGGTGTTTGGTGAACAACGAAATTACCATTCTACTAGTGATAGTAGTGATGATAACCAGTACACTAAAAAGAGGAAATAAAAACCTTATGAGAAAATTTTTGGGTAATTCAAAAAGATAAAACCACCAACATTCAATGGAGAGACAGAGAAGGGGGAGGAAGATGAATCCTTGTTATGTGGGATGAAGAAGTATTTCCAAATATACAACTATTCTAACCAATTAAAGTCTAGAATGACTATCTATAATCTCTCAGGAAAGGCTGAAATTTGGTGGCAGGACTTGAAGAGAGTTAAAGGAATTAAACAGAAAAATGAAAATTAGAGTACCTTCAAGAGGTACTTTAAAAATAAATTTTTGTCTCAGCAATACTATGAAGAAAGAGCAAAAGAATTTTATGAGCTAAAATTAGGATCAATGACAATGAAAGATATGAACAACAAGTTCTTAAGTCTACTTAGGTATGTGTCATAGCTTGTAGATGAGAAAACAAAGGTGCTGCGATTTCTCAGCTGTCTACCTTATCATATTAGGGACAAGATTGAATATGACAATCTAAAGACTTTGGAAGAAGCTATGAGGAAACCTAACTTCTATTTTGAACAAAATTGGAAGAAGGAAAGCTTGGCTAACTGGAAAGCCAAGAAAAATAATAACCAGTATGAATAAAAGAAGGAGGATTTTGTGCCCAACAAAAATTCTAAGAACAATAAGGCTAGAAGTTATCCTAATAATAAGAACTTCCCAGGAAATTAGAATAATTCATCCAACAAATAGAATAATTCTAAGGGTAAGGAATTTGCTAATAATCATGGTAAGTATACCAATAACTTTGAGCGCAAAGAACCTATAAAGTGCTGGGAGTGTAATGGCCCACACTATGCTTCAGTCAGTCCTAATCGAAAAAAGACTGTCAGCAATATTCATACCATACAGGAGGAGATGACTGTTGGAGAATTAGCAAGAACGATGCCCGGAATCAACGCAGCCTTGGAGAATCAACAAGCAGAATATCAAACTTCCATGGTGGAAGTAGAAGGTATGATAAATCAAACCCCTGTAACTCTTTTAATTGATCCTGGAGCTAGTCTCAGTTATATTGCACCTAAAATGGTAGAAAAATGTAAGTTACCTGTAGAAAAATTTGAGAATTCTTGGTTGATTCAGTTAGCCACTGGTGCTAAAAGAAAGGTAACTTGTTTTGTAAAAGAATGTGCAGTAGTTATGGATCATTTAGAAACTGTTGTGAAGCTTAATGTATTGCCTCTTGGTTCTTATGATTTATTGATTGGTATGGACTGGTTAGAACAGCATAGGGTAATTTTAAATTGTTATGATAAAACCTTCACATATTTAAACAGTGATGGAAAACCAGTAAGTGTAATAGGAATCCCTAGAAAAACCACCATAAGGTAAATTTCTTCTCTACAACTTAAGAGAGATGTTAGGAAGGGATGTAAATCTTATGCAGTAATAATAACTAATGAGGAGAGTCTAATCAAAACAGATAAGTTAAAATTGGAAGACATACTAGTCTTAAGAGAATATGTTGATGTATTCCCTGAAGAAATTCTACGACTACCTTCAAAAATGGAATTGGATTTCACCATTGAGTTGGTACCTGGTGCATTACCTAACTCAAAGGCCCCTTATCGAATGAACATACTTAAACTTAATAAATTAAAGTCTCAATTAAAAGAACTAATTGATAAAAAGTATATTCGACCTAGCGTGTCTCCTTGGGGGGCACCTATTATCTTCATTAAGAAAAAGGACAGAACCATGCAACTTTGCATAGATTACTGTCAGTTGAATAAGATGACCATTAAAAATCGATATTTGTTGCCCCGCATAGATAATCTGTTTGATCAACTGCATGGAGCCATGGTGTTTTCGAAAATAGATTTAATGTTTGGATATCATCAAGTTAGGATTAAAGATGAAGACATCTTTAAGACAACTTTTAGAATTCGATATGGCCATTACAAGTTTGTCGTTATGCCATTTGGGCTTACTAATGCCCCAGCTATTTTTATGTGTTTAATGAACAATGTTATGCATAAGTATTTAGATAAGTTTGTAGTTGTGTTCATCAATGATATATTAATCTATTCAAAAATCGAAGAAGAACACAAAGAACAATTAAAAATTGTTTTGCAAGAGCTACGAGATCATCAACTCTTTGTAAAGTTTAGTAAATGTGATTTCTTCAAGGATAAGATTCAATACTTAGGTCATGTGGTGACCAAGGAAGGGATTTCAGTAGATCCTGAAAAGATAAGGAAAATAAAAAATTGGCCGGTTCCTAAGGATGTAATGGATGTTCGATATTTCATGGGCATACCGGTTACTACCGAAGGTTCATTGAAGGTTTTTTGAAGATCACGAATCTGATAACTTCTTTATAGAAGAAAGGAAATAAGTTTGATTGGAACCAGAAATGCGAAGAAAGCTTCAAAAAGTTAAAAACTTTATTAACCAACACACCCATTTTAAGAATAGTTGATCCTAATAAAGAATTTGTCGTGTGCACTGATGCCTATAATGATGGCTTAGGCGGTGTTCTAACTCAATAAGGGCATGTTATTGCATATGAGTCTAGAAAATTAAAAATTCATGAAAATAATTATGCAACATATGATCTGGAATTAGCAGCTGATATACATGCTCTAAAGATGTGGCAACACCACCTACTTGGCAGAAAATTTATTTTAATGACTAATAATAAATGATTGAAGTATTTATTAGATCAGCCTAATCTAAATGCTAGACAATCTAGGTGGCTATCTTTCTCAAGTGAGTATGATTTTGAAATTCAGCACATAAAAGGTAAAGAAAATAAAGTTGCTGATGCATTAAGTAGGAATGCGAGGCTGAATTTTGTAGCAGCCATCAGCACATATACTACAGATTTGGATGAACATCTCAAAGTAGGAATAGAACAAGATGCAATTTACCAAAATTTACAAGCTAAAACTAAAGAAAATCCAACATAAAGCTTAAATAAAGGGTACAGTTTGAATGTAAAAGAATTTTTACTGTATAAAGACAGAATGTATGTACCTAATGTACGTAAAGTTAAGCTGTTAATTTTGGATGAAATTCATAAAACTCCATACTGAGGTCATCCAGGCTATCAAAAGACTATAACTATGTTAAGAAAAGAGTATTTTTGGCCAAATATGAATACTGAAGTAGCAAAATATATTGCTAGGTGTTTTGAATGTTAACAAGTGAAAACTGAACATCAACACCCAGCTGTATTACTTCAGCCATTACCCATTCCTAGCTAGAAATGGAAGATCATTAGTCTCGATTTTATTGCTAGACTTCCTAGAAATCAAAATCAAAATGACTCTATCATGGTAGTAGTAGATAAGTTAAGCAAAGCAGCTCACCTTATACCTATTAAAACTACATATAAAGCTACAAACATAGCTAATATCTTTCTAAAATAGATTTTCCAATTGCATGGAATACCGAAAGTAGTAATCTTAGATAGAGATCCTAAATTTACAAGAAATTTTTGGAAGTCTCTATTTAAAGGATTAAAGACTACATTAAATTTTAGTACTTCTTTCCATTCTCAAACAGATGGACAAACTGTAAGACTAAACCAAATACTGGTAGATCTATTAAGAATGTATGTGAAAGACTAGCTAGGTAAATGGGAGGATTATTTGCATCTCGTAGAATTTTCTTATAATAATAATTATCAGACATCAACGAGATTTAGTCCTTTCAAAATTTTGTATGGACAAAAATGTAATACTCCTATCTCTTGTAGTAATACAGTAGATAGATTAGTATTAGGTCTTGAACTATTAAAGGAAATGGAAGAAATTGTAAAACATGTGGAGGGTAATTTGAAAGTTGCATAGGATCAACAGAAAAGTCAAGCAGACTTAAAAAGAAATCCAAAGGAGTTTCAGGTAGGTGAACGTGTGTTCATCAAGGTGAGGCTCAAAAAGAGCTCTCTGAGATTGGGGAGTTGTGCAAAATTAGCACCTCGTTACTGTGGTCCATTTGAAATTTTGTCTAGGATTGGACAAGTAGCTTATCAATTAGCATTACCACCAAATTTAAGAGTACATAATGTTTTTCGCATTTCCCTATTAAAGAAATATTTTCATGATGCTACTCATGTTATTAACTGGAATGATGTACATGTGGAACCAGAAGGATATTTTCTGGTGGAACCAGACTGTATCGTCGGGTGGAGGGAGATCACACTTCAGAACCGCACCATTGTACAGGTGAAGGTGCAATGGAAGCACCTTAGTCCAGAGGAATCCACCTGGGAATTGGAAAGCAATATGCGAGATGCATATCCAATTCTGTTTTAGGGGAATTTTGAGGATGAATAATAAATAACATCGAGGACGATGTTATGTTCTAAGGGGGTGTGTATGTCACATGCCCCAATTTTGCAAAAATAATATTATCTTATTTGATTTTATTTAAATACATTATGTTAAATTTTATGCTAAGTTGTAAATGATGACTCAACAGAGTCAAGGATATTGAATGTAATTATGAATATTTTAATTATAAATAAATAAAACTGGAGACAATAGCTTAGGAGAGCTGTTAAAAGATTGTTTACTGGTCAAGTTGGTGGAGGAGACTGGGTGGAGAGAAAACAGACATGTGGCAACATCCTCAAACATTTCCAACTATTGTAGGTGGCAACCTCCCTACATTTGGGGTCATGATTCCCCAAGAAAGTGGGATCAGAGCAGGTGGCTCAATTAATGACAACTGACCCAAAAGACCTAGGCAATATTTATAAAAATGCCCATTGAAGAGAGCTGAGGCTCCTCATTCTAGGGAAGTGATCATTCAGGTGAATGTACTTCAGAGAAATTCAATGGCAAGGGAATTTGTGGAAATATTTTGAGGGATTTACTGCTAAGTGATCTAGTGCAGCTTTTTAGCTAAATGATCTTACTCCAGAGTGCAGAGTATTTACTGAGTCATTGGACTAGTCTGTGTTTGCATGCTCCACTAGTTCTCAGCCAAGGAGACCAGGAATAGGCTCAGGGGTCCTGAGGAGATATTTTTTGAGCTCTCTCCAGGAGTTGGTAGGGAGGAACGACCTCCTAACGTTGTTGTTGTCCAGCTTAATCAGGTTCTATAGTCTCTTTGTTTTACTGTGTTAGATGGTTAAATGTGAGTCTGACTGATTAATAAATGTTAAATGTTTAGTTGTGAACTATTATAGTTAGTAATCTTTTGTTTTATTGAAAGAATGAATCTGAAATAGATGAAAAACAATACTTACCTATTTTTTTCCACATCTGGAAGGACCATACCGTAATCCAACACATGCACTGTATTTAAAATTAGATGAAGGAAATGAGAAGAAACTAAAATTAATAGATTTAAATTGCATTTCATAATAGAAAAGCAACGCATTGAAGTATTTAGGTATTTAACCTGGTTATCTATGTTCTTTATTTATATAAATGTACTGATAATGAAACAACACTATTCCATTACAGGTAGAAGATTTAGTAGGTTAAGAGGATACACTAATAGTTAATATGTCATGTTTATACATAGTACTTAATCCTTGTTATTCAAAGTAAAATTTGTAGTAATGTAAACAGTGTTATCTTGTGTATTTAATTTCTTATTTTTATTTAATAAGCAGTTGCTTATATACAGTGAACGAAATGAAGTTACACCACTTTGTTTGTATTCAATTCATTGAAGGTATAACTGCTATCCATATAGTTTACTTACTAATAATATTAATTAAACTAAGTCTAAATATTTACGAATAAGCAAATAGAGTATTCCTAAAAGTATTTAAATATAAAGAGTAAACTAAACAAGTTACAGAGTTAGATTCTGAGTAATTTCAACCCGTCAACTTAAGTAGACTAAACAAAAAGAATACGATAGTAGCAAATTCATAAATGAAATACCTATTTAGGTAAGAACTGTTTTGAAATTACTAATAGGTTTATACAGAAAGAGTAGGAAGAGTAACTACAGGGTCAGAACACTTTATAAAATTCTTTATTTTAATAACAGAAAACAGTAAGCTATAAATCTAATATTTGAAGCATTCTTATTAAACAAATTGAACTATTGAAAACTATTTATAGTCATTATGATAATATATATATATATATATACACAGAAGCAATTTATAAAATTTCGTTATAAACAAATAATATTAATAACTTAAGCATTATTTACAAGTAACAACAACTTATTTAAATAAATTAAAAACGAATTATTCAAGACTAGGGTTACATTAAGGAAACCCTAACTCGAAATTGGTGATCTTATAAGTAAAACAATATTTTTATATGAGTGAGTGGCAGTTCAAGCCACTAATAATAATTTCTTGCAACACAAATAAAACACAGTAAAATTACTTTTACATAGTCGATTAGGGTAAAAACCCTAAGTTCACAGAGTCACATTAATAACATTAAATTAAATAGAGTTCAATCTTGAAGGAGAATTCTTTGCTTTTAATAAAACTGTGTACTACATGATAGGGGGTAAGGCTTTAAACATAAAAAAGTACAAAAACCAGCGTTAAGATGATGCAACCATATTGTAATATCGGTTTTTAAATAATGAAAACAATAGACCAAGTATTAAACATACATTTTATGAAATCTTTTTATACAACAAGAAAGCTTTCAAAGTCATGACATTGTGCCACAGTCAACTTGCTGAAAGAAAGGGTTTAAACAAAAACCAAACACTAGTAAACTGAAGAACAACAACCCAAGACTGGGTAACAACCATGCTGTAACTTCTTCCATCTGGAAACTGTCCCCTAAGGTATGCACAAGCAAAGAGAGCCATTGGTAAGCAGGGCTTACCGTAGACAAAACATTGGTCCAATTGTGAAGTGTTTTCCTCCAAGGGTTATGTGAACTATAACCTGCAAAATAAAATTTAAAGTATAATTAAAAACTTGGGTTTAACACTGAAATCATAGATTCTTTGTAGCTTGAAACTTATTTAGATGATGGTTACCTGAACTATTGGAAACCGAGGTCAAGAAGTAGGTAGACCGATACCATGAACACAACAACTCTTGTATTCACCTGGAAGTGAAGATTCTGGAGCCAGGAAGGAACAACGGCACTGCAACCAGCGTAATGAGAATCCAAACCCTCATATTCATAGTGACAGAGATGACGGGGGCTCATGATGAAAGCTACACTGTCAACAGGAGCAAGAGCAAGCCTGGAAACAGCCACGAAAAAGTTCAAAACCAAAAGGATGACTCTATAGATCTACACTACCTTCATGAAAATTTAGTGAATGCAAAAATAGAAACGAATGAAAGCTGTATGTCTCTCCAACTATCATTTAAATGGCAACGTTTCAGCCCCAAACAACGAAGATAGAGCTAAACACAGGCGTGCCCTCATGGCCGCATCAAGCTAAATGAAGCAGAGATCGAAACCCTCATTGAATAATGAAGTTAGGGTTGCGAAGTAAGCCTTTTAAATCACAATTTGCATGGCGAGAAGAACTCCACCTATACACAAATCTTTTCACCTCTCACTGGGTTCTTTTATATAGTTATCAGTGCAATCAGTTGACCAAATAATTGATAATCAATTACTACATGCATGTAATGATATTGTAATATAATGTAAAGTCAATACCATATCGCTCCAAACGAAGTCAAGCCTCGACTATGAACGAGTGTTATACCATTGTTAAAATAATGTTCAACCTTGTAAATAACTTGGGTAAAAATTCTAATTGCTTATGGAGTTGAGGCACTTGTTCCTAAAAGAATTTATTTATGTTTTCAATACTTTTATAGCAAAGATCTTTTAATCCTTTTATAATCCAACTTATAAGAAAAGAACAAGAGGATAGTAGAAGTTTGAATAAGCTTGATAATGCCTTTGTTAAGTTGGTCTTATAATCATGAACAATGATTGTTAAACAATAAGAATTAGGTTTAAGATAATAAGGTGTATATAAATATAGTAATATTTATACATAGGAATAATTCTTACTCTTAAAAGGGATCTAAAGTACTCGATGTAGGATATAAAACCTACAGGTACATAATCTTTGAACTCCACAATATTTACCAAGTTCTAAGTCAAATTGGATCAAGGTTAAGTTAGAATTTAGAGTTTAAGATAATAAACTATCGAGTATTTTATTGCACTAATTTTACAATTTAGTAGATAGTAGGGTAATGTGAATTCATCGCATGATGTTTGTCATAAAGAAAATGGGATTTCCAATTCATGATCTTGACGATTCTTATATAGAGGATATCTCATAAATCACAAGTGATGTTAAGCTGATAATTTTACCATGTTGAGTCCTAATTGAAACAAAGTTCGAAAGAATACAATAGGCTTATGTTCCGAAGACTTAGGTCTATTTGTAAGATGATAAGTAGTTTTTTAATTATTATGATGATAATAGTGGTAGACTCTTATGTCCAAGGAAGAGTTATGAAATTTTTATCATGAGCTCTTTTAAGCACTCGAAATCAATTAGAGTAAAGTTTAAAGGAGACTTTTTATCTATATTAAAGATCTCGTTGTTAAGAGACAAACAATAGGGTGACATGAATAGCCTCTACAATACAAAGATTAAGTAAAATAATATTTATGAATCAAGTATAAGGAAACATTACTTTACTTTGCAAGATCTTGAGTGTGCTATGCAGAACTTTTACTCTAGTAGTATATTCTATGCGAAGAAGTATATCTCGTTAAAATGCCTTAATAAACTTTTAACTCGGTCAAAATTTACCTTTCAAGCCTCTGAAGATGCAAAAAATCTAGATACGTTAGCAGTTGCTAAGTAAGCCCTGACTAGAAAATGACTCCTCACCTACTTGACATTCAAACCATGAGTAGAACTAATTAATTGAATGCAGATTACTTACATCACATATCAAATTTAAAACATCATTAATTTCTATTTGTTAAAGTTAAATGGTTACTTTTATTTGTCTGTTTCATATCTTATATTAGCTGCTAGCAGTTATCTAATTGCAACTATAACATTTTATGTTATCTCAAAATTTTAAATTTTTGTGAAAATTTGGGGTTTTGACAGTGACTTCTAGCTTCCAAATGGAGTTCGGCTAAGACTTATGCACATTGAGTGGAATCCCAATTGGTAGGTGGAGTTCGAGTGTCACATGAGTTGCACAATACCATGCCACTAAGTGTAGTTATCACACGATTTCAGAGGAATTTATTAAAATTTTGAACTATTTCATTTGGAGTTCGACTCTTACATGATTGCACATTAGCTAGACTGCTAGATGCCAAATGCACTTGGACTAAGCCGTAAGTAATTAGAGTTGTAGTTAAGCTAATAGTTGTAGAATCATTGGAGTTAANAAATAGTTATCCATTACAACTTTGATTAGAGTTGAAGTTAAGCTAATAGTTCTAGACACATTTGTGTTAAGCTAATAGTTGTATCTAATAATCTATGGATTTAAGCTAGTAGTCGTATTAGTTGAAGATTAATTTTAATTTTTAGAACTATTACTAACTCTACTTATCACATGTTAATTAAATTATTTTTTATTTTTTTGAAATTATTAATTATTAATTTTTGACTACACTCATATAATCAATCTCGACAGTACACTTGTCTCATTCTCATTTAATCATGGATGACTACAATAGAATTGATGAAAAAGCATAGACGGTAGTCCACCTCAAAATTCTAACATATATACCCCTATTGGCTTAAATATAGGAACAGATATATGCATTCCCATGTTTATCTGTTTGACCTTTAGAGATGTAAACACCCAGACTTAGTCATAGTGGGGGAGATCAGGAGGCGATGTTGTATTTCTGGCGCAGGAGAGATGGCATTGTCCTCATATATCGTCTTCATTCATTCAATTAATGGAGACGAACAAGCTGGAGTAGAGTGTATGAGGCCAGTGTGACAAGCACATAATAATCATGATTTAGTAAACGTTAATCAATTTGAACATCTTAAATTGAAACCCAATCTTAAAAACAACTCCAGACATTATTTATTCATCGACACACAAGACTTAAAATATCCAAGAGCCAAAATTAACAAATCTAGTGCACCCACGCCAAAACAGTACAAACAAAACAAATTTATTGCAGTTCCTATAAACATCCATTATTCTACGAGAATCCAAACCACTGGAGAAGAGCTTGGCCACTATACGTAGGTTCCTCAATATCCTTAATATTGGAAACCATAATAATAACAATAAAGGGCTTATAATATATATAATATGTATAGGAACGGGAGGTTTCAGACGCAGAGAGATGACAATGCCTTCATGTATATATTACTTTTTCATGTCAATCTGAATGAATGAAGAGGATACATGACAACATTGTCATCTCGTCCGGCACCAGAAACACAACACCATCTTCTCTTTTTCTGCAGATGATAGACCCTTTTGTATCAGCATCTAGAGAACAAAAATATATACACATTGCAATGTTGAGGTCCGTTCTATTTATAGGAAATGAAATTAATGTGCCGAGCACAGAATTAACAGCCTTTGAGAGATAGGAGAATATTCCAAGACCATTTTCATTTCATTTATTATGGACTAGCCTTGTTCTTCGTCTACTAGTCAATCTAACTATACATCTGCTGTTTTCAACAGTTCTGTATTGTATGAAAATTTTGATTGAATGTGAGGCTTCCATGTTCCATGTGGTTGCATAGCTACGACCATGTCAATATGAAAGAGACATGTGATTTGACAGGTCTAAGCTTCTAGACGGTATACAAATATTCCTCCTGAAATGGTTGATTAGTCCATAATTTTTTATTTTTTTTTTAACACTGCAAAATTCTATTAATCTACTAAAACAAAATTTACAAAAATTTCCCTTGTGAGGTGGTGAAACCACCACCCAAACCTCTAAAAAATGGATGGCCTTACCCAAAACTCTCAAAAAGGGAAAGTCTTATGAGAAAACTATTATAGATACTGTTCAAAATCTATAGGCAATCATAGTAGCTAGTATGTAGCATAATTACAAAGTTTTTTTTTCTCAAAATTAAACAGAGAGATAACCAGACTAGACAATCATAACAAAAAAACCTGAAACCACAAGTCGTTTCTAAAGGTCTACTTTCTGTGCATGCTTCAAGAGGGGGGGTTTCTTTGAGGATGAGGAATCCCCATCCTTCCTCCTACGAAATGCTCATAGTGTTGGCAGTGGTCGCTAAGGCTGTCTGTGGTGGTTCTAAGCTCGAGCCGTCTCCGTCTCCTTTCCTCGCCCGTTTGAACAGAGGTTCAATGGTGTCCCGAATGGGGAAAGGATGAACCTGACCCAAAGGTGGTGCTAGAACCGAGTTGGCATCCTGAAACATGCCCTCTGTTGCGCTTCCACTACCACCATCCATGAGGCCATCCTGGCGAGTCTTTCCAGCCATGCAATTCCAAGAAAAGGTTTTGTCTATAGTGGTGAGATGTGCATCTATTTCCATAATCTTTGCTTTCACCGCAAGAATTGCGTCACGTTCCTCCTACCAATTGCTGAGGATGTATTCCACTATATTTCCCAACATATTTTTAACTAGCCAATAGTGATTGATTTGGCTCCCTCCCTACCAGATTGCTAGAAGTTGGTTCAACTCCCTTCCTTCCCAATCATCAAGGAGGATGTGGACCGGCTCCGAGATTTGAACTTCATAATCATATTCTATCTACACACTGAGGCCCCTTTGGGATTTTCCTCTACCCCACGACCAGGCGTTCCTCTTTGCATAGACATCGGTGTCAGCCAATTTCCTGGGTGTTGCTGGAAGGGATGAACGTTGGGCAGAGAAGGATCAAATTCGTGGGTGCTCCCCAGGCCATGAAAACCTGCAATAAAATCATCGCCTTGAGCACTGTGAGCACTGAATGACCAGTACAAAATTGCGAGTAGCATTAGAAGAGCCCATCCACTCACAACCCCACCCTTAAGCTGAGACTAGGCTTTAAGTGTCGCAAAGCAACCATCCCAGACAAAAAATTATGGAAACCACCGAAGACAAAGCTACTATATTCCATGGTGAATCACTTCATCTCACTACCATGTCCAAACCCTAACTGTGTACCAGCCTGCATTAAACTTGTCTGATCCGCCATGAATGCATAGGAGGAGGACATGAAGGCGCTAACCTAGGTCGAGAGCCCGAAAGTGTCTGTGGCTCCCCTCCGCACATGAGAGCTGGTTTTGGAAACTGTGGTGGTGCATCTATGTGACTTCCCTTGTGCGTGCAAGGTGCCATGCATAGGGCTCATGATCCGAGGGGTTGCACGCCGTTGAATTGTCTCGTTGGCACCCGCATCCGAGGGATTAGTCCACAATTTTTCAATGGTTAATTTTACTATACATTAACAAACTTCTTTGGCCTCCACACTTTCAAGTCAAAAAATTTGTGTTGGAATTCGGGTCTTGGGGTAAATCCACGACTTGACCATACCCAAGTGAAGTGTATCCATAGTCATTATTTAAACTATGCAAATGGTAAGGAAAGATACCAGTGATATCAGTTGAGAGAGCAGTGTATCCATAGTCATTATTTAAACTATGCAAATGGTAAGGAAAGATACCAGTGATATCAGTTGAGAGAGCAGTTTTAAAAAAGAAAGCTATCAACATATGGAAAATGTTGGAACACAAAAAGAGACGCAAAACAAGGACGATATTGAATTATGTTCTTATATGAATGGTAGCGAAATCAACAAGTAAAGAATAATAAAGAGCATCTTTAGAGTAAGAAAAGACAATCATATGGAAAAATATTGGAGCATGGGAAACTGCAAACAAGGAGGATAGAAAATAATTATGTTATACTATGACCGATAGAGAAATCAACAAATAAAAATAATAAATAGCAGAATGAATGTTAATTTTATAATATATTTATAAGAGGTGAAGATAATAAATAGCATAATGAATGTTAATTTTATAATATATTTATAAGAGGTGCTTTTGTTAATTCAAACCAGATTTGAATATATTTTTCTTACTGATTTGAATATTCCACGCGATGCCTCATAAAATTTCACCCATGAAAAATGTAACACTTGCAGATATGCAAGAATAACATAGCCTCAATTAGATATCCTCCTCTAAACAATAATGCACTGGGGCTTTGAAAAATGTAACACTTGCATATATATGCAAGAATAGCATAGCCTCAATTAGATATGCTCCTTTAAACAATAATGCATTGGGGCTTTGAAAAATGTAACACTTGCAGATATGGAAGAATAACATAGCCTCAATTAGATATCCTCCTCTAACCAATAATGCATTGGGGCTTTAAAATTACTATTGCTCAATTTGGGTTTGAAGCAAATCCATTGGATTTGTGTATCAAAGTTTCTTCCTTTTATTTCAAACATAAAGTTGTACTATCAAAACATGATAATATTACTCTCACATTTTACTTTCTCCTTTGAGAGGATGGAACCACAATGATGGAAAACTATCACTTTCTCACTTTTTTACTTTCCTTTTATTTCAAACATAAAGTTGTACTATCAAAACATGAAAACATGATAATATTACTTTCTCACATTTTACAACATGAAAACATGATAATATTACTTTCTCACATTTTACTTTCACTTTGAGAGGATGGAACCACAATGATGGAAAACTATCACTTTCTCACTTTTTACTTTCCTTTTATTTCAAACATAAAGTTGTACTATCAAAACATGATAATTATACTTTCACCTTTGAGAAGATAGAACCACAATGATGGAAAACTATCACTTTTTCACATTTTACTTTCACCTTTGAGAGGATTGAACCACAATGATGGGAAACTATCAAGAATATATGGATTGAATATAAAAAAAAAATTAAACACTCGTCATGGCATAACCTATTGGAACCATTTTCTCATAGCTTCTAGTAATCATTTTTATCATACTAGGTATGGTGAAGAATTATGGGCAAAGTATGATCATATATGTCAAATTTTCTAACAAAAGGGTGCTACAATTTACTAAGGTATTTTACAAAATCAGTTATAACGAGTTACTAAAAATCAAATGAACATGTACTTATTATAGATTGTAATTAAATAGTTTCTTACCTCAATTTTAAGAAGTTCCATGTATAAGAGGGTTGGGAAAGCTAATGCCTCTCTAATCACACATTATTGGCTTGATGCAAACCTGAAAAGGCAACATGTTATCTTGAGGGATGATTCAAGATAGTTACACAATGAATTTGAATTTGAATATGGTTTGAATTTTTATTTATATAAACACTGTATAGCTAGGCTAAATTTATGTTTTACAAATGTTAGAATGATAAACTTTTACTGCAAAATATATTAAATATGTGTTTATGAGTGCAACCTTGTATTACCTAAATGATGAAATTCTTCCACAAAATACTGTAGAGATATAGAGAACACTCATCTAGCCCACAACCATGTTTTAAATATTTATATTCTTAATTAATTTTTTTAATTAATTATGAAAGTCATTATATCGTTTAAATGACAAGGCCTTTTGTTAGTGCATTCCAAAGGGGTCTTGACATTATTAAACAATATTATTTTTTTATGGAGATTGTAGGTCTTGGAGTGCACTTGTGCACCATAAATATTTGGTAGAAAATGATTAAGGAAAAAAAAAGTTATAGCATAAAGATTAAGGTATATGTCAAATGGAAAATATATTAAAAATACTAAACAATATATGTGTGTGTGAATACATATATATGTGTGTGTGTGTGTGTATATATATACACATATGCATATATATGTGTGTGTGTGCATATAGATATACACACACACATACATACATACATACATAAATACATATACATACATACATACATACATACTTATATAATCTATACAGTCGACTGTATAAAAATCTATACTTGAATATTAACAATAGATTTGTCTACCCCATTGAAAAATAATGATAAAAACAAAGATATAGAGAGAAATTATGAAAATGAAAAGTTTTCATGATTTTTTAGTGTGAATCATAACGTTTTTCATCCATAACCTAAATACAAATAAAACCTAGTCAATAAACACCTAATTTCCATGTTTATGAACATGTCTGTGTTCCTATAATGTGAACCCTCTATAAGAATGTGTTCAAGCTCCTATACAACACATGCACTCCTATTGCAATGATAAACTTGTAGATGGAGAAAGAGAATGTAAATAGGGGATGGGGAAGTATGATGAGAGAGGGGGGAAGGAGATAGGGAATATGGAGTGGGAGATAGGGAAGGTGGGGGTTGGAGGTATGGGGGATATGGAAGGAGAGAGAGGTATAGAGAAGGAGTTAGTGAGAGCATGAGATTGATGGTTGTAGAAAGAGTGAACAAGTGAGATAAAGGTAGGGAGAATGAATAGGAGAGGGGGGGGGTGAGCAAGAGAGAGTAGTTAGAAGTAAATAATGGGGATAGTGGGATAGAGAAGGTTTGGAGATAGAGGTAGAGAGAGAGAGAGAGAAAGAGGGCCAGAGAGATATAGAGTAAGAAAGAAAGTGTGAGAAAGGGTGGAAAAGAGATATTCAGGTGGAGGAAAGTTTAGAGTGAGCATGATAGATTAAAGGGAAAGAGAAAGGGGAACATGGAAAGAGAGAGCAGGAGAGAGGGTAAGAGGGAGACAAAGGTAAAGAGAAAGGGGTATAAAGAGAGAGAGGGAAATGAGCCAGTGTAGATAGGGATTGGAAGGATATAGGGGAATATGGAGGGAAAAGGAGAGGGAGTGAGGGTGTGAGAGAGAGGCGTCAATGAGAGAAAAGTTTGGGAAAGAGAGGAGAAAGAGACGTATTGGAAAGTGAGAGGGAGAGACAAAATGAGAGAATTATGGTAGTAGAGAGAGTCACATATAGAGTGAGAGTGTGGTAGGGAGAGAGAAGATGAGAAGAGAGAGAGAGAGAGAGAGAGGGGATATGGTGAGGTAAGTAGGGGGATAGTGCAAGAGAGAATCTTGAGAGAGAGAGAGAGAGAGAG